>CM074739.1:4293988-4514461 GCA_037367245.1 Phrynocephalus guinanensis
GCCTGGCGCTGCCCTGAACAGGCCTGCAAGGGCCTTCCCAGGCCTTCTGGAGGCGCCAAAAGGGCCTCCCTGCAAACCGGAAATGACTACCGTTAGTCACTTCTGGATTGCCAAAAATCATTTCTGAGGTCTCCGACAGGCTTAGAAAGGCCCTCAGATGATTTTTGGTGAACTGGAAGGTGGGTGGGTGCTGCAGGCAGGTGGGTTTGAACTGCAACTCCTAAAATTCTAGGAGTCGCCGTTCAAAAGCACTAACCTGTATGTTTCTCGTGCTCGTTCACCCAAAAGCAAAATGATGAGCATTAGTACACACATTATGTTTGCATGATTTTACAGTGTTCAAATACCGCTGTGAAACATCAAAAATACAGATGAGATGAGGCAGTGGATATACAGCTGCGACTGAAGCTGCTCCTCCACAGCTGAGCAGCTCAAATTTTAATTTTAAGCCAACTTTTAACTCTGGTCCACAAATTGAGAGTTGTCAAACCGATTCATTTTGCCTGAAAGAATCGCGAATGTGCACATCATATGAACCTCCACTTCCCAAGGGCTGGGAACCTACTGCTTTTTATTTGTGTGTGAGGAGGAGGCCCAGAAGCCACCATATGAGGTGCCGACGGCGCTTTGGACACACAACTCCCCATGCGCTCGGTCGCAAGACCAGCACATGATTGGCAGCTTGTCCATGGGCCGTCACTGCTTCTGTGATTTCACTTCCACCCACAGTGAAAAGTGATGGGATTTTGGTCTACATCAGTGATGGCGAACCTTTTAGAGGCCGAGTGCCCAAACTGCGATTCAAAAGAAAACCCGCTTATTTTTCACATAGTGCCAGTACGGCAATTTAACCTGAATACGGCCGTACCCCGGGTTACAAACGATTCAGGTGCTATCCCTTTGGGAAAGCAAGGGGGACTGAGGAGCAGGCTTTTGAATTTCCCCACAGCCACAGCACCCTCGCTGTTTTGAGTCCTCCGAAAAGTCTCCATGCAGAGAGACGGGCGAAGGGGAGGCAGTGGTTTGTGGGCTCCTTTGTAGCCCCAGTTCGCTCTCCAGCTACGCCGCTCTGGATATCCCAAAAGTGGTGTGACTGGAGAGTAAACTGAGCCTACAATTGACCCCACAAACTGCTGCCTCCCCTTTGATGGCCTCTCTTCATGGAGCCCTTTTGAGACCATCGAAATGGCTCCGCAAAGACAACTGAGCGAAGGGGGCACCCAGAGCGGCGTGGCTGGAAATTAACCTGGGGATACAAACGGGCCCACAAGCAGCTGGGTACGAATCAGGAGGAAAGAATATCTTTTTGTGTGGGTTTCGCGTATCAGATGGATCAGAGGACTTGCGTTTAAATGTTTTCTCTTGAGAAACACAGGTTTTATCCACCCCATCGGGTGACGTTGGCGAAAGAGGCACTTGATCCTATCATGAGCTGAGGGGAAAGGTTTTATACCCCTGAGCGAAGGCTTAGCATGCTGGGAATGGCAACAAGGAAATAAAGATTTGCCCAGGGCCCCCCAAAAGAAATGCAATTTGGGCCACCATTTTAAAATCCCTACTCTTCTATATGCAAAGAGGATGATGAGAAAGAGTTTGCATGTCCTTCCCTGCAAAACTGAAAGCCTTCCACCTTCTACCTTCAAATTATATTGCGATGTAAAATTATTGATCCGAGCATGGGGGAAAATACCTCTTTGGACTACAACTCCCAATGGCCTTGCTGGCTGGGCATTTTGGGAGATGTAGTACAAAACAGGAACATTTCTGAAGTTCTGCTGTCAACACGTCTGCCTCCGCCAGGTCTAAGCTACATTTAGGCACCGAACCTCCCTGTCTCTTCCACTTGATCTCAACCAGATCCTAAATAAGCAGGGAAGCAACAGACCAGAAGCAGGCATAAGGAAACGGTTGGAGTTATAGGAGTTTCTCAACGGGAAAAGGGAAGCAAGAAACAGCTCAGGCATGCAGGCTCTTTTAGGGACACAAATCGGGACACATTAATATAGATTGAAAAAAAAAATCAAATAAAGGTCAAGTTCAAAACCCAAACCAGGTCACTTGTTCAGTTCTCACCTGTAATGTGCTCACCTGATCTACACGCCATGTCCACATCCTTCTCGAAATCAGTCTGAAAGACAGAGAAAGCAGAGGAAGGAGGGGGTCAGTGGGGCGGAAGCGGGAGGGTGGGCATGGGGTGGAGGAGAGCAGGTGGCCAACACTTCCAGTACTGTATAAATAGCCAGTAAATGAGGAAATATAGCAAAAAGAAGGATTAGTTAAAGCAAAGGGGTCCCACACGGCTAGATTTATTATGCAGTCCATGTGTAACTCAACTGATTCATTTTATGCTCCATAAGTTTTTATTTTATGTAAAATGATTCTGTCCCACCTTTCTCCACAAAAGGACCAAGGCAGTTTGCATAATAAAATAGGATTTAAACGCTAAAAAGAGGAGATATTCAAATATTAAGTTGTATTGCCTGTATTTCTATTCAGAGATAATTTAGTCAAGGCATAATTATTCCTTTTTTAGTATGATATATCTTACACTGGGCTACGAGTGGGTACGAATCAGGAGGAAAGAGTATCTTTTTGTGTGGGTTTCATTTATCAGATAGAGTCATAGAGTTGGAAGAGACCTCAAGGGCCATCCAGTCCAACCCCCTGACATGCAGGAACCCCCATTACAGTATTTTCGACAGGTGGCCATCCAGCCTCTGCTTAAAAACCTCCAAAGAAGGAGACTCCACCACCCTCCTTTGGGGTAGCATCTTCCACTGCCAAACAGCTCTAACCATCAGGAAGTTCTTCCTAATGGATTAGATGACTTGTATTTTTTCACTTGAGAAAGACTGGTTTTAACCACCCCACTGGGTAACGTTGGTGAAAGAGGCACTTGATCTTACCATGAGCTGAGCATGTCCGTTCTGGAATGACCCGCCAGAATCTCCATTCCCTTCTTCTTGGCGGTCCACCACGCGGCATTTCACAGCATCCTGTACCTAGAAAAGGGTGTTGCATGAAAGAGAATCAGGGGGACATTTCAGGTTGAAAAACATCTGAGATCAGGTGGCTTCAGGTTTGGATTACATGCGCAGTCAACAGAACTAGTGGTGAAATACACAAAGAGGAGAGCAAACCACAGAAACAGAAAATGAAAGTGGACAGTGAGAAAGGATCATGTCTGATGACACCAGAAAGGATCTCTTTGCTGGGAGTGACCTCCCTTAGAGCAATTCTTCTGTCTGTTGAGGAATCACTCCAGCCCCCCCCCCCCAAATGGAGTAGTTCTGCAGCTGGACCAAAGAGGTCCAATTCAGACATGGGAACTGCAATCTCCCATATGTTGTGTGATCACCAAGAAGAGTTCACAGTATGCCCAGGCACAAGTGGTCCAAATGCATCCCACCTGATCACACCTAGGCTCTCATTCTTTTCAAGTGAATGGCACTAGAAGGTCCAAAAACATATTGAATCTTCCAAGAATAAACATAGTGTCGGGTATAGATGGACTATTGAAATAAACGAGAATTGTCTGCCGAAACTCCCTTAAACCCCGTCAACCTCCATAGGTCTAACATAAGTGCTATAAAATCTGTGTCCAATTCATTATTATTATTTACTTATTTAAATATTTTGAATGTTTTTATGCCGCCTTTCAACAAATTATCTCTAGTTACACATTAAAAGCTGGCAATGGTGAAAACCACCCAAAGTATCTTGATTCTCAAGATCATTGTGGCTTGGCCAAAATGTTCTTAAAGAGAAGGTATTACCCGCTTTAGGCTATTTAATTTCTTAACGGAGGAGGCTGCCCAGTTGAGTGAATAGGGAGTGACAAATTTCATTCTACAGTCCTTTTGCTGCTATTATAGTCATATAGCCCCATAGGGGACTCCTCTCCCGCGATTCACGAAATGTCCTTCTGAGTTGTAGGAAGGAGGAATAAATTTGTTGGATTTGCAAAACCCATTTCCCCGTGAAAATATCAATTTCCTGCCTCCCGAGGTTAGCCGTGGCAGAAAATGGACCCTTGCTTCAGAGACGCATATATGTTCCAGTCTTGTAGTCGGTTGCGGTGAAAGGGGGAAAGACACCTGATACCATTTGAAAAATGCACACAACCGAAAATGAAGGTAGTTGTGAAAGGTCGCCAGGCGCTCATTCATCAAGTTGCATCAAAATGCGTTTAAATATGTTCATTACTTAAATGGATACCCAGAGAAAGTCGTCAATTTCTCCGTGGGAAGAAAGCAAATGAAATCATCCTATCCTGTTCAGATCCTGGAAACATTTGGAGATTATCTGTTTGGTTTTTTGTTTTTGGTTGGTTGGTTTTGTTCTTGGGTGACTGCAAAGAGACATGGGCCTAAATCTTACTGAGTTTTTGCGTAGGTGTAACGCAACTGCTATAAACCTTGTCACTTGATTTGATGGAAATAGCACATGTTGCTGCTAATGTCTCACCTTGGGGCAACTCGTTCATACGATTTACCTCAATTCCATTCCAATGGTGGATGCAACTAATAGCGTTTTGAGCCCGCTTGGCTACAAAACGCATTTGCATGGATTCAGATGTGGTGGTGAGGGTTTTATCAAGCATCCCAATTCTTCCCCATAATTTAAAAAATGACCATGACTTTATACCCTGGAATACTTAAAGTGGATCAGATCTCAGAGACACTCCACATATGCTTCCCCAACCAGTAAAGCTGCTTCTGTCACTGATTATGTGTTTTTATTATAACTTGCTGTTGTTTTCTTTTATTCTGTGGTAAAATGCCCAGAATGGTACATACACTACTGGGGCAGTATATAAATGTAAGAAATAAAAAAATGCATCTGTATGATAATAAAGTGTGGTCTACTGCTGAGCAGGACACGTTATCCGTGTGGGTGAGGGTAGAAACAGATAGTACAGAAAGCCCACCATCAGGTAACAGATTTTTTTTTTACCCAACATGTTGTTAGCCTGTGGAACTCCATGCAACAGGAGGTGGTGATGGCATCTAGCCTGGATGCCTTCAAAAGGGGATTGGACAGATTCCTGGAGGAGAAGTCCATCACAGGTTATAAACCATGATGGAGATGTGTAATCTCCAGGCTTAAAACTGAGGTACTTCAAGGGCCAGATGCAGGGGAGTGGTATCAGGAGACAGAGATCTAGTCTCATGTGTTCCCAGACACATCTGGTGGGGCCAGCGTGAGATACAGGAAGCTGGACTAGATGGGCCTTTGGCCTGATCCAGCATGGCTCTGCTTAGGTTCTTAAATCCTGAAGGGCTGATTTTGTGCGCAAATGTTCACCCTTGTTTTTTGATCCAATTGGTCTTCAGAACTTAAGCACAGGGTTCCCACTAAAGCCTCGTTTCTCAGACATGGAAATCTGCCCAAATCACATCTCTCAGATACTCGTATGCTTTGAGCCTTCACACACATCTTCTCTAGAATGGTTGTTTCTGTACTTGGTTTAGTGGTCCAGGTAGGGACACCCACCTCTCTTCTCAGGATGCAATGGACCATGACGATGACAAAGCCCTCCAAGGAGTCAAAGACGGCAAACAGGATCTGGAAGAGGGCAGACCGGCGGTCCGTGATGGCCAGCACAGCTGACATCCAAGTCAGGGCGAGGAGAGGTAGGACCACGCAGGAGCTCCAGAGAGATGCCCTGTTGGGAGCGAGGAGAAGAGAGAACATGATTTAGCTCTGCCACACGTCCCGTTGTCATGCTGTGGTCACTCAAGTGAGTGAGACCCACAGGTTTCTTAATCACAAAGGGTTGCCAAAGGATTATTCTTAGTACAAGGCAGAATGATCCCCAGTGATTTCCGAGGTATGAATAAAATAAAAGTACAGGTACTTAGTAGTGGGGAAATAAATATACATATGGGTGTTCTATTCTTACCTAACCTAATTGCACCACTGCAGGCCACGTATGAGAACAAGATGTTCCCCTAGAATTTTTTTAAAGATCTACAGGGTCTGCAGATCACAGATGGTCCAGTGAGAACCAACAATGTATATTGTTGTGTCTCTTCACAGCTGTTTTGAAATCTTTTTTTTTTCATCTGGAGGAAATTTCACCCTAAACTTATTACAAATCCTGCACAGAATGCCATCGTTCCTACACAGGAATCATCTGGGCAGGTCAGAAGGCACCCGAGACAATTCCTGAAAAGGATGACATCTTTTCCATGCAGGATTTCCTAAGAAGGGCATTTATTTGGACAGAACATGGTTGTTTCTGGCATGAAACAATAGGTGGAAAATGAAATGATAAATGATAAAAATGGGGTGGGGAGAGGAAATGAAGAAGTCTTCTGATTCTGGAGGCAAACCTCAGTCGGCTGTCTCAGCAATGGCAAGAATTAGGAAATTGCTAGGGGAGGGAATGTAAGTGTCCTTTCCATCCCTAATAGAATGTTTTGCTTAACTCTGAGAGAGGGGAAGATAGAGAGAGATCTAGCTACAGGCCACTCCCAGGATGAATAGAGCATCTTTGCATTCCTGTGTTAGTAGTAAAATCCAAACAAAACAATTCTTAGAACATGTTGAATGGGAAATTCTAGAGGTGTGCAGATTTACGAGTGGCGATGGTTTGGACAGGCACATCATAGGGAGTTGTACATTAAAGCCACTCCCTGCGAAACGACCTAGGACTAACGCTGAGCTTCAGAGTTCTCACTAGTGAGAATGTCATATCCTCTGACTTTTCTCCAGACTCCTGGGGTGGGGTCCTGTGTAATGCTGGGTGAATGTTCTGTACCCAAGACGCCCAAAATCCAGGCTTGCCAAATGGGCAGCCATCGGCTACAAGAAATCTGCGTGTGGTGGCAGGAACATGGACATTTTGTGAGGCATTGTCCCTTAAGAAGTAGCCATAACACGGTCAACGTATGTGGCTACCAAACAGTCTCTTAACGAACTGAAGGTCATTGTTGTTATTGTCACCACCACCACCACCATCCTAGAACTGCAGAAATGGAAGGGACGCTTTGAATCATCGAGTCCAGCAGCCCCTCTGAAGGAATCCAACATCCAACCTCTGGTTCTGAAGCCATAGGCATAAAGCACTCAGCTATCCAGCAGTTCTACTAATGCAGACCAACATGGCCAAATGGTCTACTAATCTGACTACCTTAACAGAGAATAAGGCAAGTCTGGAAATATACCGCAGCAAATGGAGCAGGTGGAGTGCTGCTTTAGCCATCAATAAATCAAAATTGCATACAGTAGGACCGCCGTATCCACTGATTCATTATCTACTGATTCAGTTATCCACGGTTGGCACAGGAAAAAAATTAAATAATTCATCAGCAGCCACAAAGCAAGCTATTGTCACAAGGAGCAGCTGTAAAGCAAGCTACTGTCACAAGTAGCATCTGTAAAGCAAGCTACTGTCACAAACAGCAGCCATAAAGCAAGCTACTGTCTCAAAACAGCAGTCAAAAAGCAAGCTACTGTCAGTAAACAGCAGTTTGGAGGTGGGTGGGCAGGCGTTCTCTCTTATCCACAGTTTTCATTATATATGGGAAGGCCTGGAACCAATCCCCAGTGGATACCAGGGTCCTACTGTATTCATAATTTAGCACTATTTTTTCTGGTCCTGGATCATATATCTTTTGGGGCATACAACAGGACAACCATATCCATGGGGAAATTGGTTCCACCTCCTCCATGGATACTGAAATCCGCAGATAATAGTGAATGCTAAATATATTCTCAAGGGGAGAGGAAAAAAACCCAGAAAACATATTTTAACATTCATTACCAGAAGTGGTCACTAGAGGGTGACAGATACCATGCTATGCAAAATATTTTCAGACTGCGGATAAATGAATCCATGGATATGGGAGTCCTACTGTACACCCCCCCCCTCTCTCTCTTTCTGGAAAGCAGAGGCAAACCGGAAAGCCACCATAAGGGTCTGCTCTGTTAATGCTGATAATGGAATAATAATAGTATGCCATCAAGTTAGTTGTGACTTATAATGACCTCTTCTAGGTCTTTCTAGGTAGAAAATGCACTGAAGTGGTTTACTGTTCCTTTCTTCTTGGATCCTAACAATATGTGCAGATATCGTTTTTGACTGATAGAGAACTATCTGAAAAGATGGTGTATATATTTTTAACCAGGATATGCATCCAGTTCTCTATTTTTTTTTGTTAAAAAAAGTCCAAATCCAAATCCCATCCTCCACCTCTTTTTCTCCAAGGTGGCATTTCCCCCCCCCCCCGCCATTCCTGATCCTGATTCCTCAATTGACAATAAAGACATTGATAACATTGACTTAAGGACTAGCACAGGGATGGGAGAACAGGATCCAACCCCCCCCCCCAAAAAAAAGGTGAACAGAAACTACGCATAGGAGTGGGTGGAAGGAGGGAGAGATTAATGACACAGAAGCAGAGGCATGCTCCATGCAAGGAAGAAGAAAGAGTCAACCAGTCAGTGGTTGGTCTATGAGGTCAAATGATCTAACTAAATTTCTTCTTATTTTATATTTGAGTATTTTTACCCTGCCTTTCTCCTTGGGAAAAGTACCCAAGGATACGAAATAGCTCTCGTATCTGCCTGTTCCAGGCATAAGTCCCAAAATCTTTGTGGGTCTCCTCCAGTAAGTTCTGCTATTAAGAGCTCATCCAGAGCAGGCACAGAGCTCGCTATCTGGTTCGCTTTTGGCACTGGATGGCTCAGATCAAATTGCAGCCTCCCCGTGTGCGTTTTCAGTCACAGCAGTGGATCTCAAACTTTTTCAATTTGTCTCTCCCCCCCCCACCCTGATTTACGGGCCACGGCTCCCCCCACCAGTATACTATATGGGGTTTGGTGGGGGGAGTGAAAGGAGGGGGAGTGTGGCCCAAGTAGTATCTCTGCAGATCTCCCAGCACCCCAGGGCATGGTTTATGAACTACGAAATGACTGCTATCCATCTCACCCATTTTTAGAACGGTCTCCTTTTTTTCGAGGCACAATAGCCAAAGGGTTGTTGTTGTTTTCTTTGCTTTGTTTTGTGTTTGTGTGTGTTTTGTGGGGTATGATTGCTCCTTGCTATCCGATTCTGTAGCCTGAGTGGAGAACTAATCATTATCAGTTGCATCATTGGACTCTCCAGTATGTTAGTTTCCTGGAGTATTCCAGTCACGTGACATCCAAACGGATAGTCAGAGCAATCCTTTGAGAATTAAATCACAGCTCGTCCTGAACTACCTTTGGAAGGTGGATCTTTACAACCAGAAAGCTGGCAGCATCTGCCATCCTTAAGTGCTAGAAATTTACAAATGAAGTGTATAGATGAAAGTGGCGGAGGCGGTTAAGTGGGCCTACAGGAATTGGGAAATCTGGTCCTGGCTTTAATCTGAACTGTACAAGAAGCATAGATGATACTAAACCCTAAGTTCTTAGCTATCTCCTTCGAGGTTTGGGCTAAAATCCAGAGAAGATATAAAGCCTGGGAGTCACCAGGCTCAACCGGAGGAAGGATGGAAGATGCGAAGGAAACAGAAGAAGAGGAGTAAAAAAGACACAAGAGAGATGTATTGCAGAGATTATTAGGGAAAGAATATAGAGTGCCTTCAGGAAACATCAAAGTTGATCCTGGAGTTGGCAAAAGGAAATGTAAGGAGGGGACAACAAAGAAAAGGGGTGGATGCATTCATCGTAGAAGGCGGGGGCAAGATATGAAGGGTCACAATGAGACGTTTATCTTCTTGATTCAGGGCAAGAATCAAGCAGAGCACACCGAGGTGTTGCAGCAGACGGTGCCAAGAAGGATGGGTGTGTGCTATGGGTTGAAAGGCAAGCAGCAGCAGGACGTGGCCGAGGGAGGTGAAAAGGGAGAGAACACGAAGAATCATAGAAAGTCCTCAAGGCTGCACATCTTTCCAATGTGAGGAGAGGACAGTAGCACATAGGAAACGGAGACAGAGGGGCATCATGCCAAATTTTTGGTGGGAGAGCCAGTGGTTCGGTTAGGAGCAGTATGTGTAAGTGAGGATGCTGAAATAATTGATGGGAGAGAATTGGGGGCAAAAGTTCTCAGTGGCACAGAAACTGTATTGCAGCCTTTATGAAAAAAATATGAATAGGTCTCTCTCTCTCTCTCCTCTCTCTCTCTCTCCCAAAATAAAAATAAAAATGAGGGTTGGGGGTTTTTTTTGCAACAAAAATGGCTTGACTACTACCTGCCAGACTGGCTCCCCAGCTATTCCTCCCAGGCTTTGCCCTCATCCCTTACTCCCTACACCAGTGGTGGCGAACCATTGGCACTCCAGATGTTTTGGGCCACAACTCCCAGAATCCCAAGCCTGTATTGCCAAAGACAAAGGACTGTGGGAGTTGTGGTCCAAAACGTCTGGAGTACCGAAGGTTTGCTGTCACTGCCCCCTACACCATAACAGGTGACGGGAAAGCTCCTCCTGGCTGTCACAGGGTGCCATCCTGGGCCTGAGAGACCACCGCCATTTCAAAAACAAGGATCATTTCCCATCACATGGCCTTTGTCAGCCATTGTGATGTGTCTTGTTTTTGAACTGTCCAGTTCTGTGCGCCTCAATTTAAAAAGGATATTGACAACCTTGAGCAGGTACAGAGGAGGGCGACCAGGACGGTTGAAGGTCTGGAAGAAATGTCTTACGAGAAATGGCTTAGGGAACTGGGAATGTTTAGCCTTTCAAAAAGAAGGTCGAGGGGGATATGATAGCTATGTTTAAATATTTGAAAAGGATGTCATAAAGAAGAGGGAAGAGATTTGTTTCCCATGGCTTCAGAGACTAGGACGCAGGGCAATGGTTTCAAACTACAGGAAAAGAGATTCCATTTGAACATCAGGAGGAACTTCATGATGGCTAGAGCAGTTCGGCAGTGGAATAATATGATGCCCCAAAGGAGGGTGGTGGAGTCTCCTTCTTTGAAGGTTTTTAAGCAGAGACTGGATGGCCATCTGTCGTGTGTCCTGTGATGGGGTTCCTGAATGGCAGGGGGATTGGACTGGATCACCCTTGAGGTCTCTTCCAACACTATGATTCTATGATTCTATGAACTTCGATAAGATTCATGGACCAGGGTATATGTGGCTTCTTAGGGAAAGTAACTGCATATGCCATCATCTCAGATCCTTAAGGGCTTGATGCACACCAATGTGTGAACAGTTGTGGACGTGTTCACAAGAGCATAGGAGGATGTTCAGGCTGCCCAATGGTGACATCTCTGTGTGGAACAAGCAACATAGAATCACAGAATCATGAGTTTGGGAGGGGCAACTAAGGTCACCCAAGCCAGGAATTGAAATCAAAGGAGACCAGTCGGGTGGTTGTCTAGATTTCTCTTGAATGCCTCGTGTTGGATCACTCACCGTCTCTTATGGTAACTGGTTCTATTGTCATACTGCTCTAAGAGTTAGGAAGTTTTTCCTGATATTCAACTGAACTCTGGTTTCCTGTGGCTTGAGGCCATTGTTGCATGTCCTATACTCTGGGCTGATCAAGAACCGATCCTGCCCTTCCTCTGTAGGGATGGCCTTTCAAGTATTTGGAGAGTTCACTGCTATCTGCCCTCAGTATCCTTTTCTCAAGGCTAAACCTGCTTAGATATTCCATCTTTCCTCTTACAACTTGGTTTCCAGCCCCCGGATCATCCATGTTGCCCCCTCCCTCTGGTTTCAATTTCCTGCCACCCTTCTTGAAGCGTCCAGAACTACATACAGGACTCAAGATGAGGCTTCACCAGTGTGCAACAGAAGGGAAACATTACCCTTGAGGGATTTGGAGGCTATATTCTATTAAAACAGCATTTTTTTAGCCATAAAAAGTGGTCTGAGACACATTTAATCCAAGGTGTGATGCACCGCGGAGATCTTGATAGATCACCATCAGAAACCTGCAGTACTTCTGTCTCATTTAGCTATAACTTATATTCCTCCCTACAATCCTTCATAAGAACATAAGAACATAAGAAGAGCCATGCTGAATCAGGCCAAAGGCCCATCTAGTCCAGCTTCCTGTATCTCACAGTGGCCCCACCAGATGCCTCTGGGAGAACACGAGTCTAGATCTCTGTCTCCTGATACCACTCCCCTGCATCTAGCCCTTGAAATACCCCGTCTGTCTCCAGAAATCCATGCTAATATTGAGGCTCTCATACCATGCTTTCCCTATCACAGGCTGTGTAAGGATCCATCGCTGCAAACACGTGATGGGGCCACTTTCCCCACTCCTATGGAAATGACCCAGATACCTGCATCAACCAAGAGTGGCGTCCTTCATAGCTAAAATGGCCTTATACAGAGGAATCATTGATTCAAGCCAAGGGTATGGTTTCTTCACTGTTTTAGGCAATGCCATTGCCGTTTGAAAGGTTTTGTCAGCCCTTTACCTCCGACTAATCTCGCTCAGTTTGAAATGGAGACACGGGCAATGTTTGTTCAAGAGGAGAAACCGGGAGAAATCATTGTTCAATGAATGGTGGGATGAGGTGTTCTTCTTTGTACAACTGTCACAAAGAGGTTGAGGTACAAATGTAAACGTCTCGTGCATCGGACAAAAACCTCTTCCATGTTCTGCGAGATCCTTGACGCGGGGTTCTCGGGGATGGGGACTCGAGCTGTGGAACTCCCTGTCGAGTTAGACTTAAGTTGCATCTGTGACTCAACTTGGACTTGACTTGTCTTTTTTTAAATGATCCAGAGGTTAATCGCAACTCAGAAACCCACCCTCTCCCTTTCTTTCTGGGGGAAAGAGTTTGATTTTTAAAAAGGACTTGGGACTTCTACCCAAAGACTCGGACTTGGGATTTGCATATGAAGACTTGGCACCATCCCTGCCTATTCTTCAGGGAAAGAAACCCATGAGGGAAATGTCATGAGATGATAATTAGGATGGCGGGGGCTTCATGGAGATGAGGAGATAGCCTTTCCTAGCCATAAGGGGAAGTGGAAACACCCCAAAATGAGAACATCAGAAGAGCCCTGCTGGATCAGGCCAAAGGCCCATCTAGTCCAGCTTCCTGTATCTCACAGTGGCCCCACCAGATGCATCTGGGAGCGCACGAGACTAGATATCTGTCTCCTGCTACCACTCCCCTGCACCTGGCCCTTGAAGTACCCTGGTTTTAAGCCTGGAGATTACACATCTCCATCATGGTTTGTAACCTGTGATGGACTTTTCCTCCAGGAATATGTCCAATCCCCTTTTGAAGGCATCCAGGCCAGATGCCATCACCACATCCTGTGGCAGGGAGTTCCATAGACTTACAACGCGCTGGGTGAAAAAATATTTTCTTTTGTCAGTTCTTACATAAGAACATAAGAAGAGCCATGCTGGATCAGGCCAAAGGCCCATCTAGTCCAGCTTCCTGTATCTCACAGTGGCCCCACCAGATGCTTTTGGAAGCGCATGAGACTAGATATCTGTCTCCTGATACCACTCCCCTGCACCTGGCCCTTGAAGTACCCTGGTTTTAAGCCTGGAGATTACACATCTCATTCATGGTTTGTAACCTGTGATGGACTTTTCCTCCAGGAATCTCTCCAATCCCCTTTTGAAGGCATCCCAGCCAGGTGCCATCACCACATCCTGTGGCAGGGAGTTCCACAGACTAACAACACGCTGGGTAAAAAAACTATTTTCTTTTGTCTGTTCTGACTTTCCCAGCCCTCCATTTGGGTGTATGTCCCCTAGTTCTGGTATTCTGTGAGAGGGAGAAGAGCGTCCCTCTATCCACTCGTAAGAGATTCTAAGAGTGTCCAGAGAATCTGTCTGAAATGTGGCCACAATTTCTGCCTCTTTCCTTGGGGGAAGTCAACATTCTGGAAGCCAGAGGGCAAGGCGGGGCATTGCCTTTGCTGGGAGGTACAACCGACATGCCCCTGTGGTGCATCAGCGAAACTCTCGAAGCTCGTTGCCTCAAAATAAGTTCTGCACAGCAGGGCGTGGGTGGCTTCTAGATTTGGAGCATACGGGAGGACCTCTCGGGAAACCTAAAGCCATCTGGGTGGGGAACAAGGAGAGAACAGGGGGCGGTGAAAGAGCTGGGTGGGAGGAATCACAACCAGGCGCAGCAAAGGAGCACGGCAGAGGATGCTTGGAACTAAAAGGAGGAAATCATCATACTAAAAAAAAAAAAATTAAAGAGGGAGAAAGGAAGGAAGTTGAAATTAGAGGAACTAACATGGCGTTACTGGTGGCTGTGGCCGACACTTCAGCGGAAGAAACCACTCCACACTTGGAACATTTGAGCGTGATGCCGTAAAGAGGCACTGCCATCTGACTGCAATTGAAATTAAAAGACTGAAACGAAACAAAACACTTTGCTCGTGAACACAAATGAAAAAGGGGCAGAGTGGGCGGGGGGAGGAGAGGAAGTAAGTAAGAAAGAAAGAAAGAAAGAAAGAAAGAAAGAAAGAAAGAAAGAAAGAAAGAAAGAAAGAAAGAAAGAAAGAAAGAAAAAGCAGGAAAAGGAGCAGAATATTTAGCCAAAGAAAAGGGGAGCGGCACAAAATGAAACCCCAAACAAAGACACCCATTGTTTGAAAAAAAAAGAGAAGGTGGGGAGGGGAAGTATCAGAAAGGAGAGGGTTAACACTCTCAGCAACTCCATTCTAGGGGGAGGGAACCAAGAGCCTCCCCAACCCCCCACCCCATGAAAGATTAAGGGTTGTGTCAAAGCCACAGAGGGGTTAGACAGAACTGCGTTGGAAAGGACGGACCGGTAAGAACCTGAATTTTCGAAGTTGTGTATAGGTGTAGGGTTGGACTCTGGAACTGCCATTATGGCACTGATGGCGGGGAGACCTCAGAGGAAGGACCTGCATCAAAGATGAGCTGGAGGCAGTCAGAGGGGCTGATGTTGGCCATGCCCTTTGGGATGTGTTGCCACCACACTCCCCACCTCAACACCTGAGGGTTCTTTTGAGGGTTATCTTGGTACATTTTTCATATGTAAAGACAAATGTTTGTCATACATGAAAGGAGAGCCCGCCATTAGCTCTGACATGGCCAGAGATTCCATGACCACCACCCCAGAGTATATGCACATTTCTCAGAGTAGGCGGTGGTGTTTTAAGGTACACACACACACACACACACACACACACACACACACACACACACACACCTGCATATATATTCCAATACCTGAAGGGTATTAGAAGGAAAGAGGGCTTTGATTTATTCTCAGTTGCACCTGAGGGCATGACAAGAACCAACAGTTGGAAATTCATCGGAGGGAGAGCCAACCAGGAAATCAGGAGAAATTTCCTGACGGTGACAGCCACTAAACAGTGGAACAGTGTGCCTCCCAATGTGGTGGGTGCCCCATTGCTGGAGGTTTTCAAGAAGAGATTAGGCAGCCATCTGTCCAGGATGGTGTGAGGTCTCCTGCCTTGGACAAGGACATGGACTAGAAGACCTCCAAGGTCCCTTCCAACCCTACGAGGATTCTGTGATTCTTCTGTGACATTCTTTCATGGAACCATAGAAGTATTGAGTCAGAAGGGGCCTGCAAGGTCATTGCGTCTGAGCCCTTGCTCAAGGCAGGAATCTTACTGCTCGTAAAGGGCAACTCATGCTGTGGATCCTGTTAAAGGAAGGTGTTGAATCATTCAGTTTCACAGGTGAGAGAAAGGAAAGATGGTGAAGAGAAGAGGACAAAGAGAGAGGGGAAGAAAGCAAGTAGGGATGGGCAGGAAACAAAAAATGAAATGCTGTTTCCTCGTTTTGTGACATAACAAAACGAAACGAAACGAAATGAGGAAGCAGCATTTTGTTATAGACAAAACAAAACGGTCGTTTTTCCATTGAAATGAACTGTTTCGTTTGATCATTTTTGGGCTCCTGCTGAGCTGTCAATGGGTGGACCCCTTTAAACCTGGCCCAGTCGGTACCAGGGGGGACCCTCTGGTACCGACTAGGCCAGGTTTATTTAAAGGGGTTCAGCCATTGACAGCTTGGCAAGAGCCCTCAGAATAAGGTTGGGTAGGGAGCGCGATCCTGCAGAACTGCCTACTTGACCATTTTCAGCGGGCTCCTGTCCAGCTGTCAATTGCTGGAGCCCTTTAAACCTGGCCCAGGTGGCACCAGGGGATCGCCCTGGCACCAACTGGGCCAATTTTAAAGGGGTCCAGCTGGTAACAGCTCAGCAAGAGCCCTTTAAAATGGCTCCTGGAGTCCCAGGCACCAAATCTGGTGCCTCTAGGACCCAGGGGAGACATTGTGTTTTGTTTCATTTAGTTTCGAATGACATTTTTAATTTTTTTTGGTAAGAAACGAAACAAAACAAAACAGGGCTGAGCAAGAAATGAAACACTATTTTTCTGTTTTGTGCCCATCCCTAAAAGGAAGCCGTCTGTCTGTTTCTCTCTAATGGCCTCAAAACCCTTGTAGTCTAATAAATCATTCTGCTTCTCCTTTTAAAGGAAATTCATTGGACTTTGCTCTGCCCACTGCAAACCTGCTCAATTCACTTTCATTCAAATGATGCATGAAGATATGCACGCATACGCACTCTCGCCTTTTCCAACACAGTTTGGAAAACCCCAGGGCGTGGTATCTAACCCAGGTGTGACCCAAATTGACACAACCCTTAGTCTAGGCAAGTCCAACCTTCAGTCCTCCTGGTGTTTTGGACCACAACTCCCAGAATTCTAAACTTAACACTGCCAATGACAAAGGACTGTGGGAGTTGTGGTCCAAAACATCTGGAGGGCCAAAGTTTGGACATCCCTGCCTTAGTCCTTCTGGAAGTTGGGCACGTTCAACAAGTAACACATTTCAAACAGGTCACGGAACCAGCAGACCCACTCGAGATGGAGAACATACCGATAAAAGCATTTCACAGGCAACAAAAGAGATTAACAGAAGAAGCAAGCAGGGGGAGAGGATATGAGAAGCAGCAAAACGCCCACATTTTGCAAAACATTTTCTGTTTCCAGAGAGCTTTGAACACAGCCGATAACCAGCTGGAGGAGGAATGAGTGCAAGGAAATGTTTTTTCTGTTTTAGTAAGAGAATAACTCCCAGGGAAGCAGTTCAATGTCTGTGTGGTTTGATCCTGGATTAAGCATGCTCTACAGAGATTTGCTAAGTGGGAGCACCCAAGGTGACCAGTTCCATTTTATCATCATTTCATGCATCATCACAACCTTTAGTCCTCCAGGCAGTTGGGCGTGTTAAGCACCATGGCTGAGCAATTTTCCCCAGGTGGAGGTGTCTTGATGTTTTGACACACACCTTTGTGTTGTTCTTGTTGAAACCAAGGTCATCATTTGTCAACACTGGCATTTGTAGTGTGGAGGGGGGGATGGGTTAGAGTAGGTGAACTTCTGGCAAAGAATTAACTTCCCTGAAGCTCTCCTCTTTCCTTTTGAGCTGATCAATGCTCTCTTAAGTTTCCAATCAAAAATAAAACAAAAATGCAGTGAGGGATACTGGCAGTACAGCATGGGGGTAGGTGGTGATGCAACAAATGACGTGTCATCACACCAGTGGACCATTGCAACTTGAATGAACTCCTGCATGTTTGCTGTATCCTCCAATGCCTACACCCTGTCCTCCCTTTTCATCACCCAGCAGGACTGAACCAGATTTGGGTTTAATCTCATCCTTTTCAAAGTTCATTCCAGCATGAGTTTATACAAACTGAATGGCCTAGTTTTAAGCAGTGTGGCGTGGTGGCCAAGAAAGCCAATGTGATTCTTGGTTGCATCAACAGAAGCATGGTGTCTAGATCAAGGGAAGTGATGGTACCGCTCTATTCTGCTCTGGTCAGACCCCACCTGGAGTACTTTGCGCAGTTCTGTGCACCTCAATTAAAAACCACGTTGACAACCTCAAATGGGTTCAGAGAAGGGCAGCCAAGATGGTTAAAGGTATGGAAGCAATGACTTATGAGGAGCGGCTTGGGGAGCTGGGAATGTTTAGCCTTACAAAAAGAAGGCTGAGAGGGGATCTGGTAACTATAAATATTTGAAAGGATGTCATATTGAAGAGGGGACAGGTTTATTTTCCATGGATTCAGAGATCAGGACTTGGAACAATGGTTTCAAACTACAGGGAAAGAGATTCCATTTGAACCTTAGGAATAATTTACTGATGGTTAGAGCTGTCCAGCAGTGGAATATGCTGCCATGGAGGGTGGTGGAGTCTCCTCCTTTGGAGGTTTTTAAGCAGAGGCTGGATGGCCATCAGTCAGGAGTACTTTGATGTGGGTCCCTGCATGTGAGGGTGGTTGGACTGGATGGCCCTTGAGGTCTCTTCCAACTATTTGATTCTATGACTCTATGACTTAGTCAGGTGTTGCAATTTGACAATGTATATTCATCCTGTTGACTGTACAGAAGGACCCCCCCAAATATCTTCAGGAACTGTATTCACAGTTTCACTCATTTGTGACCTGAAAATATTACAAATATTAAAAGGAATAAAACATCCAGAAAAATTATTTTCACATGCATTTTCAGAACCAGAAGCTAGACGGAGCCAGAGACTGTGTTATGAATATTTGTTAGCGAAGAATGGTTTCTTCCACCCTCTAGTGGTCATTTTCTGGTAATACATGTGAAAATGGTTTTGTCTGATTCCCCACGCCACCCCACCCCAATTTTACTATATATATATATAGTGTTCAATATTATCAGCAGTTTTCAGTATCCATTGAGAGTCTGGAACCAATCACCACTAGGTATGGGAGTCCTACTTATGATCCTTTAACAGACCACACAAAGAGGAGGTACTCTCTTTTCTCCATCAAAAGAGGAGAGAGAAAAGAAGCTTCAATGACTGGTTTCATTTCCTTTTTCCCAATAGGCCTTTTTGCAGAATCGGTCATATTTTCATCCTCCTTTGGCTGGTTATCTAGTGTGGCCTTTTAGCATCCGTTTTTACCCGTTTTGCTTAGAGGAATGATTGATATAAGGCATACCCTGCCCGTTCCTTCAGTTTCTTATCTGTTATTCCATCTTTGGATACAAGTTTGTTAAACACCAGAATACCAATAACCATGTTCACCTGTTGGGAGAGAAACAACAGACAAGTTGGTTTGAAAAGCCCACATGGGTCAACTTCAGAAACAATCATATAGGAGTCTTCCCTTGCAATGCATTTTCCCATTGGTCCATTTCACCCATGTGGGGTGGAGGGCAATCAGTAGGACTTTGACCATGGAGCCCAAAGATCTGGATTGCTACCACAACATCTCTGGAGTCCCCATGCCATTTGCATGGCGAGTGGTTGGCGTGGGAAAAAGCAGAGGCTGGACTGAAACCCATGTTCTACAAGAGGCTCGACAAATATAGGAAGGCCCTGCTTGGCGCTCAGCACTTGTTCCAAGAAAGGGGAGGACTAATTAGAGATAGGCACAAAATGGAAAAATTGTGTTTCGTTTAGTTTCTTTAGCAGTTTTGTTTTGTTTTGTTTGTAATGAATTTTTAAAGTAGCTTTGTTATCAAATGAAACAAAATGAAACAAAACACTATGCTCCCCTGGGTCCTAGAGGCACCAAAATGGCAGAGGAGCTTCGTCAAGCTCTTTCCTGTAAACCCCCCAAATTTGGAAAGGTTTTTTTTTTGGGGGGGTCAGGGGCTGAGGTAGTAAGGTCCAAAGGGGTGCCCTAGAGAAAATTCTTTCTAATTGGATTCGTAAACCAAGACATGGGTGAGCGATTAGTGCCTCTGTGGCTTGGCTTCCAATCCAAATCCAATTAGAAAGAATTTTTCCTAGGGGCACCCCCTTTGGACCTGACCTCCAAACCTTTCCAAATTTCAGGGGCTTATCTAGAATTGCTCCCCTTCCCTTCCCTCTAGGATGAATGTTTCATCTTGGGGCGTGGGGGAAATGGTGTCTTACGTGATGTTACCTACGTGTTGTTACCTAACAAAACCTGTCATTATCTAACAAAACAATGGAATAGCATTTTGCTTTTCATTTTGTGCCCTTGTCTAGTACTAATGGAATCAGTGCCCTACAGAATCTTCTTCAGAAGCCAGCACAGAGCAAGTAAGTTGGGCAACAGCTGTCCCAGAGGTCTTGCCTACATCTATGAGGGACAACAGGTCCCAGGGCTCCTGTAGGTAGACCAGGCCTCAGGCCTCCAGGATACCTATCCTACCTGCTTTATGAGGTCAGAGTTGTTGTTGCGCTTATCAAAATGGCTGTGCTTCTCTTTCCTCCTCCTTTTTTGCTATCTTGGGCCTGCCCACAAAAGCTCAATTTGGTTAACACACCAATATGTGCTAGACTTATCATCTAAGCCTCGAAATCTATTGTCCTGTGTATTTATCCACACATTATAAGGAAATACGTACAACAAAACCTTCATGGTTTTCAAAGGATGGGCGGGAAAGGGTCTGATGAATATGACAAATAAGAAGTAGGTGGTTGTCTAGATTTCTCTTGAATGCCTCCAGCGTTGGAGCACTCACCACTTTTGTTAAGTAACTGATTCCATTTTTTGCACTGCTCTAACGGTTAAAATGTTTATCCTGGTAATCAGCTGAAATCCTTTCAAGAAGAGGTTCCCAACCTCAGGTCCCCAGATGTTCTTGGACTTCAACTCTCAGAAATCTTGGCCAGCACAACTAGGACTGAAGGCCTCTTCTGAGGTATACACCCGCAAGGTGGAACCTCAGGAAAGTACCCTTAATAGCAACTGTCTTGGGGAAATCCAGACTTCACCAAACCTGGAAGAACTGCAGAGAGTCAGAGGGAGAGTCCCTGCAAATGTGGTGTCTCTTGCTGCCTCGAGGGCCATTTTATAGCCCAAGGAATTGACAAATTAAAAATTGCTAAAAATTCATCAATTCGTATTTGTTAGCGATATCAATTCATACAAATACAAATGAACAAATTGGTGGGTTCTGAATGAATTTTGCCATTCATTTTTTCTATTTGTGCCCACTTCTATTATTGATCCTCATAGGAATAAATTACCACTTAAGTAGCCAGGTCGGCTGGGAGCTTCCCTGCAATTTCGTGACGGAAACAGGATTCACTAACACCTGAATAGTATTAATACAAAGCAGTCAGCAGGATTGGGTATCTGATGCACACACACACTCATACAGGGTTTTTTACATTATGCTATGTCATATATTGTGTCCTAGGGATGGGTTTATCAGATTTCATGGATTGTTGTTGTTGTTGTTGTTGTTGTTGTTGTTGTTGTTGTTGTTGTTGTTGTTGTTGTTGTTGTTGTTGTTGTTGTTCTGTCATTACAGTTGTGACTGACTATTCATGACCCCATGTCCATGGAGTTATCTTAGCAGGAATACTGGAGTGACTTGCCAGTTCCTACTCCATTTCATGGATTAAACACCCCATAATTCTCCATTCTGGAAGTTCTACCTGACAAACAAACATCTTAGAAACACTTAGATGTGTCTCATCAAGTAGAAGGGTTTCAACTGGGAGGCTCCAGGGCCCAGCTAGGCTTCACTCTACAACAGTGGTTCTCAGCCTTCCAATTGCCGCAACCCTTTAATACAGTTCCTCATGTGGTGGTGACCCCTTGCCCTGCTCGGAAGAGGCCACAAGCCCCCTTTGTCAGACCATTGCTGCAGGTGCCTAGAGAACTTCCCTCTACAGGCACCCTCAGCCAATCACAGCCTCCAGTGCCATTGACTGACATCCCCTACAACCTATCAAGCTG
This sequence comes from Phrynocephalus guinanensis, assembly GCA_037367245.1. Lineage (NCBI taxonomy): Eukaryota > Metazoa > Chordata > Lepidosauria > Squamata > Agamidae > Phrynocephalus > Phrynocephalus guinanensis. The sequence continues at coordinate 4,315,628 of CM074739.1, forward strand.
TAACTCACTCTTCCCTCCCCTTCCTCCCTTCCTCCTCCAGACCCAAGCCGTTTGTGCCTTTTTCTTCACTGGCTCATGGCGACCCCTGTGAAACGGTCATTCGACCCCCAAAGGGGTCCCAACCCCCAGGTTGGGAACCACTGCTCTACAGACATACCCTTTCAGAAAGAAAGCTCCTAGATAGCAATGGAGCAGGAATAGGAGACTTGGGTGTAGCCAGGTCTAGCTGAGCCTCAAAGCAGAGCGAAGCACACTGCTTATATACTACCCTGCAGTGCTTAAATCAATGTTTACAATTTAATTATGCAGGCTACACATTGCCCCTCGGAAAGCTGGGCATGCAGTTAACCGACCATGGAAGAATGGAAGGTTGAGTCTAGCTTGAACCAGCTACCCGAGCTCACTGGGACTGAACTCCGATTTTGAGCAGAGTCTTGGCTGCAGTTATGCAGTTTAACTCGTGCGTCCCGAAACTCCTGGAAGCTTTCCAGTTGGCGCCTTTTGCCCAGGTGACCTGCATTTGGGCACCTGTAAGGTGTTTGTCAGTACAATTTCCTAAATGAAGAATTCTGAGATCTATAGTCCAAGAAATCAAAAAATCCAATTTTTTAAAAGTTTACCTAGACATAGAAAGGAAGAGGGGAAGGAGACACCGAGTGCTGGTCTCGGTCCATGGATAACTAACAGGAGAACATATCATCACTCCAGGAATTTCTTTGCAATGGGGAAATCTTGTGGCTTTTCATGGTACCCAAAACATCATTTAAGGATTTCAGACCTTTGCTTCCGGATTACACTTCATCCACTGGCAATAATTTAATTGTCCACTGATGCTAACGTGATCAGGATCAGTACAGTACACCTAGCGTCAAGCTTTCTGTTTCTTTTCCATTCTTAATTACAATATTTTTTTTAAAAAATAAGTGGAACTAGAAACATGGGAAGACACACATGGGAAGGGGGGTGATCTTAAAAGTGGTGTCAAATACCAAAACGACAGCGGCTGCAGGTCCCACGAAGGCATAAAGCAACCCCCCTTCCAAGGACAGCCAACAGCTGGGAAAGAAAGAGAAAAACAGGAGAGGTGAGAGTGTGGGCATCAAGAAGGGAAAGTATGATGCATCCATTGCACAACAAAAATATTTTTATTTGTTTGTATGTTTGTTTTTTAAATGTTGAAACAATGAGCAGGTCTCAAATTCTTTTCACAAATTCACATGGAACAAATATAAATCATTGTATCAGTTTCTTCATGTGAGTTTGCAGCTCAAGTTCCCGTTTCACAGATGCTTTCCACCCTCTTGAACTCATATCCCTTTTTAGAAAGAAACTCTGTTCCTGAGAGAGAGAGAGAGAGAGAGAGAGAGAGAGAGAGAGAGAGAGAGAGAGAGAGAGAGAGAGAGAGAGAGAGAGAAGTATCTTCTGAAGTTGTATTTGTGTCTGTGGAAGACTGGATTTCTAAGGACCTGGTCACACAAGGGAAATATTCTCTAGTTATCCCTCTGTCCAATCGTTGTGTTTCCCTTGGTCACATGATGCTGAGTTGAGATCGAAACATTTCTCCAGCTGGTGGTGTAACTGCAGAACATTTCCTCCTCACTGGGAGGGTTGTGTTATTTTGTACCCTTGTGCGGATGCAACAATCTGACCCACTTCTTTTCAGAATCAAAGCCAAATGATGGCCATGCTAATTAATTGTTTTTGTTATTTTTCACAATGTACTTTTTTGTTCTTTTTCACAGCATATATTTTATGTTATTTTTTGCAGCTATACATTCACAGTTATACATTTATCAATAAATTGATAAATGGCAATGGGAGGCTGACCACCATTACTCCTTGGCTAATTTATTATTATTATTATTATTATTATTATTATTATTATTATTATTATTATTATTATTATTATTATGTGATGCAACAAAACATTGGTATACCAATGTCATTGTTATTGCATTATTGCTATTATTTACTACACAGATATTGTGCGATGCAGGAGCAGCCATCACAACGGAGGACACTGTCCAAAACAGAAACTCCTATCCAATATATGGATGTATATATCAGTGCAGACAGATGGGCAGAGACAGTGGCAGACTCCTGGCAGGGAAGCAGGGCCCGCTGTGGTCCACCACTCAACTAATAGCTGCTGCCTGCACAGAGGCCGCGAGCTTGGGTTCCCTGCCAGGAGCTTGCCACTGTCTGCCACTGGTGGTCCCGGCTGGCATGGAGGAGGTGGAGGTGGCAGGATCAAGTAGGCAGAGGTGACTTGGGCAGCAGGAAGCGAGTGGGGGTGGCATCTCATTTTGCTGAAACAAAATAAAATGCCAAGCGGAAAATGCTTCAGTACAGTGGTCCCCCACCCTTTTGCGGTTCATATACTGTGGTCCCGCTATATTGCGGGACCACAGTATATGAAAAAAGGCCCCCTGGGGTAAGGGGAGAAAGTCCTCTTTCAAGCCTCCCATACTTGCCCCAGGACTGGAGCTGCCCCAAACAGGCCTATGAGGGACTTCCTGTGCCTTCTGGAGGCCCCAAAACGGCCTCCCTGTGAACCGGCAGTGACTTCCGGATTTCTGAAAATCATTTCTGAGGCCTCCGAGGGACTTTCTAGGCCTGTCGGAGGCCTCAGAAATGATTTCCGGTTTACTGGAAGTCACTTCCAGTTCGCAGGGAGGCCGTTAAGGGCCTACAGAAGGCCTGGGAAAGCTCTCACAGGCTCATTCATGGTAGGGCCAGGCTGGGGGTAAGTACAAGAGCCCCCAGCTGGTCCTCCCAGGCCTGACTCGACCTGCATCCGCATATCGTGGATTTTCAATTATCGCAGGTCAGGTCAGGTCCCTAACCCCCGCGATAGGCGGGGGATCACTGTACTTCAATTTGCTTTGTCAAAATGAGATCCTCAAACTGATTCATGAACTGAACCAGCCCAGTTTGTTAGTTTTTCTGGTTCGTGCTTCGACTCTTGCTCACCTCTGCTCTGCATTTATCCAATGGCTTTGTGCAATATTTCAGGTAAAAAGACTGCACCCCAGAAAAATGAAACCCACCTACTCCTCACAGGGACATCTTGTTCCATGTGCCTACACAGTAATGTGTGGATTGTCTTCTCTGTTACGAGCTTTAACTGTTGGCTCTGTCTGATTCTGTGATGTTTACAAGCCACCCCAAGCCACGGCTGAAGCTGACAAATCTGTGTAGGCATGTGAAAAATCCTTGCAACATTTCTCATTTTCAGGAGAGACAGGTTGCCTCAACCCATCAGGACAACCTGTCAAGAACCTGCTGATCCTTGAGAGATGTCCCACCTCCAGCACGAGAACGAGACAAGGAGCCCTTTTATCATTTGGTTCTTGCAATGTGAACAGAAGGTCTACGCACAAACCCGACCTTTCTCTGTTGGGAAGCCAACAGACAAAGGCATGACAGGCATAGAACCATAGGCTGGTTGATCAAAAAGATGCGACCAACTCATCCAGTGCCTCTCATCTTTAGAAATCCATAACAGTTAAGAAACAGCAATGTCATTCTATGCAGTTGGGGCACCTTACGGAGAAACTGTTCCTTCAAATGTAAGAATTCTAACTTAGGCTGCCAGAATATATCTTGTCAAGTCAGTGGTGAGAGGGGAGGGAGAGAGCGAGCGAGCGAAGAGAGAGAGAAAGAGAGAGAAAGAGAGATGTATATAGAGAGATTTAAGAGAACTCACTAGTTCATGGTGCTGTACCCCTTAGCTTTCGTGAACCCCACGGAGATAGCAACCACCAAGGCAGGCAGTCCTGAAGGGAGGATATTAAAAGAAAAGATTTTTTAAAAAAAAGGAAAGCATAATTTGTAAAAGATATTTCATCTACATCAAAGCACATAATTGCTTTCTTTCAGATCAAGAAATCCCTTTGGACAACAAAGTGGAAAACGGGGAGGTGTCCAGCAAAAGGAGATTGGAGCAATAAAAACACTTCAGTATGTCATAACAGCAAAAGGCACAAATTATGTAAACAGAAGTTGAGATAGAAATTGTGAAAAAAGTGAAAAGAAAACCTATTTTGGCCATTATACACAATTGGAAAGGGTATAGAGCCAGCTTTGCAAAAAGCATTACGTAAAACAAACAGAGTTCACTTTTCAGATTGTTGACAAAAACTAAAATAAGGCACTGTTATAATATAATAATATAATAATATAAATAATATTATAATATTATTATAATATATTGTTATAATATAATAATATAAATAAGAAGGCTACACAAACTATGTTTTTCTGCAGTTTTCCTTTTCAATATCTACATTTTGGGGGGGGGGGGAGAAACCCATTTCTTCCCTATGTTTCCATTTTTAACTGATAATGAAGGTGCACTCTCAGGCCTCTATCATCATCATCATCATCATCATCATCATCATCATCATCATCATCATCATCATCATCATTTCTGTTTCTTCCATCAAATCTTCCCTGCGGTTCAACCACCGCGCCCTGAGGCACAACACATTCTCCCTGCATGCTGACCATAGGGATACTGATAGAATTTTGCCAGTAAAAATGGGGAAGGGAGTCAGTTTCACTTCATTTTTGAAGCATTTGGTAAATTTAATTAAGTTGTGCATTTTGGAGGAGATAACCTGAATTAAAGAAAATGAGTAAAGTCAACTTGACTGATTTCATTCATTCATTCATTCATAACAGTGTTCCATAAAAGAAGAAAGGAAGGACAGTCTTGATGGCTGGTATTCTATGCAGAGGCCTTTATTCATTCACGGTTTACAGAAACACTCAGTCATGGGATCGCCTTGTTCAGGTTTTCCTTGTGCATGTTTGAGCCAGAGGTTCATAAGGAGGTGTGTGGTCTGAGAGGGAGGTCTTCTAATTTCTAGAATAAGGAGCAGCACCTATATTTCAGACGTGTGGGATGCCTAGGCCACAGGGGTGGGGAAAGGACCTCAGGATGGAAATCTTTGCCTGCTATATTTTTTTCCTGGCGGCAATAAAACATTCTGATTTTTTTTGCTCCACCAGATCAGATTATGAGAAATTTCCTATGCTTCTCATATTTTAAGACTTTGTTTTTGCAAATAAATAAATAAATAAATGAATAAATGAATAAATGAATAAATGAATAAATAAATAAATAAATAAAATCCATGTTTTTTCCAGACATACCCCCAACATATATTTTGCATTAATACCCAAGGTTTGTAACATGAAGACTTTTTGAACATCTTCTGGACAATGAAAAAAGTACCGGCCTTCTTCGTCTTGTACAGAAATGAAACATCTCTCAGCAGTTTACACTATTCTTGATGTCTCCTGATTTCACATTTCATAAATAAATAACAATAGTCATGTGCCATCCAGTCAATCCTGATGTACGGTAACCCTTGCCAAGGTCGTCTAGGTATGGAATAGTTAAAAGTGGCTTCCCATTCCCTTCTTCTGGCACTCTGCAGCTTGCCCAAGGCCACCCAGGCTGGCTTTTCTTCTAGAAGGCAGAGTGGGGAATTGAACTCCCAACCTCTGACTTCACAGCTAGAGAGTTAAACCACTGAGTTATTTGTCCAGCTACTTTTCATCAAAGATTCAGAAATCTGAACGTGTTAATTACATTCTCACACTGACTGGCCCAAGTCACCAGCCCAAGGCCCCTTCCTAACTCCCCTGTCAATGATTCCCCACTTAGATAAGGCTTCCCTACCCCAGGGATTCATCAGCTACATGAACCCTGGAAAATAGTCCTGTCTCCACCCCCTATGGTGTTCTTTACCACACCTAACACAAGCCTCAGCCCTGCCTCGCAGGGCAGTCTGAGCATGCTTGAACCCAATCCATGTGTCGTGTAGTTCGTATCGCTACACCCCAGTTCTATCAGTCTTTTCTCATCCACCTGTTCACTTGAGGAAATCTTGAGCCATAGAGATGGGCACGAAACAAACAATTTTTTCGTTTCCATTTTTGTTTTTTTGTTGTTTCATTATGCAACGAAACGACAAACGAATTTTGTCTCCAAAATGAAACAAAACGAACAGAAACACTGGAAATTTTGTCGTGCGTTTCGTTTTCGTTACGGCAATACAGTGAATTCCTTTAAAAAATCACAAAAATCACAAAAAACTGAAATAAATGGTAATGAAACGGTAACGAAATGAACGAAAACAAAAACAATTTTTTTTTTGCAAAAATTCACGAAAAATGGAAATGAACCGAAACGGACCCCCTAAACGACAAACGACAAATGAAACACCGTTTTTTTTTATTCGTGCCCATCTCTATTGAGCCGGTCGTAAGGCTCATTTTCTGAAAGCACAAAGGTTTTTATCTTCCTCAATGGGAGGGTATATCCCATTAACGACAAGTGGGATTCCCTCTGTCCGCCCGGGCTTAGCTGCCCTCATTACCAACACAAGGGGATTTGAGTTGCTTTGTGGGAAAAGATATGGCTTTTGATTCTGCTTAAGGGTGGTCTTACATATAATTCCCAGCCATGGGAAGAGCCTCTGTGGTCATTTGAGGTGACCAGCAGAATGAGAAGTGTGTGTGTTGTGTCATTGCAGTCGTGACCGACCCTTCATGACCCCATGTCCATGGAGTTTTCTTGGCAGGAATACTGGAGTGGCTTGCCAGTTCCTACTCCAGGCGGCTACAGCGCCTGGTATTCCCTAGTGGTCTCCCGTCCAAGTACTAGCCAGGCCTGACCCTGCTTAGCTGCCGAAATCAGGCGAGATCAGATGTGCTTAGGGCATCTAGGCAGCTCATAGAATGTGAAGTAAGTCGATTTAATAACGGAGGCAAGAAGGTGTATCCTGGGTCAGGCCAAATTCACAAGTCTGAAGTGGTGGGAAAGTGGTGGAGTACCTTAATGATATTCTGGGATATTCCGAGATCTGCACCCCACAAAAGTACTTTTTTTCTCCCAGCTCTGAAAAATTGTCATGGCATTCGCTTTTGTACAGAGCAGTCCACTGCATGCGATATTGCTGTCAAGATGTGAAATATTGTGTGTATAGAGAGGTAAAAATAATTAAGGGAGATTTGGGGAAAGGAGCCCTGAAAATGAACATGCTTTAAAAATGAGGTTTAAGTGACAGTTTACTAAAGGCATTGTAAAACAATTAACCACCTTTCCACCTGAGCAAGTTCAGTCACTATAAAGCAGTGATGGTGAACCTTCAGCACTCCAGATGTTTTGGACCACAACTCCCACAGTCCTTTGTCATTGGCAATCTAGGCTTGGAATTCTGGGAGTTGTGGTCCAAAATGTCTGGAGTGCTGAAGGTTCGCCACCACTGCTATAGAGTATTCTCCCACCACATTGCGATTCAAATATTGCAGTCCCGTTATATTGTGGATTTACTGGGATTGCAGTTGTGGGCAAGCTCCAAAGGCCCAGTGCATGGCCTGGAACTCACTTCTGGTCCACCGGAAGCCACTTCTGGGCCCTGAATGAGTCTGGGAAGACTGCCGGAGGCCCGTTGCGGGCAGTACCATGCCTGCGGTGAATACAGAAGGTCTCACACAGGCCTGCCAGTCCCGGCCCGACTCGTCGATGAAGGTGTCCATATATCTCAGATTTTCCTTTATTGTGGGTGGGTCGGAAACCTAATTTCTGTGATAAATGGGGGAGGGCTGTACCAGAAAACTCCTGGAAGTTTAACGAGTTTTACAGATGATAACAAAGCATTTAAATTGAAAGCATATTAAAATAAGTTAAACGCGTTTGTGTTGCAATGTGTTACCATGACTAGGACCTATAACTCGCAGGTCCTATTACAGTGACCCCCCTGCCTATTGCCGGGGTTAGGGACCCAACCCAACCCGCTATCATTGAAAATCCACAATCTGCGGATGCAGATCAGGTCGGGCCTGGGGGGGGGGCTAGATGGGGCCCCTTGTGCTTACCCCCAGCCTGGCACTGCCACAAACGGGACTGCGAGGGCCTTCCCGGGCCTTCTTGGAGCCCCCAAAAGACCTCCCTGTGAACCAGAAGTGACTTCTCGCGACTTCTGGATTGCCGAAAATCATTTCTCAGGCCTCCGACAGGCCTAGAAAGGCCCTTGCAGGCCAGTTTGGAGCAGCATCAGTCCTGGGAGGGTAAGTACAGGAGGCCTGAAACAGACCTTACCCCCTTACCCCAGGGGGCTTTTTTCATATATTTCAGTCCTGCAATATTGTGGGACTGCAATATATGAACCGCAAAGAGGCGCGGGACCACTGCACTTTCATTTTCTGTAGCTCTGGTGTTCCAGTACCTTGTTGTAAACTTGATGAGAAGGAGTATTTTGTCATTCAAGACAAAAGCTGAATTATGAAATTGGCTGTAGCAAAAGGATACTAAAAAGGAAAAAAGAACCTGAAATGCTGCTCGTCTACCACCAAGGCTGGCCCATGACATTTTAGAACTTGGAGGGTAAGATGGAAAGAACCATGCCCGTTATATGCTCAAAGATCCACAAGGCTGAAAAATAAATCTTAGTGTGCAACTACAATTACAAATAATGTGAATTTACCCAGGTTTCTCCACCATTGCACCTCTGCCAACAGGGATTCTACTCTCTCTTGTTATAGATGCATTTGCAATTGGTTCAGGTGATGTGATCACTTGAGATGATATTCAGGTGCTTCTAGTCAATTTTTTTTCTGAACAAATTCCACCCAGCTAAAGCAAGAATGAAAGAGGCACGGCAGCCAAGAAACTGGCTGTCATTTGAATCCCATCCCTTTCAAATATGGCACTTGCATCTGCTTGTTTTCCTTTCCCATACCCCTTCTATTCTATTCTCTTTCTTCCTTCCTTCCTTCCTTCCTTCCTTCCTTCCTTCCTTCCTTCCTTCCTTCCTTCCTTCCTTCCTTCTATTTGATTGACTGATTGATTGACTGATTGATAAACCACAAAACCATCTGGCCAAGAGGCTATTTTGGGTGGTTGACAACGTTATAAAATACAAAACAGTACAATGCGAATAAATAAAATCCTAAAAACAGAACTCAAATCACATTAAATTAAATCAGAATAATAATAGCATAAACTATAATTTATAAGCAAATAACGATTCGGAAAAAAAATAAAGCCAAACCAAACAAAAAGTACAAGGACCACCATTTGTAAATAAAATCATAATGTCAGAGATACATAAATAGGCAGCAGAGAATGAAAAAAGACAGAATAGGTCTGTAAGGCATGGTGTCCTAGGAATAAGACGGTTACTTCACGTCCTTTCTTGTTCTGTGACTAGTTTTTGTACCATGACAGCATTGGTTGCAATCACATAGTTTTGTCCCTGTTTAGTCCCTGTTTCCGTTTTCTCAAGGTTGTGACAGATAACTTGTCTTGTGACAACTGTTACTTCATGGTTTTGTTCCGTGACAAATTCTGAATTTTTCTTGCTTTCTTAACCCTTTTTTAAAATATCAAAAATAAAACCTTTTCAATATTTCGATTTACTGGTCTTCCAGGATTTACACATCAATGCTACAGAATTGTCAGTACTTTTTTTAAATAAACATTTGTGCTGCATCTTGTTTCCCATAGGGAAACTAATGTTGAATGCTGCTTCAGCCACTGACCACTAGGTGGACACTGGTTGTTGCATGACACTTGTTACCACATGGTCCCTTGTCTGGGAACAGGAACTGGGAACAAACCGTGACAAGAGAATACCCCAACCCAGCACCAGGTACAGTATTGTCACTCTCTGATCCCGCTCTGGGGATGGGGTCGAGACAAATTTCAGCTGTTGTGCAACAGACGTGAAGTAATATTTTTTTTGTACTGGTCCAAAGCGCAACACTTACAGAGACAAAATGGACGTGAAGTAACCTCCATCAAAGGGGAGAAATAGGAGTAGAGGTGGACATGTCCACGAAACGTTACATTAAAATATGAAAGTTCGTCTTTAAGGTACCACATGTTTTATATCTTTTGTTTTGTGTCTTTTGTGTCTTTTGTTTTGTTTTTCTTTGATTTTTGCCAGCAAAGAGAGAGAGGAGGATGTAATGCCATAGTGCCTCATGGTGAAAAACTGGGTTTGTTATTAGCTTCTGTGTCTGCAATTTTCCAGCCTCAGTTTGTTGTTGCAGGATCTGCAGGCGTTTTATCAGTCAGAGAGAAATCACCCAAGTCCTGTCTCTCAGCAAAACATACATTCCAGAGATGTCAGTTCCAGCACCATGTGGGAAAGTAACAGTCCGGACTGTGGAAGGAGTTGCATTCCTGAAGGAGTAGTTACAGAACCAAGGACTTTGAATTTACTGGTTAACACCTAGGTTGATGGACTGTTGCATTACATTTGGGCAGATTATTAATGATTGATTGCTTTAGTTAAAATCTCCTTCATGACTGCCTGAAGTAGCTAGTTAGAGGAGCTGATTACTTAGAATAATTTAGATTCAAAGCCAGAAAAGTGTTGGGTATCTATTTTAACTGGCTTAAAGGATTTGAATATGCATTCCAACGCAATAATGAGAATGTACAACTGTCTTTTAATCTTTATAATAATTTTAATTAAATTTTGAATATTTTACCAAGGTGCATTCACTGAAGAAAGAGGAGGAAAGAATGTCTAAAGAAAGTGCATAAGTTTTTGCGACATTTGCTATGTTGAAGTATTTTGGGGTTTGTTACCTGTCCTGGTTGGTGTGCAATGTCTCAAAGTACACAATCAGTGGATATTTTTTATTTGAAACTAAGTGAAATAAAAAAAATAGGTTTAAGAGGCTTGCCCATGGTTTTCCTTCATCTGGGTTTTAACCCTGACCTAGGCCCATAAACAGTGGCAAAAGTCTGGAAACAGAGTCACTTTTAGTGGAACTTAGGAGGGGTTCTTTGCAGAGGAAATGATCAACCAACCTTGTTTGCAGCTTGTTAAGGTATCTCCGGATAACCATGGCAAAGCTACCTTTACAATCTGCAGACAAGGAAGATTGCCAATTTCCTCCCATCTTTCTGGTGTGTGATTGGCTAAATCAAATTTGCCTGGGGGGAAAAACCTGTCTTTCCGGGTATGATGTCATAGAAGATTAGTTCACATTTCCCCCCACTGTGTAGTTGTACCCTTATTGAGGAATACAGGACACATGTTCATGCTGAGTGACCTGATGGCTCCATCCCATTCTGTATGGAGAAATCAGTAGCACTTTCTCCAAAGTATACGAGTACAGGACTGCTGTGTTGCAGCATACTGTTTAGAAGTATGTTCCATTGTGCTCAGTGGTGCTTGCTTAAGAACCTATGGAGAGCCATGCTGGATCAGGCCAAAGGCCCCTCTAGTCCACCTTCCTGTATCTCACAGTGGCCCCACCAGATACATCCGGGAGTGCATGAGACTAGATATCTGTCTCCTGCAACCACTCCCCTGCATCTGGCCCTTGAAGTACCCCAGTTTTAAGCCTGGGGATTATACATCTCCATCATGGTTTGTAACCTGTGATGGACTTTTCCTCCAGGAATCTGACCAATCCCCTTTTGAAGGCATCGAGGCTTCCAGATGACTGACAACAGCATGGCAGTCATAATTAACTATTGTTTCCGACACTGCTTTCCCCCAAACCAGTTAAGTAGCTTGTCCACTGAACCCTGTATTTGGGTATGCCACTTGCTATTGTGATAATCTTTTAGCTACCTTGATGCTTCACATCACGCTCTTTGCTGCCGAACTTGGAAGAGATATTAAATTACAATTAAACTAGGATTAGAGGAGTAAGACTAAAAGCAAATAAATTAGAACACTTTGAGTCAATAAACCCAAACAGTGGTCAACAGAGGATCTCCCTGGAGATGAAGGGCTTCTGAACAATCCAGAGAACAGGGTGGTAGGGGGAAAAGTGGTAAATAAATCAGACATTCAGCCTCCGGTTCTACTGGTGGCAAACTGTCTGACACTCACCCACATTTTTAACCCTTTCAGGTGGGGTAAACCTGGGAAAAAGGAAATCCCTCTGCCTTAAATCAGTCCAATAGATAGGGAACTATTCTGAATTTGTTGCCCTTAAAACTCTCCCTGCATGTGGACTTTTCAATAGTAGTGTTTGCTTGTTCATTAGTCCATTAGTCCGTTAGTCCATTAGTTCTTTCTTTCTTTCTTTCTTTCTTTCTTCCTTCCTTCCTTCCTTCCTTCCTTCCTTCCTTCCTTCCTTCCTTCCTTCCTTCCTTCCTTCCTTCCTTCCTTCCTATCCCTGTTAGCATCATTCAAAGACAATATTAAAACTGAAAATAGTAAGTAGAATAATACTAAAAGAAATCAAGAAAAACTATGCTAAAATGGTAAACAAAAGCAACCCCCCCACAAACACACATTCAATGTGGTAAGGCACAACCATCTATTTAAAAAACACACTCAGGCAATCAGACATTGAGAAAAAAAAACCTGCCTGAAAAGAAAGATATTTGCCTGCTTGTAGAAGGATAGCAATGATGGGGCCCGGCTGGTCTCCTGTAGGAGGGAGTTCTAGAGTCAGGAAGCAGCGACAGGGAGGAGGGCCTCTCCTGTGTCCCTGCCACATGTGCCCACGAGGGTGGTGGGACCAAGAGCAAGAACTATGAGGACCTTAACACCCAGGCAGGTACATAAAAGAGAGACGCGGTCCTTGAGATAACTTGGACTCAAGCCATTTAGGGCTTTATAGGTTACAACCAGAACTTTGAACTGTGCATGGAAATGGATCGGCAGCCAGTAGAGCTGCCGGGTGGGGTTATGTGGCTCCCTGTGTCCAGCCTCAGTGAGCAATCTGGGCGCTGTGTTTTGGCTGACTGACGTTATTGTACATTTTCCAGAGGCAGCCCCCCCCTCCCTCCCCCATAAAGTGCAATACATCAATCCACCAGGGATGTAACTGAGGCATCGATCACGGAGGTCAGGTCAGGTCAGGTCAGCTCTCTCTCCTTTGAGAGACACAGCCATTCCACAAAAAAAGAAGGAATCATTGCAAATGTTCCAAGATCTGGAAGGAAAGGGAGGCGGGTATCATGAATACATGGAGACGTGCTGCTGGAAAAAAATGGCCAGCCACTGAGTGGCAGAATTGTTTGATGGCACACAATTAGTATTATAAAACCAAACAGAGGGGGAATAGATGCATGTATGCACACACACAAACCAAGAATTTGTGTCTGTATATCCATATATCACATATACAGTACCTATATCTATATCTATATCTGTAGGCAGATATAGATATAGATACTGTATATGTGATATGTGGATATACAGACACAAATTCTTGTTTGTGTGTGTGCATACATGCATCTATCCCCGTCTATTGCATACATGCATCTATCCCCCTCTATCTATCCCCCTCTCTAATACAATTAGTATTATAAAACCAAATAGAGGGGGATGGATGCATGACAATGTGTAAACCTCAGAACAGTGAGAGTGCATAGGCAGGGCCAGCTGGTCAGCACTTATTTTTGTTTTTTATTTTGACAAGCACCCGGATCGGCAATGGTCAAAATAAATAATAAACAAAAAAACGAAATGGAACAAAATTAAAATTTCTGTTTCATTTCATTTTAATTTTTTTAAAAGGGAACTTTGTTTTTCATTTCATTCTGTAACAAAACAAAAACACAAAACAAAACAAAAAGGTTTGTGCCCATCTCTATTCACCAGGAAGGATGTTGCGAGGGGGGTGCCCCAGCTTCTCCGTCCTGCCTTCTCCTGAGGGTCCCGCTCCAAGGAGGAAACGGGGCAGGGATTCCTACAGCACTGCTTCTGGTGAGGCCCCTGGTGGAGGAGGCCGGACCCAGAATCCAGGGCACCTGCACATACATCATCCCTTGCTCCTCCAACCTGAACCCTAACCCCATCCACCAAACTGTGCCAAACCACCAAGCCATGACAAGTGTCCATGTCTAAAAAACAGAAATATCCTATTTGGTTTGGTTTTGTTCACTCTCAGAGGAATGCTGTCCATTTTTTATCTTTGTGTATTTCTATAGGTGGACAGGATTCTAACCTATGACAACGGCAGTCTTGCCACATGGGCTGTTACACCATAGAAGCATTGGATGGATTTCTGGAGTGTTTACCCTGTCCTTCGGTGTGGCCAGTGTGGATATGTTTTAGTCGGAGAAAACATCACAAACGATACACCAAAGATCTCTATTTTGTGCAAATGGTCAGAAATGCAGTGGAAAAGGGTGCCCATATTAAAGGAAATTCAAAATAAAGCTTCATAATGGCTCAGCCCATGGGCTAAAAAAATGGAACACACCCAATCCATTAAAACAAACTGGGAGGCAGATTTCTTATGCATGCGGATGGGTATCTCAGGGGTTTAGATATCTGACTGCAGAGCACGAGTTTGGGAGTTTGATTTCCCACCGGGCCGCCAAGGAGAACAGCCAGCCTGGGTGGCCTTAAGCAAGTTGAAAACAGATTCAGAACTGCCCCAAAGGCGAAACCACTTCTCAGTGTACTCTACTTGGAAAAACTTAGAAAGGGTTGCCATTAGAGATGGGCACGACTTAGCGGTATTCCCGTTTCCGTTTCCGTTACTCGTTTCCGTTACTCTACGGAAACGGTAACGGGAATCACTGCCCCAGACTTCGAGCTCGAACCGACGAACGAACAATTTGGTCTGGTTTGTCGTGGTCGTTACTTGCATCGTGCAATGCCAAGCGGCACAGAAAAAGAGTTTTTAAAAGTTAAAAAAAAACCGATTCCCGGCCCTAAAAGTAGGCGAAAACTGTCTGAGGGCACCTACCAGGCCAGAAGGGTGTTTTATTTGGGGGGGGGTTTCCCCGCCCCCCTCTCCTTGGCTATTGCTACTGCTGCGCTGCTGGTACCAGGCTGGGAGGGCACATCCATTTGCCATGCAGTGCGGGGGATCCAAAATGGCGACCACAATATTTTTTTTGAAATCGTTGCCCAAAAACCCACCAAAGCACCACAGAAACATGCGGAAATTAGCTATTTTAAATGCTTGAATTTTTACAGCAGCAGCAGTGGGTTTTTCTTGCAAAAAAAGTCTCCGTTGATTTTATTTTATTTTATTTTATTTTATTTTATTACACCTGCGCATTCGCAATGATGGGCTCGCCCATGGGAGTGGACCATGCAAAGTTTTGGAGCCATTCCACCAATCGCATGGCCAGGTTTTGCTGACTGTACCAGGCTGGGAGGGCGCATCCATTTGCCATGCAGTGCGGGGGATCCAAAATGGCGACCGCAATATTTTTTTTGAAATTGTTGCCCAAAACCCCACCAAAGCACCACAGAAACATGCGAAAATTAGCTATTTTAAATGCTTGAATTTTTACAGTAGCAGCAGTGGGTTTTTCTTGCAAAAAAAAGTCTCCGTTGATTTTATTTTATTTTATTTTATTTTATTTTTTTACACCTGCACATTTGCAATGATGGGCTCTCCCATGGGAGTAGACCATGCAAATTTTCCACCAATCGCATGGCCACTTGGCCAGGTTGACCACAGAGACTTCTGGGATGTGCCAATCGGGCATAAACAGCCCACTAATCGTAGCCCAAACCCGAACCCTAAGCCTAACCCATACGCCAGTACACTGTCCTTCTAAGTGGGTCAGAGAGGCACCCAGAGGTGCACCCCAATACTCACCCTAACCTCACCCGTAACTAGCCTAACCCTAGCCGTTGCGCTAAGCCGTCTTAACCCTAAGCCAGATCTACTTGCATTGCACTACATGCAAGTACGTGAGACACAGCGGGTGCAAAGAGTCTGCCAGTCCGTCACTTGTGGCTCTGGCTGACTCCTGCAGCTCCCTCCAGGAGCCCGCTACCCCCTCCCCAAACCAGTACTAACGACAACGAAAAAAACGAACCGACTAATTTTTGCAAATTTTCGCGAAAAATGGAAACGAGCCGAAACGGAACCAGCCCGACTAACGACAACTCGAAAATTTTTTTTTTCAAGTCGTGCCCATCTCTAGTTGCCATAAGTCAGAATTGACCTAGCAACATGTGGTGGTGGTGGTGGTGGTGGTGGTGGTGGTGGTGGTGGTGGTGGTGATGATGATGATGATGATGATGGTGATGATGATGATGATGAGGAGGAGGAGGAGGAGGAGGAGGAGGAGGAGGAGGAGATACTATGAGATGTGATTAGGGTAGCATTTCAAGTATATCTGTTGTATCTGCCCAGAGCAGTGACTTGGCAGTAATGGAAATGGGATATAAATGGAAGAAATTAATAAAGGAATAAAAATAATTTTAGATTATTCTCTCTGCTGGCTCAAGAGCCTGAAAAGATAAAGGCTCTTGCCTAGAATCATTATCTAGCCTGATTCGCCCCACAAAATTTTTTCTCCAGATGAAGCAGAACAGAAATTGGGGGTGGGGGGTGTGGAAATCACCATTGTTCCAGTCTTGCTCATCAAAAGCAGTTCATAGTGTAATTAATAACAAACAAACTGCAAACATGTTTGTTTCTTTGCAGGTTGTCTTTTGTTTTTAGTTTCTGGCCAAAGACATGCTGTTATGCAAAATTTAAATCCATCCCCTTGACCGGCCAGAGTAGCCTTTGGCTAGATGGCTGTGGTAGATATAGATAGATAGATAGATAGATAGATAGATAGATAGATAGATAGATAGATAGATAGATAGATAGATAGATAGATAGATAGATAGATAGATAGATAGATAGATAAATTCATTGAGAGATATATTTAGAGCCTCATGGCTCAGTAGCTAAATCGCCGTCCTGCAGCTGTAACTGTGCTCACAACCTGCGGTTCAATCCCGGGTAGGTGGCTCAAGGTTCACTCAGCCTTCCATCCTTTTGTAGTGGGTAAAATGAGTACCCGGTTTGCAGGGGGAGTCCATGCACAGCCTGCATAATTACTTGTAACTTTCCCAGAGAGTGCCTTAAACACTGTGGGGTGGTATATCAGCTGCACAGTTTGCTTTGCTTCCAGTTCCAGGGCAGAGTAAAAGGTGCTCACCCCATCCGAGACACAGGAAGCGTTTGCGAATGATGCGGTTCCGCAGCCTGCCTGTCACGGCCATGTAGGACTGCCAGGCTTCGGTCAGCACCCAGCAGAAGGAGGAGAGGAAGAAGAAGTGCAGGAAGGCAGCCACCAAGGTGCATATCACCTGAGAAAGGAGACCAAAAGGGAGACAGGTGAGGAGAAGACGAAAGAGGAGCGAGGTGAGGGGAACAAGCAGTTGGACGGGAGACGGTGAAAGCACAACCACACCTTTGATCCAGTCTTGTAGGACAGTGCTTCCAAGCCTGGGTATCTCAGATGTTCGTAGATTGCAACTCCTAGAAACCCTGGCCAGCAGAACTGGTGGAAGAGGGCATCCAGAGATCTGAAAGCAGCTCTAGTGCATTTCTCTCCCATGCAGACAGCTCAATCTATAGCCTAGCTTAGGGAGGGCTGCCAGCCGCTTTTCCTTCTGCCTTCGGAAGCGAAACCCTTGCCTCCCTCCTTCCTTTGAAGTAGGCAGTAATGCTTAACCAAGTGGGAATTAATAATAGAAAAGGCATCCAAGCTGAAGCCGAGAGTCGCCGCCTTCCTTTTTGTCCAGCTGTAATGGTGGCGCCGGCGGCAGCAGCAGCAGCAGCAGCAGCAAACAGGAAGGAATTATCTCTTAATGTAGACCTTTCATCTTCAAAGTGCCTTAGAACATAAGAACATAAGAAGAGCCCTGCTGGATCAGGCCAAAGGCCCATCTAGTCCACCTTCCTGTATCTCACAGTGGCCCCACCAAATGCCTCTGGGAGCGCACGAGACTAGATATCTGTTTCCTGATACCACTCCCCCTGCATCTGGTCCTTGAAGTACCCTGGTTTTAAGCCTGGAGTTTGCAACCTGTGATGGACTTTTCCTCCAGGAATCTGTCCAATCCCCTTTTGAAGGCATCCCGGCCAGATGCCATCACCACCTCCTATGGCAGGGAGTTCCTGACTTCAGATCAATTTTCCCTGACTTCAGATCAATTTCCTTGACTTTCCCTGACTTTCCTGAAAGTGGCAACCCTGACATGCCCTGCACTCTAAACGGCTTAGGACCTATCTACCTAAAGGACCGCCTTCTTCCATATGAGAGGGTGCCCGTACTCTAAGATCAGGCCAGGAGGCCCTGCTGAAGGTGCCCTCCCTCAAAGAAATAAGGGGGTGGTATGTCGATGCAGGGCCTTATCAGCGGTTGCCCCCCAACTCTGGAATGCCCTCCCTATGGAGATCCGCCTGGCACCAACACTTTTGGCTTTTTGGCACCAGGCAATAACCTTCCTGTTTGGCCAGCATTTTAATCAGATTACTCAGTTGGACACATGAGCAGCAGAGTTGTATAATCTATAATTGGTACTGTATGTTATTTTAATTGTATTGTATTTTATAGTTTTAATAATTTTATTGTTTTATAGTTTTTAATACTTGTTGTATGCTGCCCAGAGACCTCTTGGTAGTGGGGCGGCTAAAAAAATCTTGTTAATAAAATAATAATAAATAAATGATTGGGAACAGATCCTGCCCTCCTCTGTAAAGGTGGCCTTCCGTTCTTTGAAAAGAGCTATCATATTTCCTCCATTCTTCTTTCTTTAAGGCAAAACATGTCCAGTTCTTTAAGACTTATAAGTCACAAGGAGAGTCAAATATTAAATCAATGGGACTTGCAGAGGCATTGGTACATCCAATCTCCTCTGATTCAAAGGCCCTGATCAAAGGCCCTAAGTAACAGGATTTCAATCAAGGTGACAGAAGACTTTTCCAGCCGTCTGGAGATGAGATAGGCCGCGGTCCTACCAGCGTTTTCTGCGTAGTTCCCCAGAGGCAAACTGCATAGTAAAAGATCATGTGCGAACCAGGAAGAGAAGTAAATTCTGGTCCCGGCCAACCACACCCCTGGAAGAGCAGTTTCAGCGAAGTTTCCTAAACCACCGCCAGGGGCTGGATTTAGAAACTTCGCTCGAAAATGCTTACTTATTTTCTTCTGTAACCACGACAGGACCCTGAAAATACGCAGTAAAATCAGTTGTTCCCCTTTAACACCACGGAGGCTTGGAAACTAGAGGCGGAAAGAAGGACAAAATGCGAAGTAGACAGGTAGAGACCGAACCAGAATACAAAAATACGACACAGAAGAAAGGACATTAAGTGCACATTAAATATCACATGACCGCCTGAAAAAAAAATACGCAGGAAATTTATATACGCAGAAAACTGTGGTAAGACCATGGAAATAGAGCACTTTCCATTGGCCCAAGAGTATTTGTGCATGTCTTTGAAACACACTCAGCTTGAGCTGTGTTCATTTCCTTGCAAATATTCCAGTGAGAAAAGGCACAGAAAATACTCTGCGGCTCACCTTTCCTCCCTGAAGATGGCAAACTCCAAAATATCGAGGCTGTTCTGTTCTGTCACAGATCAGAATTGGGTAAGATGATCAAAAGCTAAATAGAGGAAACCCCCATTTAATGCCATTCTCCCCCCCCTCCAGCTCCAGCTCCCTCCACAGCTTGGCAGGGTTGTGGGGATTGTCTACATTGTCTTTACCTATCTAGGTAGGGAGGAGGGTTTGGATTCCTTAATTAAGGTCAGCGTTTGGCTCCAGGCCTGGGAGATGGGGAAAAAAACAGGCAATGGAAGTGCAGAACGTTTATTAAGTGGAACATTCTCCCCTGGCTGTTTTGGGCCAATCTGTCCTCTCGAATTTGAGAGATAAGAACCACTCAACCTCACAAGCCAGTCCTGTTTGAGCACAAAGCCGGAGGGCAGCTCACTCCAGGCAGCTACTCAAAAAGTATTTCGTCTGCGGTCTTTCATTTTTCTTTTTTATTACAAATGAGGTCGAAGAACATTTCCGAGATTCTCAACGGCAGGGGTGGACAAATGCATAATTCACGTGCCATTCCACTGTACTTTTTGTAGACAGCAAAATCAGCAGAGGGTGGTGGTGGGGAGAGAGACAGCCGTAGAGGCTCTGCATCGTGCGGGTGCAGCAGACTGAATCCCGTCAAAGGCCTACCTTGTTCCGGGTCTGGGTCTGGCCAATCAAGATGAGAGCGTTGGATGATATGATGGAGAGGCAGAAGTTGATCAGGATGACGGAACGTTCAGAGCGGATGTATCTGCAGAGGGCGAAGAACCAAAGAGAAGGAGAAGGAAACCTTAGATCATGGAAGCAGAGAAGAATTGTTGACTTGAAACAGATCCCAGGGGTCACTCCGTTCGATCTCTGTTGATGCAGGAAACCCACAGCCAAGGGCTTTCTGACAGATTGCTCTCCAACTAGTGGTGTGGATCTAAACACATTTCTCCCAACAGGCAATATGGAATCCATTTCCCATGACTCTTGCACCCAACAGTAGAGTGGTGCAGACAGCATGAATGATTTCCAGCCACTACAAATGATTTGAGGGTCTTCGGAACCAAGGGTAGAAAGGCAACATCATGGTTCACAGTTTTGACAAGGATGAGAATCCCGGGTGCCACACAGTGGAGCAAGCTCCCACTGATCACCCCAGCTCCTGCCAACCTAGCAGTTCGAAAGCATGTAAATGCAAGTAGATAAACAGGTACTGCCGTAAAAAGCGGGAAGGTAAGATAGTGTTTCCTTCCAGCCATGCCAGCCACATGGCCGTGGACTTTCACAAAACTGGCTCTTTGGCTTGAATACGGAGATGAGCACCGCCCCTAGAGTCGGACACGACTAGCATGCATGTGCGGGGGGGGGGACCTTTACCTTTTTTTTAAGACTGCTAGATGTTCTAACAAGCTCATGTTGATTATTACGTGTGCATTGCCACATGACTTTAGAGCCACATAACTACTATCCATAAGAGCCTCCATGACAACAGAGGTCAAGTAGAACTGTCCCAAAGGTGACAAACCACCAATGCAGCCTGGCATGTGACTTCCCTGTTGCTTCTCTTATGCTTGGGGATACTCTTCCTGGGTCCCAGTTATGTATGACATCCCTACAGGGATTGAGGAGGGGATGTAAGGTGAAGTTACTTTGGCTGTTTTCCACACGCTAGGAACTGCTGTCCCACCACTTACATGTCTAGTGTTTGTATATGTTAATATCGTTGACCTTGTTGTTACATTAAAATTGTTTACCTTGTGGTTATGTTTTATTGTATTTCAACATTTACATGGAACATTTTATCCTTGCGTGCATGCATTATGCGTGTTTGTTCTGGGTCTCTTTCAAGAGCACAACAGCAGATGAAGGAACATCATAGACAGATAGCAGGAGAAAGAACCAGGCATGGACCCCTCAATACCATTTGGGTGCAGTAGAGTTGGAAGAGACCTCAAGGGCCATCCAGTCCAAACCCCCTGCCATGCAGGAAACCCCCATCCAAGTCCCCCCGACAGGTTGCCATCCAGCCTCTGCTTCAAAACCTCCAAAGAAGGAGACTCCACCACCCTCCTTTGGGGCAGCATATTATTCCACTGCTGGACAGCTCTAATACTCATGATTGTGTGTTGTGGTCATGCTGTCTCCAGCAAGCTGGGGTTCTACCTAGGCCAGCAGTGCATGGGTTGCCATGTTCTCACAGGAGAGGCATTCAACAAGCTCGTACATAAGTGAACACTCTGACTTTGGGTATCTTATGCTTTGGGATGGGCTAGTTTCCAAAAACCTCCAACTAACCCCACTCTTTCTGAACTGCAATTGCATACCTTGTTGATCTCTGGCCCTTGGTAGTCAGCAGAACCTCTCCTGGAAAGTGTGGACATGCATCACTCACCTTACTGTAGATGTTCCTTTCCGTCTCTTTCAACTAGGGATGGGCATTTTGTTTCAGAACCAGTAGGTTACGAAACGAACCACACGAGCCCAGGTAGTCCTCGAAACCGGCTGATACACACAGATCCAATTGCTTTATCTTTCTCTGTCCTTTGCAGGGTTAAAACCCAATGAAGAACCACATTGCAACATCGTCTTTCCTGCTTCGTGCTGCTCGCCAATCAGAGAGGGAGGAGGGATGATGTTTGTCCCTGCACAGCTCCTGATTGGCCAGCATCACAGATCTAGCACAGATGACGTCGCAGCATGCTTCCTTGTTGGATTTTAACCCTACGCGAGACAGAAAAAGGTACAGCAATTGGATCTGCGTGTATCAGTTGGTTCTGAGGACCACCTGGGGTCACATGGTTCATTTTGTAACCTACTGGTTCTAAAACAAAATGCCCATCTCTACTTTCAGCTTTGTTAGAGGGGTGGGTGGGGCTCCTTTTTCACCTTGCACCTGCAAACTCTGACACTGTTCCTGGCTTGGCCCCTTCTTCCTCAGGGGAAATACAATCACTTCCTTCCAGCGGAAAGGTATGACCTGGACTGTCCTTTTAGGATGCTGAGATATGAAGGAATTTGCCTGGTTGTAAATCACCGTATCCTTCAGGCCCTTTAAAACTCTGTGTTTCTGTTTCTTCTGCATTGCTAAAGTTTGGCAGCTGGTGGACCCCAGGCTAAATGAGGCTTAAGGAACGCTTCCATCTGGCCTACCAACCCAAGGAAATTTTCCTGCTACTTGCCTGAGTTGACTGCTGCTGTTCCTGCTCTCACTACCATTACAAAAGCTACAATTCCAGCAGGGTTCACACACCTATTTCCAGGAGGCCAGGAGGTGAAGGGAGGAAAACCACGGGTAGGAATGACAAGCAGCTGCCTGCATGATTTTCTTTCTTTCTTGCATTTCACACAGCTTCATGGATGGTGTGAAATAGGGATGGGCATTTCGTTTCGGAACCAGTAGATTACGAAATGAACCAAGCGAGCCCAGATGGTCCTCGGAACCGGCTGATACACGCAGATCCAATTGCTTTACCTTTTACTGTCTTGCACAGGGTCAAAATCCAATGAGGAAGCACGCTGCAACGTCATTTTTCCTGCTTCGTGCTGCTGGCCAATCAGAGAGGGAGGCGGGATGATGCCTGTCCCTGCACAGCTCCTGATTGGCCAGCATCACAGATCTAGCGCAGATGATGTCGCAGCATGCTTCCTTGTTGGATTTTAACCCTGCCTGAGACAGAAATGGGTAAAGCAATTGGATCTGCGTGTATCAGCCGCTTCCGAGGACCACCTGGGCTTGTGTGGTTCATTTTGTAACCTACTGGTTTCTAAACGAGATGCCCATCCCTAGTGTGAAATGCCCAACCCTAGAAAGACCGTCCCTTTATTTAATAGTTTTTTAAACCCTGGCTGGGCTGTTGGCATCTTTCTATGCAAGCAGCACATCCTTCTGTTGTGCTTGCTGTGCTCATTTATTTATTTGTTTTTTTGTTTATTGTTGGATTTATACCCCGCCCATCTTCCCAGGGGAACTCTGGGCGGCTTCCAGCAATCTGACCGGTGCAGCAATGGTCAGGGTACAATACATGATACAATAAACGGTGTCAATACACAATGCAATACGACAGACAAACAGGAAATTAAAATAAGCACTGCTAGCACCCTTTGCAGGCATAATAGAGGCCTCAGTGGCCCAAACATCTTTAAAAATAATGGCAATGATGGCAGGTGGCGGGTAAAAAAAAAAATCTGTGTAAGTTACACTTGGTCGCCAAAGGCCTCTCGAAAGAGCAAGGTTTTAAGAGCTCTACGGAAGGCCAGCAGGGATTCTGCAGAGCGCACATCACTTGGGAGGGTGTTCCACAGCATGCACTTGGCTTCTCAAAGCAGAAAGAGATGTGAGACATTTTAGACAGATTAAACCGAATTTGGTGATGGGAAGGGCTCATTGTATCACTCCCTGAAGCAGGTGAGGAGCGCAGCAAGCCAGCCTAAATTAATGAGTGAGGGAGTGTTTGAAATAGAGATGGAAGGAGAAAAAAACACCTTCCTCCCACAACACAAGGCACGAGGAACATTCAGACCCTACAAGACTTCATCATGAGAGAGACACTTTCAGTGGTTTTTTGTTTGTTTGTTTGCATATTACCCCTCAAAACAAAGCTGGCCTGGCCTGTTCGAAGCTCGCATCCTTCCAATTCAAGGTGCAAAGCCACACAAGAAAGACGGGTGGACTAGCATTCATTGTGTAAAGACATAAAGAGTAACTCCTATGTTTCATTTTACGAGTGTGCAACCAGTGGTCCGTTGGTTGCAAGCAACCCCCCCGGGGGGGGGGCTATTTCTGAGGATATCTCACCATATCCTAGGACAGGCATGCCCAAACTTCGGCCCTCCAGATGTTTTGGACCACAACTCCCACAGTCCTTTGCCATTTGAATTCTGGGAGTTGTGGTCCAAAACATCAGGAGGACTGAAATTTGGGTATGCCTGCCCTAGGATCACCGGTCATATCTGGACACATCCACACAGTTCTTTTTAAAAACATTTTTTAAGGAATCTCCTTGAAAATGGAGTATGTGTATGTATGGGGGCGGTAAACTTTGCCACGTTTTAGCAACAAAGCATCCATCATCCCTCCCCCAAGTATGAGGATATAATATATATATATATCCACTGATTCAGTTATCCACAGTTGTCAGAGGAAAAATAAATAAATAATTCAGCAGCCACAAAGCAAGCTATTGTTTCAAAACAGCAGCCATAAAGCAAGCTACTGTCAGGAAACAGCAGTTTGGAGGTGGGTGGGCAGGCATTCTCTTTTATCCATGGTTTTCATTATCCATGGGAGGGCCTGGAACCAATCCCCAGCAGATACCGGTGTCCTACTGTATTGTAATTTGGCAAAATAAAAATTGCTGGAAAAGACAGCAGGAAAAGAGGGAGACAAAAAAGACAGATTGATTGGCTCATTAGGTCACTATAAGTCGCAGATAAGTTAATGGCAAAACAACAACAAAAACCTTCAACTTTTCTTTAAGTAACCCTGCGCACTAGAGGGTACAAGGGTGCCTTTTCACTTTAAAATACTTCTTTAAATAAACCACTTTTCAGCTAAGAAACTGTGCTACCAATTTTAAAGCAAATAACAACTGCTTTTTTAAAAAGATAAGAATAATAAAGTCCAAATTAGTCTCTTTGGACCGGGTTCCAGATCAAAAGTGTTAATAATGATAACAATCCTGTGCCGTTAAGTCAGTTCTGACTCATGGACGACCCTTTTCGGAGTTTCCCAGGTAAAGACTACTCAGGTATGGTCCCTTGCTCCTGGGTTGCCCTGGGTCTGTGCAGTTTTCTCAGGGCTACACAGGCTGGCTCTTCTCCCAAGTGGCATAGTGAGGCTCGAACTGCCAGCCAGCAGCTAGAGACCCAAACCACTGAGCTATCCAGACAGTTAAAGTAAGACCCTAACCTGAAGCTCCCTTCTAAGCACCATAAAAGATGCAGAGACCTGGCGAGTAGACATGGGCACGACTAGGCAAAATTGTTGTTTCCGTTTTCGGTTCTCGTTATCATTACGTAACGGGTAACAGTAACGAGAATTACTCCACTCCAGCTCGAACCCGAACCGAAAAAGAAAAATTGGGTCTGATTTTTCGTTGTCGTTCATGGCATTGCGGCAATCGTGCGATGCCAAGCAGCACAGAAAAAAGTTTTAAAATTTTTTTTAAAAAAACCCGATTCCCGGCCATAAAAGCAGGCGAAAATATGCCTGCCTCAGTGAGGGCACCTATCGAGGGGTGGTTTCTGGGGGGGGGGTCCCTGGCCTCCCCCCCTCTCCTGTCCTGGGCTGCTTGCACCAGGCTGGGGGGGGGTCATCCTCGTCATCTCCATTTGCCATGCTGTGGGGGTGGATCCAAAATGGCGACCGCAATTATTCTTTTGAAATCGTGGTCCAAAAACCCACCAAAGCTCCACAGAAACATGTGAAAATTAGGTATTTTGAATGCCTGAATTTTTATAGTAGCAGCAGTGGGGGTTTTTATAGCAATAAAACGTTGTATTGATTTTATTTTATTTTATTTTATTTTAATTTAATTTTTTTACACCTGTGCACACGCAATGATGGGCTGGCCATGGGATGGGACCATGCAAATTTTTGGACCCATTCCACCAATCGCATGGCCAGGTTTTGCTGAGACTTCTGGATGTGCCAGAGAGGGCATAAAAAGCCCACCAACCCTAACCCTAACCTAACCCTAACCCTAACCCTAACCCTAACCCTAACCTGAACCGTTACCCTAAGCCTAGTCCTTACCCAAACCCCAAACCTAACCCAGATTCGTACGCAAGTACACTTCCCTTCTTAGTGGGTCAGAGTGATGCACCCAGAGAGGTGCCTTCAACTCCAGAGATCCACTCCCTCCCTCCCTAAGCGTAACCTGTACGGCAGTACGCCAGTATGCTTTCCTTCTTAGTGAGTCAGAGAAGCGCCGACGAGGTTCCTCTGACACACTAACCCCCACCCTAACATAATGTTCTTAGTGAGACAGAGAAGTGCCGATGAGGTTTCCTGTCACACTAACAACCCCAACATAATGTATAACGGCGGCTACACGTTACACTCCCTAAACCACTGTACAAACGACAGACGACAAACGGAAACGACAAATTTTTGAAAAATTTCATGACACACGGAAACGACCCGAAACGGGCCCGTCCCAACAAACGACAACTCGAAACGTAATTTTTTCTGGTCGTGCCCATCTTTACTGGCGAGTCCCACTCCAATCCTGCCTGTTCCTGCTGCTGCTCTGCCAACCGCGAGGGCTGTAAGCAGAGCCCAAGATAGAGCTCAACCAGGAGAAAGCAGGTCAGCGGGTCAAGCTCCATGCTGGCCATGAGCCGGAGGAGGCAGCAAAGTGGCGAAGGCGACCAAACCTCAGCCGATTAAACACGGGGTTGCAGCTCAAAGGCCACCCGCCAACGGCCACTGTGATCCCAGGCAGTGACAGATGTGTGCGGCTTTGTAATTCTCTCTCCCCCCCCCGCTTCTTCCTAAGATTCAGTTGTGGGTAACTTTCATCTCATAGCATTTGAAGAGTCAAGGTCAAAAGGGATGCACGGAACGGGTCCCCTGCTACCCCTAGGTAGCAGACTGAAGGTTCACTCAGCCTTCCATCCTTCTGAGGTTGGTAAATTAAGGACCCAGTTTTCTTGGGGAGGCCACACCTAGAGAGGCCTGAAGGGTCCCTACCCGGAATCGGGCATTCTCGGTGGCCGCCCCAACACACTGGAATAAATTACCGGTGGAGATCAAGCTGTTGGATTTGCTGCTGGCATTTAGAAGGACATTGAAAACTTTGCTCTTTAGGGAATATTTTGGGTAGTTTTTGAGCACCCAGTGGTCTGTTATTAGTTTGTATCTCTGCTGGCTCCTGATCTGCCTTGCCAGTTTGTTTGTGTAGTTTGGTTGTTGATGTGTTATGCATATTGCTATTTTTTTCTTATTATTTATTTGTTTTTCTTTATATTATTATCATAGCCATTATGGTTTTATTATTGTATTTGATCCGTCATGTACGGTTGTCTGTATGTTTCGGCAAGTTGTTTTGTAACATGCTGTACACCGCCCAGAGTTCCTTTGGGAAAATCGGGTGGTTAACAAACAAACAAACAAACAAACAAACAAATAAATAAATAAATAAACAAATAAATAAATAAATAAATAAATAAATAAATAAATGTGTAGCCAGGATATTTAAATCCTAAACCACCCAGAGAGTGCTTTAAGTGCTATGGGGCAGTACACAAGCAGAACACTTTGCTGTGCTTTTGAACATCTTAGATGTATACCGTCTACTCCAATGAAGAATTTCCCACCTGTCTCTTTTACACATGGTTGCACTCTGCCTAAGTGAGAGAACCCTTCCCTGATGAGCCTACTCAGTTCAAAAATACATTCTCTACCTAAACTTAGTTACCAAGGATGAGTGCAACCCATTCCAACCCTGAGCGGCTTCTGAGTCCCAATCAAGGCCTGCTAGTGGCGCTTGGGATTTAGGATAGGATGCAGGAATACATATTGTTTGAATAGTTCCCAATGTCTTCCCTTCCTTCCCCCTCAGGCGCCTGAGGGGGGATATGATTGAGACGTACAAAATAATGCAGGGCATGAGTCAAGTGGATAGAGGGAAGCTCTTCTCCCTCTCACAAAATAGCAGAACTAGGGGACATCCACTCAAATTGAGGGCTGGGAGAGTAAGAACAGACAAAAGAAAATATTTTTTCACCCAGCACGTTGTTAGTCTGTGGAACTCCCTGCCACAGGATGTGGTGATGGCATCTGGCCTGGATGCCTTCAAAAGGGGATTGGACAGATTCCTGGAGGAAAAGTCCATCACAGGTTACAAACCATGATGGAGATGTGTCATCTCCAGGCTTAAAACCAGGGTCCTTCAAGGGCCAGATGCAGGGGAGTGGTATCAGGAGACAGATCTCTAGTCTCATGCGCTTCCAAAAGCATCTGGTGGGGCCACTGTGAGATAGATTTTGAGATAGTTGTTGATTTTGCATTCATTGCCTGTTAGCCGCTTAGAGTACTACTTGTAGTAGATAAGCGGGATATAAATACAAGAATAAATAAATAAATAAATAGAGGAAGCTGGACTAGATGGACTTTTGGCCTGATCCAGCATGGCTCTTCTTTATGTTCTTATATTCTTATGTACCACTGCCATTGTGGGCAAATGGAACTAATTAGGGAATCAAAGAATTATAGTTTAATGGGGTTGGAAGGCCACGGATCCAAATCAAAGTAGATGGCAGTTTACTTTTCTCCTGAATGCCTCCAGAGCTGGAGTGCTCACCACCTCCCAATGCCATATCAATATTTGGTGATAATTATTATGACTTTAAAACTAAAAAGATGATTACAAATTTATTGACTGTGGCTTGATTAATAATTGCTAGAAATTGGAAAGCTAAAGATGAACTATGCTTAGATGTACAATGAACAATAGACATGGGCACGACTTGGCGAAATTCTCGTTTCCGTTTCCGTTTCTCGTTTCCGTTACGTAACGGAAACGGTAATGACAATTACTCCGCCAGAACTTGAACTCGAACTGACTAAAGAAAAATTGGGTCTGATTTGTCGTTCTCGTTCCTGGCATCTCAGTGATCGCGCGATGCCAAGCGGCACAGAAAAAAGGTTTTAAAAATTAAAAAAAACCCCGATTCCCAGCCAAAAAAGCAGGCGAAAATAATGCCTGTCTCAGTGAGGGCACCTACCAGAGAGGTGGTTTCTGGGGGGGGGGGGTCCCCGGCCTCCCCCCTCCTCTCCTGGGCTGCGCAAAGTGTGCATCCTTGTCGAGTCGCCAACTCGCCAAGCGGCGCAGCACAGAAAAAAAGTTTTAAAAATTAATTAAAAAACCCGATTCCCGGCCAAAAAAGCAGGCGAAAATATGCCTGCCTGAGTGAGGGCACCTACCAGAGGGGTGGTTTCTGGGGGGGGGTCCCCGGCCTCCCCCCCTCTCCTGTCCTGGGCTGCTCTGGTGGGGGGCATCCTCGTCGTCTCGCTGAGTCGCCATGCCATGCGGTGCGGGTGGGGGATCCAAATGGGGCGACCGCAATATTTATTTTGAAATTGCGTGGTCCAAAAACACACCAAAGCACCACAGAAACATGCGAAAATAGCTATTTTAAAACTGCCTGAATTTTTTCAGTAGCAGCAGTGGGTTTTTCTTGCAACAAAACGTCTCCACTGATTTTATTTTATTTTATTTTATTTTTATTTTTACACCTGCGCAATGATGGGCTGGCCATGGGAGTGGACCATGCAAATTTTTGGAGCCATTCAACCAATTGCATGGCCACTTGGCCAGGTTTTGACTGAGACTTCTGGGATGTGCCAGTCGGGCATAAAAAGCCCACTAACCCTAGTCCGAACCCGAACCCTAACCCATACGCCAGTACACTGTCCTTCTTAGTAGGTCAGAGAGGCACCCAGAGGTGCACCCCAGTAACTCACCCTAACCTTACCCGTAACCCTAAGCCTAGCCCTTGCGCTAACCCCATACCAGTAAGCCAGATGTGTACTCGCATTGCACTACAGCAAGTACACTTCCCTTCTTAGTGAGTCACAGGGCGCCCGTAGGGGTCCTCTCTCACTTCGTTCCCCAGCCCAAGTGCACCGCAGGCAGTGATTCACAGAGGCACCCGAAAGAGAGGTGCCTCTGCCTGCTACTGCAGTGCAACTGCAACTTAATGGTATGCATATCCAATTGGCTATGCATGCCATTTTGTAGCGGGCCAGAGGAGGCACCCACCCCAGAGAGGTGCCTCCAGGAGCCCGCTTTCCCTTCATGGCGGGCCAGAGGAGGCACCCACCCCAGAGAGGTGCCTCCAGGAGCCCACCCCCCCAAACCAGTACTAACGACAGACGACAAACCGACAAACGAAACAACAATTTTTTGGAAAATTTCGCGAAAAACAGAAACGAGCCAAAACGGGCCGGCTCCGACACATGACAACTCGAAAAGTAATTTTTCCTAGTCATGCCCATCTCTAATTAACAATGAAATATGGAATGTTGCATTAAACGATAAACTGACATGCACTGTAAAGATTAAAAAGGGAGAGTTAAAAAGAGATATTTTTATGATATATGGGGTAGATTTATTGAATATGTGCTTGTACGAGATAAGGGTAAGGCTTCCGTGCAACAATCATTTTTATTCTGGAGGGGAGGATAATGAATGTTAATAAGAAGAGTGGTCCTGTTGGTGAAGGGGTGCACTGTTGTTGATGTTTTGCCTTTTTTTGTAATTTGCCTTTTGTATTTTTTGTATTTTGTATAAATAAAAGGAAAATAAAAATAAAAATAAAAAAGGGGAAAATGGGTTCCCATTGTCCTACTGCTTTAACAGTTTGGAAGATCAGTTAATTTCTTTTCCTTATGGAATTAAGAGGATTTCCCCCCCCCGTCCCTGAACTTTTCACATTTGGGGACATTTGTGCGAAACATTTACCCACAAATCTGCACAGTGAGGTCCGAGGAATCAACTTATAGCGACCCTAATTAGGTCAAGACACCCATCCTGTAGTGAGACCATGAGCCTGCAGTTTGACCCCTGTCCCAATCCCTTTGAGTAGCAAGGAGTGCTTCCGAGCAGCTAAAAACTCATTGTTTGTGTCTGCGGGGAATTGTGTTTGAGATGCCAAGCCAGGAGATGCATTGATGTTGCCTCATCACAAAATAAATAGGTGATCATGAACAATCAAGATTATTGATTATAATTATTTCATCCAGCTACATCTCAGCAATGTCTCCTCCGGAATGTCTCTGGATTGTCAAGTCAGCGATTTCCCATACTCCAAAATGTTAGGACTTAAGTCCTGAGGCCAAAGGAAAGGAGCTCTTGCACTCATTAGAAATAAGCCCAAAATAAAATTGTTGGTGTGTTGGTGTGTGTGAAGGGGTGGGGGGTGGGAGAGACAGAGAGAGATAATGAAGAACTGTGGATGCCCTGTATTACTTCCCGGGCAAATATTATCTGACCTGGATGCCTTCAAAAGGGGATTGGACAGATTCCTGGAGGAAAAGTCCATCACAGGTTACAAACCATGATGGAGATGTGTAACCTCCAGGGTTTAAACCAGGGTACTTCAAGGGCCAGATGCAGGAGAGTGGTATCAGGAGACAGATATCTAGTCTCATGCGCTCCCAAACAAGAGATGGGCACGACTTAGCGGTATTCCCGTTTCCGTTTCCGTTACTCGTTTCTGTTACTCTATGGAAACGGTAATGGGAATCACTGCCCCAGACTTCGAGCTCGAACCGACGAACGAACAATTTGGTCTGATTTGTCGTACTCGTTACTTGCATCGCGCAATGCCAAGCGGCACAGAAAAAAAGTTTTTAAAAGTTAAAAAAAAAACCGATTCCCGGCCCTAAAAGTAGGCGAAAACTGTCTGAGGGCACCTACCAGGCCAGAAGGGTGTTTTATTTGGGGGGGGGTTCCCTGCCCCCCTCTCCTTGGCTATTGCTACTGCTGCGCTGCTGGTACCAGGCTGGGAGGGCGCATCCATTTGCCATGCAGTGCGGGGGATCCAAAATGGCGACCGCAATATTTTTTTTGAAATCGTTGCCCAAAACCCCACCAAAGCACCACAGAAACATGCGAAAATTAGCTATTTTAAATGCTTGAATTTTTACAGTAGCAGCAGTGGGTTTTTCTTGCAAAAAAAAGTCTCCGTTGATTTTATTTTATTTTATTTTATTTTATTTTATTTTATTTTATTACACCTGCACATTTGCAATGATGGGCTCTCCCATGGGAGTAGACCATGCAAATTTTCCACCAATCGCATGGCCACTTGGCCAGGTTGACCACAGAGACTTCTGGGATGTGCCAATCGGGCATAAACAGCCCACTAATCGTAGCCCAAACCCGAACCCTAAGCCTAACCCATACGCCAGTACACTGTCCTTCTAAGTGGGACAGAGTGGCACCCAGATGCACCCCAATACTCACCGTAACCTCACCCGTAACTAGCCTAACCCTAGCCGTTGCGCTAAGCCGTCTTAACCCTAAGCCAGATCTACTTGCATTGCACTACATGCAAGTACGTGAGACACAGCGGGTGCAAAGAGTCTACCAGTCCGTCACTTGTGGCTCTGGCTGACTCCTGCAGCTCCCTCCAGGAGCCCGCTACCCCCTCCCCAAACCAGTACTAACGACAACGAAAAAACGAAAAAACGAACCGACTAATTTTTGCAAATTTTCGCGAAAAACGGAAACGAGCCGAAACGGAACCGGCCCGACTAACGACAACTCGAAAAAAATTTTTTTCAAGTCGTGCCCATCTCTATCCCAAACACATCTGGTGGGGCCGCTGTGAGATACAGGAAGCTGGACTAGATGGGCCTTTGGCCTGATCCAGCATGGCTCTTCTTATGTTCTTATGTTCTTATGTTATGTACTATAGACACATAATAATGGTGTACTCATGTGCTATCAAGTCAATTCTAACTTATGCTAACTAGAGATGGGCTAGATCAGCGTTTTTCAACCACTGTTCCGCGGCACACTAGTGTGCCGCGAGATGTTGCCTGGTGTGCCGTGGGAAAAATTGAAAAATTCTAAAGAAATTCAACCCAGGGCCAGCGGGCGGCCCACAGCTGGGAGGTGCTATAAATAGCGTCCAAGGGCCAGCTTGGCTCCTCCCCCCCGAGGCCCGCTGCGCTGGCGTCACTTCCTCCCCGGCCGGACCTGGCCCCGCTCATTCTCTTAGTGTTTGCCCTGTGCCTGCCGCCGCCGCCGCGACTCGCTCGCTTCCCTCTCCCCCCCTCATTTTTTTACCCTGGACCACCACCACCCCTTTCCTGGGAGCTACCAATGGACTGAGCCGCCCGACAGCCCGCCCGCCAACACGAGCCGGCCCAGGAGCGCCAGCCCAGAACAAACCACGAAGAATGAAATGATTTGTTTAAAAAAAATTGTTTCATTCCAAGCAAATCAAAACAAAAATCGAAAGGAAAAGGAAAATAAAAAGGGAAATAAAAATAAAAAAAATTATCTAGTTATCTAGCCGCTAGATAACTAGATAATTTTTTTTATTTTTATTTTCCTTTTTATTTTCCTTTTCCTTTCGATTTTTGTTTTGATTTGCTTGGAATGAAACAATTTTTTTAAAAAAAATCATTTCATTCTTCGTTTTGCTTCATTTTGCTTCTTTTAACCCCCCCCCAGCATTGAACAGGTGGCCTGCGGGCTGGTTGGCACTTTTTATATCCACCCCCAGTGCCAACCAGCTGGCTCCTGGGCTGGTCAGCAGTTTTATTTAAAAACAAAATTATTTTTATTTTTCCTCCCCCCAGCACCGACCAGCTGGCTCCTGATTTGGTCTGCAGTTTTGTTCTGTTTTTTTTTTAAATAAATTATCCCCGCCCACACACACACACACCTACCGCCGACCAGCTGACTCCTGGGCTGGTTGGAACTTTTATTCTTTTTAAAACATATATGTTTATATTTTTCCCCTAGCGCCATCGGGTGAGGGAAAAGAAGCGATTTTTAAACTCTTTTTTTTTTTTGCTACCCCAAACCCACGCTATAGCTGATCGGCGCTTGGGGTTGAGCAAAAAAAAAATAAATAAAAATGGGTGGGGGGAAATTTCGGGAGGGATGAGCCCCAAGCGCCGATCAGCTGTAGCATGGGCCGGCTGAGGGTGTTTTTTTTTTTAAACAAGTGCCGGTGGCACTACGGGGGATGGTCAGCAGCTTGGAGGAAAAGGAAAACGAAATGAATTTTTTTGTTGGTGGGTTTTCTAGGTAGACAGAATTGGTTTTCTATTTCCTTCTTCTGGAGGCATCCTAGGACTATTCTGGGATACACAGGGGTCAAATGAACTGAACATGGGGCTCCCCTCGAGGGGAATGTGCAAGTATCAGCTAGTCCAGAAGACAGTGGCCATGTCAGTAACTGACACCATCAGTCCATTTCGCCCCATATTGGCTGCTCTGCAAGGGTTATCCATGATCCAGGGTGTCCAGCCTTCCCAACACCTCACACATAAAAATTAAAATATTCTTCTCCTCCCTGGGCCCCATTTGCACTGAAATTTCTCTCTCCAAAGAAGGAAAGCAATCTCCTTGTGGCTTCAGTCAAGACTCTGCTCCAAAATACCAGGCACAGTCAATCAAAATGATTAAAAAAAACTGGTCTATTATGACAGATGCATTCAGCACAGGATGTGTGCCGTTCCTAACAATGTCAGTTTTGCTGCTCCCACTGTGTTGTTTCTGTGAGCTGCAACTGCCTGTAATATTGTGCGAAATTTCTTGACATTGTTTCAGAAGCCCCAATGATTCTTGGGACCATTGAAGTGTGTTTCATCTGCAAGCGATATGTTCCGATTGCCAGGTCTCTATATTTTGTTAAGTTCTCTGATTCTTCTGACTCCAGCATATCCTGGAATTGCAATGTCAATTGCTGAGACATTTTATTTCATTCTGTTACTATGTCTGGTGTGTTATGTTCAAGGGGCCTATCACTTTGGAGGCAGAAATCCCATGAGATCTTGACTTCAACATTTATTTATTAACACCTCTGTCTGGTTTTCCCCATGGGTTTTTGGAAGTTGGCAAGGATTTTTTTTTTTTGCCGTAATGATCAGCAAACTAATTTTGCCACTCAGTTGTGTCTAACATTGTAATCATAGAATTATGAAGTTGGGACGAACCTGCAAGGTCATCAAGTCCACACACACACACACACCCCAGATATCCTATGACTACAAATTTCTCTTGAGTGCTTCCAGTGCTGGAGCACTCTGTTTGTCTTAATAGAGTGGCCAAATAATAATAATAATAATAATAATAATAATAATAATAATAATAATAATAATAATAATAATAATAATAATAATAATAATAAGTAGTAGTAGTAGTAGTAGTAGTAGTAGTAGTAGTAGTAGTAGTAGTAGTAGTAGTTGGTGTTGGTGTTGTTGTTGTTGTTATTTATTTATTTATTTATTTATTTATTTATTTATTTATTTATTTGATTTAAATACCACATCATCTGGCGCCAGTGCCACTCACTGTCAATGGCATTGTTGATCATAACTTCCACAATATCCCAATTTGCTGACTGAGGCATTCTGGGAGTTGGAGTCTTGAAAATATGTTTTCCTAAGAGCTGGATGTATAAATCAGGATTGGGTAAAACATGGTCTTCCAGACCGTAATGGACTACATCTCCCATCAACCCCAGTCATTACAGCTAAGGAGGAGGACTGTTGCAATTTGGAAGCAATCCAGTAACTTTATATACACCTCTTATATTGAAAAGCTAAATACCTGCAGACGGAGCCAGAGAGAGAAGCAATACAATACTTACCTCCAGACTGAGATGTAAATGATGATCAGGAGCAAGAGAGTCAAGGAAGACACTCCGCAGCCAACGATTAAGGTGACCGACGGGACAAGCACTTTCTCTGGATTCTGAAAGAGAGAGAAATACTGGGGTATTAAAAGTGAGCACTCTCTGACCTCCGTCCTGATCAGGTTTGCAAGCCACTTCATCTCTGATCAGGTTCCTGTCATTTTGCTGCAGTGGCCAATGATTCTGAGCCTACTTTGTAGCCTGTTCGGATCGATTTTCCGTTCGTGGAGAAAACTAAAACTACCAGGGTAGAAAGAAAAACTTTGTTGTGATAATTTCCAAGAAGGTTGCGTCCCGAATTAGATTCAAGGTCCTGGTTTTAATTTATAAAACCCTCCATGGCCTGGGACCTGATTATCTGGCAGGGCGGATCTCCCAGCTGTCAACTTCGGCCCGACCAACTAGGTTGTTGCGGGTGCACTCGCTGCGGGTGGCCAGGCCCAGGGAGGCTCGGAAAACATCTACTCGTAGCCAAGCCTTCTCTGTGGCTGACCCTACACTATGGAACCATCTCCCTAGCAAAGTGTGCCTTGCACAGTCCCTGCCAGCCTTCAGGAAAGCTTTAAAGACCTTGCTTTTCCGGGAGGCATTTGGTGACTCTTAATTCAATTTAATTTAAAAACTTTTTTTTGGGGGGGGAGGGGTCTGCCATCTGCTTCCATGCCCTTTTTTCCTTTTCTTTTTCTACTATGTGCTTAAACTGATTTTATTATCTGCCCATATCTTGTATTTAAATGTTTGCTGTTTGTTTGTTGTGAACCGCCCGGAGTTCCTTCGGGAAGACGGGCGGTATACAAGCTTTAAAATAAATAAATAAATAAATAAATAAATAAATAAATAAATAAATAAATAAATAAATAAATAAAAAGGTAACTCTGATTGGCTCTCAGGGTTGCCTTTTCCCTCTTCCGTTTTGCTGATTTATTTAACCCATTTTCTCCACACTTTTCATAATGCTGCATACACATTCCGTCTGGTTATCTTCTTTATTGCAGTGTTTTTGTTATATGCTACCAAGTCACTTCCGATTTATTAAGTAGTCTCCTTCCAACAATTTCCAATTAAGTCAATCTTGACAGCTTTGCTTGCTAGGAAAGGTGCTGAAATGTCTTCATCATTTATGGCCCTTATCCCACGTCCACTAAACTCTGCGGCAAAGTCCTCTCTGATGCAGATAATAAAATTGCTACCCTATGTCCTGCGGAATTAAAAAAAAAATAAAGTGCGACCAAGCCCCCTGAAGCACGACTCAGTGTGTTTTACAAGTAACTGGCCTCGGCGTGGTAAAAACCTTGTCTCTGTTTCGATGCAGATTTTAAACTGGAACATGAGCTTGTGGGAACTCGTTAAATCTGCAGCTCCCTCTTTCGCATCTTCCTGTGCATTTTTTAAAACGTACTTTCTATGGTATATCAGAATGGCGGTATCTTATGGTCATTTTTACATGAGTAAATCATTCCCCATTGCACTCATTTCCTTTTACAAACACTTAAGCCAGGCATGTCCAAACTTTGGCCCTCCAGATGTTTTGGACCACAACTCCAACAGTCCTTTGCCATTGGAAATACAGGCTTGGAATTCTGGGAGTTGTGGTCCAAAACATCAGGAGAGCCAAAGTTTGGACATGCCTGACTTAAGCCATTATGAACAGGAAAAAGCACAGAGAGAGAGAGAGAGAGAGAGAGAGAGAGAGAGAGAGAGAGAGAGAGAGAGAGAGAGAGAGAGGTGTAGCTGGCAATCGATATATGATAGCTGAAAGTCAGTATATCAGTATACCGACATATCAGATTTTTCTAAAAAAATAAACATAAAAGAACACTGCAAAAATGACAACAAAAATTAAACTTTGATGCGGATCTCCTACGGGGGGTCACATACGGTAAGGAACATTAAAATGTGTCCGTGGGGACACATTTACCGCCTTTTCTGCCACATGACCGCAATAAAATCCAATACACATTTTACTTTGATGCAGTAAAAGGAAAACCACTCCTATCACACACCTGTCTTAGCATGGTCACAAATGGGCTCCTCATTCTCCACCTGAGGTAAGAATAATATAATGGTGGCCAACTAGTGCCAAGAGAGCTGGGCAATCTCTCAGTATTAGTCATTTGGCAACAGAGCTTTTATCCAGGGGGGATCAGCATTAGGAGCTCCATTTTTCACTGCTTATGGAGCCCTTCTGCCACTGCACAGCCTGCTCATCCGGTGGGCAGTTTATTTATTTTATTTATTTTAGAGTATTTTTTACCAGGCCTTTCTCCTTGGAAAAGGACCCAAGGTGGCTTACAGCAATGGCTGGGGGTGGGGTGGGGGTACCTGTTGGCATCAGCAGCAGTGGTAGAGATCTCCCCCTAGCCATCAAAGATGCACCCATGGTTGACTTTGTGCTTGCTGACTACCACAGGACAAGCGAATCCTGAAGACAAGGAAAGGCTTTATTGCCCAGCTGAAGCCTGACTGCGCTTTAAAATGGCACCCAATGTGCGCTGTTCCAAACTGCAGTGGGGCCGACGTCATGCGGAGGGATGGAAAGTCACTCCACGCTTATACTAGTTGGAAGCAGGCGTGCAGTTAAGAACATAAGAACATAAGAAGAACCATGCTGGATCAGGCACCACCAAATGCATCTGGGAGCGCATGAGACTAGATCTCGGTCTCCTGATACCACCACCCCCTGCATCTGGCCCTTGAAGTACCCTGGTTTTAAGCCAGGAGATGACACATCTCCAGCATGGCTTGTAACCTGTGATGGACTTTTCCTCCAGGAATCTGTCCAATCCCCCTTTGAAGGTATCCAGGCCAGATGCCATCACCACATCCTGCGGCAGGGAGTTCCACAGACTAACAACGCGCTGGGTGAAAAAATATATTTTCTTTTGTCTGTTCTTACACTCCCAGCCCTCAATTTGAGTGGATGTCCCCTAGTTCTGGTATTTTGTGAGAGGGAGAAGAGTGTCCCTCTATCCACATTACTCATGCCCTGCATTATTTTGTACGTCTCAATCATATCCCCCCTCAGGCACCTTTTTTCCAGACCTAAAGAGCCCCATATATTTTAGCCTTTCCTCATAAGGTAGGTGCCCCAGCCCAGTAATCATTTTAGTCGCTCTCTTCTGCACAGGTCTATGTGTGTGCTCTAATACCAAATAATGACAGTATTATTTTAAATGTCGGTCGCAGGTTCTGAAGGTAAGCCCCTGCGAGCGGCGCGATGAACTAAACTCCTTGCCATTAATCTTGCAGGACAATCAGGGAGAACCGGAGGCCACTGGTTCACGGCATGCTGTCTTTGCTCAATCCACGCTCAACTTCAAATGAAAAGAACTGTCCTTCTAAGAAAAATATGCCCATGGTCTCCCAGGGATTTCCACAAACAATCAGCATGGAAACATAACAAAGCCCCGCTCACTCGTCTCCCAGCCCGAAAAGCTGCAGGCATCATGGCTCTGCCTCCCTGAGCAGCTTAAACAACCAGCTTAAACGAAGTTTATGATGTGAGATTTAAGGAGCTCGCTGCCATTCAGCTTAGAGGGTTTAGAGGTGACAGGAGCATGGGAAGGCAGTTGGAATGGCCGTGGGAGGGCTCAGAGAGGAGCCATTACCAGTGGAGGTGGACTGTTGTCATAAGAACCTAAGAACATAAGAAGAGCCCTGCTGGATCAGGCCAAAGGCCCATCTAGTCCAGCTTCCTGTATCTCACAGTGGCCCCACCAGATGCCTCTGGGAGCGCATGAGACCAGATATCTGTCTGCTGATACCACTCCCCTGCATTTGGCCCTTGAAGTACCCTGGTTTTTAAGCCTGGAGATGACACATCCCCATCGTGGTTTGTAACCTGTGATGGACTTCTCCTCCAGGAATATGTCCAATTCTCTTTTGAAGGCATCCAGGCCAGATGCCATCACCACCTCCTGTGGCAGGGAGTTCCACAGACTAACAATGCGCTGGGTGAAAAAAAATATTTTCTTTTGTCTGTTCTCACTTTCCCAACCCACAGTTTGAGTGGATGTCCCCTAGTTCTGGTATTTTGAGAGAGGGAGAAAAGTGTCCCTCCATCCACTTGACTCATGCCCTGCTTTATTTTGTACGTCTCAGTCATATCCCCCCTCAGGCACCTTTTTTCCAGACTAAAGAGCCCCAAATGTTTTAGCC
The DNA here is from genome assembly GCA_037367245.1 of Phrynocephalus guinanensis. Classification (NCBI taxonomy): domain Eukaryota; kingdom Metazoa; phylum Chordata; class Lepidosauria; order Squamata; family Agamidae; genus Phrynocephalus; species Phrynocephalus guinanensis. The sequence goes on from CM074739.1 coordinate 4,355,448, forward strand.
TTTCCTCATAAGGGAGGTGCCCCCGCCTAGTAAGCATTTTAGTCACTCTCTTCTGCACCTTTTCTAGTTCCACTATGTCTTTCTTGAGATGCGGAGACCAGAATTGTACACAATACTCCAGGTGGGGCCTTACTATTGTTTTGTATAATGGCATTATAATGTTGGCTTTTTTATTTTCAATCCCCTTTTTAATAATCACTAGCATGGAATTGGCCTTCTTCACCGCTGCCACACACTGGGGAGAAACAATATATGGCATACAGTGACAGGAACAAGGTTGTGTTGTTGGCACCTACTGATGCCAGGAGGATAGAAACTGAACTGCAGATGCCCTAGGGATTCTTCAGGCAGAAGGGGATTTGGTATAGGCACAGCTGCATTCGACCGTGTTCATCCTTGCTTGTCCTCACGAAGGAGGATGGAGAACAGCTAATTTCTCCTTCACACCAACGACGGCAGCAGAGGGTTGGGTGGGAATCATTTTCATAGAGTCATAGAATCATAGAATCATAGAGTTGGAATAGACCTCAAGGGCCATCTAGTCCAACCCCCTGCCATGCAGGAACCCTCATCATAATATTTCCGACAGATGGCCATCCAGCCTCTGCTTAAAAACCTCCAAAGAAGGAGACTCATCCACCCTCTGCGGCAGCATATTCCACTGCTGAATAGCTTTAACTGTCATGAAGTTCTTCCTAATGTTCAAATGGAATCTCTTTTCCTGTAGTTTGAAACCATTGCCCCGAGTCCTAGTCTCTGAAGCCATGGAAAACAAACCTGTTCCCTCTTCAATATGACATCCTTTCAGATATTTCAACATAGCTATCATATCCCCTCTCAGCCTTCTTTTTGAAAGGCTAAACATTCCCAGTTCTCTAAGCCATTCCTCATAAGACATTTCTTCGAGACCTTCAACCATCCTGGTCACCCTCCTCTGCACCCGCTCGAGGTTGTCAACATCCTTTTTAAATTGAGGTGCACAGAACTGGACACAGGACTCCAGGTGAGGTCTGACAAGAGCAGAATAGAGTGGTACTATCACTTCCCTTGATCTAGACACTATGGTTCTGTTGATACAACCAAGAATCGCATTGGCTTTCCTGCCCGCCGCATCACACTGCTGACTCATGTTCAATTTGTGGTCCACGAAGACTCCCAGATCCCTTTCACAGGTACTATCCTCCAGCCAAGTATCCGCCATCTTATATTTGTGCAATTCATTTTTTTACCTAAATATAGTACCCTACATTTCCCTCTGTTGAAGACATGATTCCTAATGACACTGTCTCAAATTCAAGTTGTCCTCAAAAAGGATCTATCAGTATCGGCAATGCATGAGTTAAAGCAGGCTTGCACAACACGTTGACTGCGGGCAACTTGTAGCCCGCTGGGTGCTATGAAGTCGCCCGCCAGGTCCCCACCTGCCTCCCGACCTGGGAGAGCTCCTTCTCCTCCACCAGGGACACAGTGGGTGGGTGGAGTCAGCGAGGACTCCTCCTCCGCCAATGCCACCAGAGCTGCACAGCTTGGTGGGTCATGAGGGGGACGAGTGGGCGGGCCACCGCCAGTGCCACAGAGCCTGGTGGATCCCCAACAAGGCACTCCTGTTCTTCCTCCGCTGCCACCAGTGGCACGTAGCTTGGTTGGTGGGAGGGTGGGTGGGGTGAACGGGTGTGCTGCTGCCATGGAGCTTGGTGGGGGGTTGAGTGGGCACTCCTCCTCCACTGCCATTGGTGCCACTGGTGCTGTGGAGCTTGGTGGGTGGGGGTGTGAGTGGGTGCTCCTTCTCTGCCACCACCGCCAACGCTGCAGAGCTGTGGGGGCAGGCAGAGCAGTTGCAAGGACTCTGTGTGCACTTGCATGCACACTTGGGAAAGGAGCCCATAGGGACATGCCTTGAGTTTAACCATCACCATCCTCCTCCTCCTCCTCCTCCTCATCATCATCATCAACAACAACAACAATAATAACAATGTGCACAGAACTACAGTGACTGCTGCTTCGTTGCATCCGACACTTGAGAATCTGAAGCACTGAGTAGGCTGTTTGTGTCTTTTTGAAAAACCAATAGTCTTCTGAGTGTGCTGTTTTGTAGGTGTACTTCCTTTATCAAGGCAAAAGAACACCAACTTTGCACAGATCTATTTGCATAAATTGCAGGAAGTTTGGAGGGCAAGGAATCTAAGTTCTCTTCAAGGTGTTCAGTGAAGTTAATCAGGAAAAATCTATGAGGGCAAAGAATTTTGGAACCATCCTACGTATTCCTGTGGATACCTGTACACTGGGTCCCTTAAAAATTGGTATTATGGCTGGAGATGGATAATTTTGGCTGGCTTCAGTTTTTGTGGTTTTAGAACAGGGGTGGGGAACCTTTGACCCTCCAGATATTTGGAATCACAACTCCCAAAGTTGCAGCCTGAAACATCTGGAAGGCTGAAGGTTCATCATCCCTGCTTTAGTAGAACGGTGAGAGCCACCGCATGGTGTAACATGTAGAGTGCTGGACAAGGCCTCATGAGATCTGAGTTCAAACCCCCACATGGCCATCAGAACTCATCAGGGGTGGCAACAATAAACCACTCACAGAGAAAACTACATACAACAAATGCCCTATTGCAACTGAGGAGACTCAGGAGAAAGGGCCATGATCTCCGCCACACACAAATGCTCTGTCCCTCGGCTCCACCCACGTCAACTCAGAAAGTGGAGGCACTGGAACTGAAGGCAGTATTACTGATTCTGCAGATCATGTTGGAGAAGGTACATATATTTTAGGAACTCTCTGACAATTTATTTCACTGTTTCTTCACTTCTGAACACAAAGTTGGGATGCCATATGGAGGGTGTTGAGGCCACAGAGGTACCAACACCTGTCTCATTTTAGCATCATGTGAAGACATGGCTTTTTCTTAGGGAGATAAAGAATATTCAGAACATTCCTCTGTTTGATGAGACACCTTGATGGCCACCCTCTTGGGTAGTTTCTGCATGCACAGTGGGAATGACCTCCTCTCTTTGTTGACTTCTTTTTTTCAATGTTCGGATGCATGTGATTTTTCCCATAACGTGTGGCCTAGGTGGGATTGAAAAAGGAAGTATTTAATCCACTACAAGCTGTCATGGACATTGTTACAGTTGTGTGGGCAGAGCTACACAACAGGATCTTGGCCTTCATTTTTGCCAGGAGTGCTGCTGTTTTTCCAACCAAATTGCATTTCTTAGGCCTGTCTATGGATTTTTTTCACATTTATGAATTGAAGACAGTTAAATCCATCATTGAAAAGCGAATTAAAGATATTGATTTCCAGTCTTCCAAGGAGAAGGCTCAGTCAGAGCCTTTTCACACGACCCCTAAGATCCGCTGGCCACTTAAATTCAGACCAGGGATCTTGGGGGTTCGTCACTCTTCCTGTGTTCTCACCCCCTCCGCACTTCCTTGCTCCTGTCTGTGCGAGGGGAGGGAGAGAAAAAAGGAGAAAAGAATGCCGACTCACCTCCGTCTGCCGGTGGAAGCCGCCCCGAGCCCGTCGTCGTCATGATTCCTGTCTCTTAAAGGGGCAGCGGGGACAAAAAAACAAACACAAGGCGAGGAGAGCCCGGCACTCACTACTTTACATCCGCATCAGAAATTTTTCAGCTCCGGAGACCAGGTACTTGAAAAGTGCGCTGGGACGCGCTTAGGTGGGCATGGCCGTACTTAATTTTTTGTAAACTCCGGAGCTGGTGGGGAAACAATTTTAAGCTCCGGATCTGGGAGCCATTTGCCGCGGATTTTAGGGGTTGTGTGAAAAGGCCCAAAAATTAGTTCACCCATGCATTTTGGTTTAAATCTTGAATTTCATCAAAGTGCTAAATATTTGGGAAAACTGACAATCCCAAAATACCGACAGATTTTTTCAAGAGCCAGATTTAACTGTCTTCCATCTGCAGTTTTAGAGGGTCGCTACAGTGGCATACCATATGAAAATCGATTATGCACCTGCAATGATAAAGAAATTGAAACATTGCAGCAAGTTCTTTTTATATGTAGTTATTACAGGGATGAACGTATCAGGCTTCTTTACCCTGTAATGAGAGGTCTACCAGGCAGATCCTTGGACTGGTATGCAAGATATTTTCTAGAAGACAGAAATAAGACCTTTACAGAACTTGTGGCCAAATTCCTTCTCTCAGCCCAAAAAACACGAACGAGAATTCTGGTGCTTAACTAATTTTAAGTTTCTTTTACTTATTGGAATGTGTACTTGTTTGAATGCATACTGTATTTTATCGGACCTTTGGCTGTAAAATAAAATTGATTGATTGTTTTTGTCAGGATGCAATGGGGCACTGGAAGTCAATGCAGATAAGCAGACGGGGGCAATGGGGAAGTTGGTTTAAACTAAGCTGGGGCAGCTGCCTCCAGCACAAACTGTGAGGGAATTATTAGTAGCAGGGAATCTTCCTAAGGCAGCAAGGCATTCCAGATGGAGAGCTTGTCGCGTGGAGCAGGCAGCTGCTCCAGAAGGTGGTGATTCTGGGTGGATACTGGACATTGCACTTGTCCAAAGAGTCTACTGTTAGATCAAGTCAAAGGAAAGGGGTGGAAGAAAAATCCAAGCTTCCCGTGAACAGGCTTCCTCCACCCTTTGAGTTGCGGCCTGCGTCTCCACCCTGACCTCTGCCACTCTGCGTGGATGCCACCCAGATGGAGGTTAAAGCACATTGGCAGAGAGCAGGGGGCACTCCAGGGCTCTCTTCTCCCCGGATCCCATTGACAGTGGGAAGCAGGAGAGACTTTCAACCAATCCACTCCACTAGGGTGGAAGTAATGCCTGCTGTTGCCTGGGGCTCTGGCTGTTTCTGCTCTCAAAGAGACTGCCTGCCAGCCAGCAGAGAAAGGAAGGTGGCCTTTTTTATGTTTTTGTCCCTAACTCTTTTTTTTTCTTGTGCGTTCCACTCCCATCTTGGTTTCTTCTTCTCCTTTAAGAAAGGCTTTTTCTACACCAGTCTTTATGCCTCCCTTGATTAGGAAGCCCTCCCTTCCACCCCCACCCCACACATCTCCTCCTCCTCCAGCATAAGAAAATCCACACTGGAGTGGATCAGCAGCCAGCCATTCTGCTCACACCATCCCTACCAGCTTCCCCGGAGGGATGTCCACCGGCAGAATGGGAGTCCAGCAGCATCCCCTCTGTCCTGTTCCCTAGCCACTAAAAGACCCAGAGCATGGTGCCTCTGGGGCCATCTTGCCCAGCAGGTGTTGCATCCTGCATGGATTTTGCCAGTTTTAAAAGCTGTCTAGACTGGCAGTCATCTCTACCTCTTGAGGCAGGGAAATTCCCACCCACCCACCCGTTTATTAATGCCATGCACAAACAGGGTAGTATAAAATGTAAGGAAGGAAGGAGGGAGGGAAAGAAGGAAGGCAGGGAGGAAGGAAGGAAGGGAAGGAGGAAGAATGTATGTATGTATGTATGTATGTATGTATGTATGGATGTATGTATGGATGTATGTATGGATGGATGGATGGATGGATGGATGGATGGATGGATGGATGGATGGAAGGAAGGAAGAAAGGAAGGAAGGAAGGATTCCACGACAATTCATTCCATGTCTTGTCAACTTCCTGAAGGATTCTCTGAGTGATGATGGCCCTGACATTTCTAGAACACTAGAGCAGCTTCAAAGCCTCTCTGAAACATTTATGTACATTTAGTGCTCCTTGTCGGAGGTAGAGCTGCAGACACGGGTTATCTAGTGATTGACATGACGGGTAAGGTGGACTTGGTGGACCTGATCTACTTTACAGGGTGATGATGAAGATTAAACTAGGGGAGTGAATAGAGATGTGAAGACCAAGGAAAAATAACCCAGAAAAAATTGAAAAAAATAAACCTGGACCCCCCCCCCTTTTTTTTCCCCTGAAGCCCTTTTGTTTTTTTCCAAAAAATTGGAAAATTGAAAAAAAATGATTTGGGAAAGTTTTATCTTAACATGACGAATAATATATTTTAAGACAGGCTGTTCAAATATTTCCCAAATCATTTCTAAAAAAATATGCATAGTATCAGATTATTCTAATTTATGTGCACTGAGAACAAGCAACTCCTGGGTTACAAACTGAACTCTCCAATGCAACAACAAGATGATTTTCTTCCTCTAGAGATGCTGCTACAGTAACCCCCGGTCTATCATGGGGGTTAGGGACCCGACCCGACCCTCGATCATTGACAAGCCGCGATATTCGGATGCAGGTCGGGTCAGGCCTGGGGAAGCGGCATACTATGTTTAAAATGTCTTTAAGCAACGGAGCCAAGCACTTGGCTCCATTGCTTATAGACATTTTAAACATTGTGCGCCACTTCTCCTGCCCCCCTGCCCCCCTGCAATGTTTAAAATGTCTTTAAGCAATGGAGCCAAGCACTTGCTCCCACATTGGAGGCATTCAAGAGAAAATTGGACAACCACCTGGCAGATCTACCATAATTTGATTTGGATTCCTGCCTTAAGCAGGGGTTTTGGATTTGATGACTTTGCAGATCCCTTCCATTTTCATGATGCTATGATTCTGTGATTGTTTTTGCTAACACGTGCTATGGGAAGTATCTTGAAACCGAAGAGCAGCCATGGCAGCAGCATATAGAATCATACCATGACTGAAATGTAAGGGGCATAGAAGAAAGCCATAGGGTCCAACACTCTGCTTGAGGCAAGAATCAAAACAGATGAGACAGATGGTCATCTCTGGAAGGTCCATGTCTTGAGGTACTTGCTTCTATCATTTTACTGCTCTGACAGTTAAGAAGTTCCCCCTGATTTTCAGCCTAAAACTGCCTTCTTGTAACTTGAGACCAGGATTATATGTTCCAAGGTCTGGGATGATCAAAAACAGATCCTGCTATCACTTCTTCCCTCAGTCTCCTTCTCTCAAGGCTAAACATGCCAAGTTCGTTCAGCCTTTCCTCACAGGGCTGGATTTCCAGTCCCCTGATCAACCTTGTTGCCCTCCTCTGAACTTGCTCCGCTTTGTCAGCATCCCTCCGAGGCTGCTATCCCACAGCCACTAAAAACCGCTTTAAACTGCTTGAAGATGCGGTGAATAACATTGTGTCCCCATGACCAGCGGACTTTAAAGGGGGGGGGGATGCAACCACGCCCACTTAAGCGTAACCCAGCGAGTTTTGCGAGGACCTGGTCTCGAGATGGTACCAACCTTGTCTCAGTTCCGATGTGGATTTTTAACCAGTACTTGAGTCCATGGGGACTTGGGAAATCTGCATCAAAACCTTTTCATTCCACTCATGGGAACACAAAAGATGCAGTTCTTTAAACTGCACCCGTGGGGACACAGGAACAGCATTTTCAACTATGTATGACCATTGGGGGCGGGGGAGGAATCCGTGTTTTACTTTGATCCAGGTTTTCTGACCGTGGGATAGCAGCCTTAGAATAAAACATAAACACTGGAGTTTGGGTTCTTGTGTGTGGCTAGATGCACCTGGTAAAGCACTGCTGACAGGAAGGAACCTGACTGAGTGATGTTCTCCACAACACTCCCCTTCCCAGTTGTAATGACGAACACCTTTTTTACACTTCTGGAAAGGGTCCAGAACTGGCAGGATCCTGTCTCCTGGGCAGGCCCTCAGCTGGACCTCCTGGAAGCAGAGCACACAAAACTTTGCCTGCCACCGAGGGGGGGGGGTCAGGAAAGGTTTGGGGTTGCTCTGGCAGCCGAGGGAGCCAGGAGACGCAGCTGTGCTTTTGGCTTCAGTAGGAGAGCAGCTCTGCGAAGCAGACAGGTGTCCGCCCATCCCCCCCAAACGGTCCCTGATCATCACTCAGTGTTTCATGTAACCCAAACTGACACTTGGCTCTCTCTGTGGACTGGCTTTCCCTGGGCCAGGTGCCCGCCTCGACAGCAGTAGTAACGTCAGGGAGTAGAAACCTACATAAGAATATAAGAACATAAAGAAGAGCCATGCTGGATCAGGCCAAAAGTCCATCTAGTCCAGCTTCTTGTATCTCACAGTGGCCCCACCAGATGCCTCTGGGAGCGCATGAGACTAGATAACTGTCTCCTGATACCACTCCCCTGCACCTGGCCCTTGAAGGACCCCGGTTTTAAGCCTGGAGGTGACACATCCCCATCATGGTTTGTAACCTGGGATGGACTTTTCCTCCAGAAATCTTTCCCATCCCCTGTTGAAGGCATCCAGGCCAGATGCCACCACCACATCCTGTGGCAGGGAGTTCCACAGAGGCTGACAGCTTCCCGAAGCAAATGGAACCAGCTTGCTCTCCTATCAGAGGAACTTGGAAAAGACTCCCCAGTGGGACGAGCTCCAGCTTGGAAATCTTACTCTTATTTTTTATTTTTGGGCTGGCTGGGGGATTCTGGGGGAGGGGGAATAAAGCCCTGAAGTTCTGGAATATATATGATCACCAAAGGCAGTTTAAATCAAGATGGCTGGGTAGCAGCCGGTGACATTACCACCCCACACCTTCGGGTTGTTGCGAGAAATCCAGAAAGGTATTTGAGCAAAAGGCAAGCACCGCCACACCTCACGAAGGGAACCTAAAACTAGAGATGGGCACGAACTGGTTTGTCTCCGTTCGTAAAGGAGGTGCTGCTGTTCCCACTCACCTCTAAGCGTCTCGCTCAGCTGGCCTTCCACTCCGGCTTCTCTGCCATAGCTCCCTTGCCCGATCTCCCACTCAGACAAAAGGGCAGGGCAGAGAAGTCTGTGCCCTTGCCTGTGACTGGGAGCGTAGCCCAGGAGAAAAGCAAGCAGGCTGGGCATGGTGAGTGGCTAATCCATTGAGTAGGAGGAAGAGGGAGGCAGCAGTACTGGGTTGTGCTGCCACCCTTACGAACTGGGATGAACCGGTTCGAGCCCATCTCTACTGCAACCATTTCGTTTTCTATGTCCAGAGATTTAAGCTATCCCGTTTGGGGGAGGGAAATAAGTTTTTTTTTTAAAAAACACCTCTTTTTCCCTCCCCCAAGCCGCACTAGCTGTGTGGGGGGAAAAGTTTTTTCCCCTACCTGAGCGCCGATCAGCTGGCAGGCCAGGCTTTTTAAAAAACTTTTTCGCTGCCCCAAGCCCCGCCTGGCAGCTGATCGGCGCTGGGGGGGGGGCTTTTCTTCCCTGCCCAGCACCCCTCAGCTGGCAGGCAGGGCTTGGGGGAGGGGAAAAAGGTTTTTTTTTTAAGCCCAGGGCTTTTTTTTTTTAAAAAAAACTTTTGTCCCTCTGCCACTTTCCAGAGCCACCCACCCACCCAAACCATTTTGTTAGTGGTTCATTTGTACAATTTATTTTGGGGGAAAAATCATATAAAATAAAACAAAAACATGTGGGGGGGGGAGGAAAGGAAACAAAATGAAACATATTTTTTTTCATTTCGTTCCCATCATCTATCTTAACTGTGAGCAAAATCACAAGAGGCAGCTTTTTCCTCTACTCCAAAAATTAACTCTGTTGACCCACCATATAACTTTTGCTTTCTTTAAAATACACATTTTATTGTGTATTTCTGTCTTTTGTTAAACTTTTGTTTTACCCTTTGTCTGTCAAATCACCCGGGAATTTTTTTCAGCCAATAGCATTGTGAGGGCTATGGGTCAGCAGCCAATCAGAAAAGCCAGCAGGAAGTGGGGATTTCTAATCTGTAGAAGGTCCTGGATTGCTTGGAACACAGTGAAGACTGCTCTAAAGTACGGTCATCCCTTGGAGGTGGGATGTGTGACCTAGTGATCTCTTCGCTTCTGGATCCCTCATTCTTCTACGGTCTGCATCTGCCCAGAAGCCTATGCCTCCATCTTGGAACTTTTTCTTATCCCTTTTCTGGATTTCTTGGAGAATTTTGCCCCTCTTTCTTTGAATTAATCTCAGTGTTATTGCAAGCCAGCTTGTCTCTCCCAGTTTGATTCCGTTGGGAAGCCGGGCAGGTCCACAGAGATTTAACAATACAACTTAGGGCCTTTTCACACGACCCCTAAGATCCGCTAGCCACTTAAATTCGGACCAGGGATCTTGGGGGTTCGTTGCTCTTTCTGCGTCCCCACCCCTCTGCACTTCCTTGCTCCTGTCTGCGTGAGGGGAGGGAGGAAAAAAGAGAGGAAAAAATGCAGGCTCACCTCCGAAGCTGCCCAGAGCCCCATAGTTGTCCTGATTCCTCCTCTTCTCTTTTTTTTTTTTGGCCTCCTGCCCCTTCTCTTAAAGGGGCGGGAGGCAAAAAAAAAAAGAAGAAGCAAGGAGAAACCCGCACTCACCAGATTAAATCTGGACCTGGGGATTTTCATCCTCCTAGAGCAGGTACAAGAAAAGTGCGCTGGGATGCGCTTAGGTGGGCGTGGTCGCACTTAATTTCCTGCAAACTCCGGAGCTGGTGGGGAAACAATTGTAAGCTCCGGAGCTGGAAGCCATTTGCTGCGGAGTTTAGGGGTTGTGTACAAATACCCTTAGGCCAGTGGTTCTCAAACTGGAGGTCATGACCCCTTTGGGGGTCGAGCGACCATTTCACAGGGGTTGCCATGAGCCAGTGAAGAAAAAGGTACAAATGGCTTGGGTCTGGAGGAAGGAGGGGAGGAAGGGGGAAAGAGTGAGTTACAGCTTGATAGGTTGGAGGGGATGTCAGTCAATGGCACCGGAGGCTGCGATTGGCTGAGGGTGCCTGTAGAGGGAAGTTCTTTATGGCACCTACGGCAGTAGCCTGCCAAAGGGGGGTTGTGGCCTCTTCCAAGCAGGGCAAGGGGTCACCAGAACATGAGGAACTGTATTAAAGGGTCACGGCATTAGGAAGGTTGAGAACCACTGACTTAGACAAATGGGTCTGAGACAAATCCTGAGTATCCCCACTCCCCACAATTTGAGTGTGCGTCAAGTCACTGGAGTGACTTAAGGGGGATTTGAGAGCAACTTGCAAGTCATAGGTCTCCATCGTTGAAGACAAACTCCCCAGCTGAAGCCATCCCCACTCTTGCTTCAGTCTGTTGGGTGAAGGAAAACCCAACACCTCCTAAGGCAGCCTGTTCTAGTGCTTAGCATCACATCTCCTTGGCTAAGAAACACACAGATGAGTTTTCTCTTCCTCGATGATGCACTAAGACACCCTACTTTAAAAAAAAATCTAGCCAGCTGCCAAAAGGTTTTTCTCTCCTTCATGGCAAGGACAGGGTTTGGACCCAAAAAAACAAAGATGCCAGATGCAGCAAACAAAACTTACTGTATGCCTATCACCAAAGATTATATACACTTATATACAAAATCCAGTGTTTTGTATTTTCCCCTGGAAAAAAGCATACTAGTTTTTTCTCTCTCCAAACAAATAAAAAGTCCCAATCATCATCATCATCATCACCATCATCATCATCATCATCATCATCATCATCATCATCATCATCATCAATCAATCAATCAATCAATCAATCAATCAATCAATCAATCAATCAAATCCACCCCACACTTTACTACCAGAGGAGCAGTTTCAAACCAGCATCTTTCTTCTCGATAACATTACACATTTTCCCACAAAGAGTTTTCTAGAGTATTCACTCAAAATGTGCTTCCCTGCTACTTGTATCTGCTGGTTCTAATTTGCTCATTTCCCAACACACACCAAGAGGAGGTGGGAAAGTCTACTCTATATTTTGCATTTTTGAGGATAGTGGTGGAGTGGAGTTTTCTTCGATACCCAAGACCATTTTCAATGATCTTCGGATCTGCTTCAGATCCGAAGGTCATTGGGAAGAGCAAGCTGGGTATATGGTTGCGGATAAATATCCATAAATTATCCATCTCCTGCTTTTGCAATTGGAAACGAATCAAGGGGACTTTGGAAGCAGTTGTGGCCGTTGGTTGAATTGTCACTTTTTGCATCCTCTTTCCGCTGTTCCTCTGAGAATTCCTAATAGTGGTTGCTCCCTGAGAGCATGTTTTGAGAACTTCGAGTTCCTCTCCTGCATGTTTTGGCCTGTCTTAACAGGCCATTCCACATAATTATAGTAAATAAAACAGACCCAGAGAGCCATCTTAACGCAGCACTCTTCATTAGCAATTACGATCTCCTCACTCTCGATTAAGCCCGCTCTATGGAGAGAGGGGGGGTCAATTTGTGCTCAGTAAACTGCTCTACGTACTCTTGTAGACTTAAAAGAGTCACCACCGCGGAATGATGATAAGCAACAGGGAGAGCTGCCAACAGAACAGCCTGCATTCTGAAAGACAACATGGCGCCCGCTTGTTGATGTTATTGCGTGGGCCCTTGTGACCTCATGCGGCAAAGAGGGCAAAACTGTTGGGAAGGGAGCCCTAGACAAACATCACAGGAAGCCAGAGGACCTGGGTGTAGCCAGGGAAAGCCAGTGTTCATTGATGTTAATGCTTTTCTCACAATCAAATGTTTGGACGAACCCAGCGTTTCTTTCTTCCAGCTCCAGTTGTTCCAAGATTTGTCATTCAGGCTAGAAGCTCAGAACCTCTGCTGCCAGTCTGTTCCTCCAAGATGAACCAGATGGATTCGTGCAGATGGTTCTCCATTCTCTTCCCACACAAAGCTGTGGGAAAGACCGGCATTCTCAACTGAGCTAGGCAGGACTTTCGTGCGGTTTCCCTCTCTTTCTAAAATCTGTGGATTTCTTCCTACATTTCACCAAAAACAGTTTGAGAATTTCAAAGCGGGGACCAGGAGTCTTATTTGAGGTGCAAGAACAATGTTGTGCAAGTGTTTCCGTCCACTGGCAAGCTCCTTGCCATGCTAGTAAACATGCAACTGGTTGCACAACTGATCTTGGAAGCAGAAAGAGGGAGCGCATGCAAAGGAGAGCCTGACAGTGTGGGGGAAGCTGAGCAGATCATCCTTCTGCGCTCACACAAGACAACAGGAGACTTGCCAGGATGTGGGAGAAAGCAAAACAGAAACATTTGCTTTGCTCTTGAAAGCCAGACTCTGAACTATGCTTGTGATGCTGAGTTAGGAATTGTGGCTGCTTTCACACAGCCCCTAAGATCCGCTGCAAAGTGCTCGCAGATGCAGAGCATAAAATTGTTTTCCCACCAGCAGCGGACTTTAAAAAAAATAAAGTACGGCCACGCCCACTTAAGCGCGCCCCAGCACATTTTACAAGTACCTGGTCTGGAGGAGGTAAAATCCTTTTTGCTGTTCCTTGTTGTTGTTTTAAAGCATTGCATGCCTGGCCCTCCTCCGCTTTTTGTTTGTTTTTGTTGGGTTCCCCCCCCACACACACACCACTTTAACAGACAGGAATCCTAACGGGCTGGAAGGATTAGCTGCTGCCGATGGCAGGCGGAGGTGAGCCTGCATTTTTCCTCTCTCCCCTCACCACAGACAGAAGCAATAGAATCAAGAGTGCGGGAGGTGGGAACACAGGAAGCAGAACAAAAACCACGTTGGGGGGATCTGCATTTAAGTTGCCAGCGGATTTTAGGGGTTGTGTAAAAGCAGCCTTAGACTTCTTTTTTCTTCTCCAAGAAGGCGTCTTCGCCTTACACACTGAGGGGGCACAATTGCATCTCTTCCAGGTGGGGACAGCAGTCACTAATGGTCACAGCATTTATCTGGTCCAGATGGGCAAGAATTTGGTAAGTTTTCTTTTTGGGAACAACTTACGCAAGCTCCCATAGGATGGGAAGAAAAATCCACATGAAAAAAATACTGAAGGTGGAAAAAAGCAGACAGGAAGACCTTGTAACACAGTTGCAAGATGCAAGATATCTTGCTTAGCAATACTACAAAAGAGAAGGATCTTGGAATCGTTGTAGATCACAAGCTGAATGTGAGACAACTGTGTGATGTGCTACAAAAAAGGCAAATGCTATTTTAGGCTGCATTATCAGAGGTCTCCAGATCCCATAAGGTGGTAGTTCTCCTCTGATTAGGACTCATATTGAGCACTGTGACCATTTCTGGACACTGCATTTCAAGAAGGATGCTGTCAACTTTTCAGAGGAGGGTGGCAAGGGGACTGGAAACAACAATCTCTACGAGGAAAGACTGAAAGAACTGGGTATGTAGCCTTGAGAAAAGAAGATGGAAGGGTAATATGATAGCATGTTTCAAATTCTTGAAAAGCAGTCCTATAGATTTGGGCCAGGATCTGTTCTCCATTAGTCTGTGGATCTCCCTTCCACAAGATGTGGTGATGGCATCTAGCCTGGATGCCTTCAAAGGGGGATTGGACAGATTCCTGGAGGAGAAGTCCATCACAGGTTACAAACCATGATGGAGATATGTAATCTTCAGGCTTAAAACCTGGGTACTTTCAAGGACCAGATGCAGGGGAGTGGTAGCAGGAGATAGATATCTAGTCTCATGCACTTCCAGACGCATCTGGTGGGGCCACTTCTGAGATACAGGAAGCTGGACTAGATGGGCCTTTGACCTGATCCAGCATGGTTCTTCTTATGTTCTTATTATCCCAGAGTGTGTGACACACAACAATGGGCTCAAGTTACCAGAAGCCAGAATTCTGTTGAGTATCAGGAAAAATCTAACTGCTCGAGTGGTACAACAATGGAACCAAATATGAGAGGCGGTGAGCGCTCCAACAGTGGAGGGATTCCAGAGAAATTTAGACAACCGCCTGGCAGATATCCTTTGATTGGGTTTCCTGCCTTAAACGGTGGGTTGGACCTGATGGCCTTAGAGGCCCCTTCCAACTTCATGATCCTATGACTCTATGCTCCTCAGCTTTAGGAATGTAGATGAAGCACAGTGCTATCACAGGATGCAATACAGTTATTGCAAGTGGCAAGGAAATAGGATTTGACCATATGTCACCCTGGGACAACTTCAGCCAGCAATTTTCTATTTATGTGTTTTTACTAGCTTTAAAGCCATTAATATAAGGAGCACCTACAAGGACATGGATGCCCACTTTTGAGCATAGGAGAATAGGCCAGACGCAGGGGAGAGGTATCAGGAGACAGATATCTAGTCTTGTGTGCTCCCAGACACATTTGGTGGGGCCACTGTGAGATACAGGAAGCTGGACTAGATGGGCATTTGGCCTGATCCAGCAGGGCTCTTCTTATGCTCTTATTAGGCTCAGTTGGTCTTAAGTCTTTCCTGAATCAATCTCACACTCCTAAGATATGATAGAAAGAGAAGCCAATTTGCACCCACATCCAGAACGCCCCCCCCCAATAGGAGCATGTGTGGGTATCTTTCCTTTTTTTTTGGTCTCAGATTCTTCTCCTGCCTTTCTTCAATAATAGTTGTGTGCTGTCAAGTCAATTGTGACTTGTAGTGACCCTTTTCAGGGTAGAAAGCAGTCAGAAATGGGTTACCATTCCCTCCATTTTGTGGCATCCTGGAAATGGGTGGTTCTCCCCCCCCCCAAAAAAAAAACCACCTGTAGATTACTTGAAGGATTTGATCTTAGTGGGTTTCAAGATAGTCAAATGTGCCTCCAAGCCCCCTGAGTGATGTGCACAGATAACAGTTTCAGTACTTTCTGGCATACTTCTACACTTGAAAGCAACCCATCAGCATTAGAGATGGGCAGAAACCACTGGTTTAGTGGTTCATGCTGGTTCATTTATGAACACAACAGGTGTTTGGCAGTTTGGTGCCCTGTCCCCTCCAGTAGGCGTCCACTCAGAGGCACCATCCTGGCTTCCTGGTTCCATCTTCTCTGGATGCTGCCTCTGAGTGGCTAGGGTGCTGGACCACCAAATGCCTGCTGTCATGGTAAATGAAACAGCACCATCCACCAAACCAGTGGTTCGTGTTAAAGATGGGATTGAAACGAAAATACAGCATTTTGTTTTGCTTTGCTTCATTTCTCCTCTCATTTCCTTTCGTTAGTTATGAATTTTTAAAGAATTTTCAGAGTGAAAGAAAATGAAACAAAATGATCCGTTAATGGCTCCCTTGGGTCCCAGAGGCATCAAAATCACAGGGTAGCTTTTCTGGACTCTTTCCTTTAAGGCCTCCAAATTTGGAGAGGTTGTGGGTTCAGGGGGCTGATTTATTAAGCTCCAAATGAGCCCCCCCCAGAGAAAAATCATTTCCTGACTAAATTAGAAATGATTTTCTCCTAGGGGGACCCCATTTGGAGTTTAATAAATCAGCCCCCTGAACCCACAACCTCTCCAAATTTGGAGGCCTTAAAGGAAAGAGTCCAAAGAAGCTACCCTGTGATTTTTGAATAGTTTCATTTTGTTTTGTAACAAAACACACCCTACCATTTTTGTTTGGTAACAAAACAATGAAACAGCATTTTGTTTTTCGTTTCATGCTCATCTCTAGTTTGTGTCCCTCTCTAAAGAGTATTCATTTAAACCTTTTCAAGTCAAAGCCCCCTTTTATAATAGCCAAGTAAACTGTGAACGCCCCCAGTCACGTTTTCATAATTTTTTTCTGATTACTTGTTCTCCTTTTGTAGTTCTGTTTTAATGTTAGCTGCCCAGAGTTCCGTTCTGGAAGATGGGCGGGATATAAGTGTAATAAATAAAATAATAGGAGGCATTTGGCGACCTTTTTACTTAAGTTGGTTTTCCCCCCCTCCCTGGCCCGTGTCATCTTCTTTGGAGGGAATTGTCCCCCCTATTTTTATTGGAATTTGTTTTTTTTCCCTGATTACTTGTTCTCCTTTTGTAGTTCTATTTTACTGTTAGCTGCCCAGAGTTCCGTTCTGGAAGATGTGTGGGATATAAGTGTAATAAATAATAAAATAAATAATAAATAAATATAAAAATACTCCCCCTCCGAAGCAGAGGTTCCTTTCTCTGCCCCCCCACCCACCCCCCACCCACCCCAGGGCCTGTTTCTCAAACATATACAAGGCCAAGTAAAAAATTATGTACCAAGGGTTACAACACAAAAGGTGACTTATGATGCCTTACTCCACAAAACAACAACAAAGCTTCATGACCGTATTGGGCTTCACAACTGATTTAAACTTTCAGAAGAAACAAAGAATTTTGAGAGAAAGCAGTTGCAACTAGGCTAAATCCAGTAACCCCACAGACACTTCATTAATTCTCACTGATTCAGTGGAACCAGTCCTGTCAGGAGAGCCAACCACCTTTTAGAAATCAATATTCAGGGTAGTGAATATTGAAGTTCACATTTTTGCAAACAACTTTCATTTAAAAAAACGGCAGAAAAGGAAAGAATAGGACCATGTTGAGAGTGAAAAAATTGTAAGAATCTGGTTCAGCCATCTTTGTACTGTTTTCTGTTGCTGACTGCGGTCATTGTACAAGGGTGCTTCTGGAAGGCCAATCACAGGGCAAAAATTCTGACTCCAGGAATCACTTGAACACCGGAGAGGTTAGGTTGGCTAAGTGCAGTTGTGCAGTTGATGTCCTCATCAGATGACATTGGGGAGAGAGAATCAGAGAAGGGAAGAGAGAGAGAGAGAGAGAGAGCACACATGCCAGGCTGGGAACAAGACCCCAGCTTGTGTTGACGCTGTGAGAAATGTCATTCTCATTGGACGCCAGCTGTCAATAAATTGTGGGATGTTATCCAAACAACAGACTGTGCGCTTGCCCTTTATTGGAAACTCCTCCAGCCGTGGAGGGGAAAATACCAAATGGGATGAGACGGTTTTGAGGAAAGACACCTCCCTCGCGGGAGGGTTGAATGGAGGCCAGAATTTAACCAGAGCTGGAATCTACAAAGCACTGTATGGTCTGGGTCCTAGCTACCTCAAAGATCGAATCTCACAGTATGAACCGACTCGGGTGTTAAGGTCATCAGGAGAGGCCCTTCTCTCCATCCTGCCACCCTCACAGGTACGTCTCATGGGAACCCATGAAAGGGCCTTCTTGGCTGCTGTGTCCAGACTCTGGAACTCCCTCCCACTAGAGGCCAGCACTGCCTCTTCTCTGTTGTCCTTCCAGGAACAGGCAAAGACCCTTCTCTTCAGGCAAGCTTTCCCTGAAGGATGGACTACTTATTATGTGTCATTTATATGAATCTGCCATACATGATCACATAGACTTTGTGTTTATAACCACTTATAACCTTGAGTGATTGCACTGACACTACGTTTTCAAAGTTAGTTTCCATAACTCATTACTTTTACATGGAATTTTTACTCTCTCTTTTTCTCTCTCTAATTACTTGCGTTCTCTTGTAGCTTTAATGTTGTCCCTCAATGACCTGTTTTCCAACTTGAACATGTCTTAACTGTACTGGACTGTATATTGTCTCTCATTACTGTAAGCCACCTTGGGTCCTTTTCCAAGGAGAAAGGCAGGGTAAATACTCTAAATAAAATAAAATGAAATAAAATTTAAAAAAGGTGGAGAGAGATAAATCTCCACTGACAGCATTGAGACCTGTCCACATTCTCTAGCTGTGTGGCCATTCTTTTTGGCAATGTTGGTGAAAGGGATTCTGGGTTTTGGAGGCCAAAACTAATCCTAGGATCACAGAATCACGAAGTTGGAAGGTGCCTTTAAGGCCATCAAGTCCAACCCCCTGTTCAAGGCAGGAATCTGAATCAAAGGATATCTGCAAGGTGGTTGTCCAGATTTCTCTGGAATTTTGGAGCACTCCCCACGTCAAGTAGTAACTGATTTCACTGTCCTACTCCTCTAAACCTTCTTGCTGAGGGAGGGGGGTGCTATGTGTAGCCTGCATAATTCCTTGTAAACTGCCCAGAGAGTACTTTAAGTGCTATGTGGTGGTATATAAGCAGAACACTTTGAATCATAGAATCATAGAGTTGGAAGAGACCTCAAAGGGCCATCCAGTCCAACCCCCTGCCATGCAGGAACCCCCATCACAGTATTTCCAACAGATGGCCATCCAGCCTCTTCTTAAAAGTCTCCAAAGAAGGAGACTGCACCACCCTCTGTGGCAGCATACTCCCCTGCCAAACAGCTCTAACCGTCAGGAATTTCTTCCTAATGTTCAAAGGGAATCTCTTTTCCTGTAGTTGGAAACCATTGCCCCGAGTCCTAGTCTCTGAAGCCATGGAAAACAAACCCGTTCCCTCTTCAATATGACATCCTTTCAAATATTTAAACATAGCTATCATACCCCCTCTCAGCCTTCTTTTTGAAAGGCTACATTCCCAGTTCCCTAATCCACTCCTCGTTAAGACCTTCAACTATCCTGGTCGCCCTCCTCTGTACCCACTCAAGGTTGTCAACCTCCTTTTAAAATTGAGGCACACAGAACTGGACACAGGACTCCAAGTGGGGTCTGACCAGAGCCGAATAGAGGGGTACTATCACTTGGCTTTGCTTTGCTTCTGTGTTGTTTAGGTGGAAGGCACCAACCTGTGTTTTTAGAGGATTTAGTTTCAGCTGGTTGCTTTCATAATATAAGGAAAAATCTTCTAATGTAGAGATTAGATAGTGCTCAATGGCATCAAAGTTTTCTCTCTGGACTAGAGATGGGCATGACTCAATTTTTTTTTCGTTTTTCGTTTAGGGGTCCGTTTCGGTTTGTTTTCGTTTTTCGGGGGGGGGTTGCACATTTTTCGTTTTTGTTACGAAATGAAACGAAAAACAAAAAGGAAAATGAAAAATTTTCGTTTCGTTAGCATTCTTTTGAATGCAATGTGTCTGCCGTAACGAAAATGAAAAACATGGCAAATTTTTTCGTTTCGTTTCCGTTGTCATTTTGCTTCTGAAAATTTTTTCATTTTCATTTTCGTTGCGAAACGAAATGAAAAAACAACAACGAAAACGAAAATTTCGATGAGTTGTGCCCATCTCTACTCTGGACTGTCAAGGCAAGATCATCAGCAGAGATGAAACTTCTGGCGTATGGGAACATCAGCTGATCATTTGAGTCATGGGGGGCCATAAAAGGAGGCTCCCCAAAGAGTGAAAAAGCACCAAGAAGACACGTAGACATGCCCTTGGCAATGGGGTCCAGCCAGCCAATCCTACACTTTCAGAGGCATTGCAATGTAAACTTGCTAGTGACAAAGAGTGAACTAACTCTACTTCCTACCTTGTGCCGTGAGAAAGTTCCCTGCTACGTTGTCACGGGCAAAGGTGGTCACTGGGGTGAAATTGCTGATGGGAGGAAAAATTAACAAGGCCTGAATGAAATCTGACAAGTTGACAGCTAACGAAGCTAATTACAACTGGGGTGCATTAATCAATGCACAGAGACGCACAGACGAGACCTCAGACTGCGGCTAAGTCCTCTACAAAAATCACAATGGTGGCATGCTTGAGACAGGGGTGAGATTCGAACTCACCAGTCCTCGCAAAAGAAATGACAAGTGTGCCATCTGAGCACGGCGTCTGGTGCCTCAGAGGCACTGGGCTGTAAGAGAGTTCCAAGTGAAAACTGGACATGGCTGGTAGACAGCAAAAACGGGACACATTCTAGTGGCAAACTATTTTGCTGTTTCTGATTTTTTTGAGAGGACTTTGGCTGATTGACCAGTGTGGGAGTTTGCTGGAAAAGTTCTGAAGCCAAACTGATCTTGATTGCAGAAAAGATGAAAAAAAACATACACAGAGAGATGCTGTTTTCTCAGCCAGCTGAGAATACACACACAGACAAAGGGACTGACATGTTCATCTCAGAAGCCTTCCTTTTATTCTCTAATCTACTGTTGATGAGTACATATTGGAGCATTAATGAAAACATTGGTTCTAATAGGAAGTAGGTGCCCTTTAGCCCTTTGGGCCCTGCCTCAAAGCAAAAGGTCAAGGGAAATAGAAGGTCAGATATGCCACATTGGCAACCCAGAGGTGTGTGCGCTCACTGAAGCTTCCCCGAAAAGCATACTCTGAAGAAAGGTTTCCACAGACCAGTGTTCTAAGGTCTGTAAGGACTGAGCATTGATGTGACCTGCTCATGGCTCAACCATAGCCATAGACCCTTTCTGGAGTTCTACTGATGGCCCAGAGAAGCTTCTTTCAGATTAGGAATGCAACAACAAGTTCACAAAGCTTAACAAATCAGCCACTGGCCAGCTTTGAGGACAGGTGTGGTGCATTCTTGGTGGAAATGTGGATAACACACAGCACTATAAACAACCAAACCAACCCCCCCCCAAAAAAAGTGGGAAGACTAGAATGGGAAGACCAGTAATGAGCCCCCAGGTTGCCGGGGCTGGGTTGGAAGAATGGATAACCAGCATAATTGCTTCTAAACCACCCAGGGAGCACTTTAAGAACTATGGGATGGTATACAAAGCAGCAAGCTTTGCTTTTCTCTACTTTGCTTTTGAAATGTGCTGTTCTTGTAGGACACCAGGAATTACATGGATTGGGAGGGTGATCAGCAAAGAAGTACTGAAGTGAAAGAATGAAAGAATGAGGGCTTGTGAAGCATAGAACTCACAAAGCTTAGGACACTCTGAGAAGAGGGGGATCATGGGTTGTTACAGCAGACCACGTAAGGTAAAAATCAGTGGAACATATAAGGAACAAAAGAGGAAGAACTCTCCGGCAGAGGAATGCAGGGAAGGGATGGGTTTGGATTCACCGCAATCCCTTGAAGTCTTATGCTACACTTTTAGGTGAATTGAGTGTCTCAATGTTGAGATTCCCCTGAAAACAACTCAGCTTCTGAAAATACAGAAGTGGGGAGAGCATTCCCCTTCATCTTATGAAGGTGACTCAACACGCTAAATTTGGACAAAGCACTAATATTTACCCAAATCTGGCTACATGCAAAGCGAAAGAGATGCTCAGTCTGGAGACTTGAGGGAGGTGTTCAGCAACACACGCATGCATCTTGGGTGCTGCTGACCTATGCAGAGAAGCTTGTTATAAAAAGTTAACCTTTTTCCAGCACTAAACAGGCGAACATGCACCCAGAAACCAAAACTCGGTTGGAAAATGATCAGAAGGCGGTAAGGGAAAATGTGGCACTCACTGCCCCATCTAAGCCACCTGGAGCCTCTTGCTGGGTTTTTCACAGCCAATCTGGTTCTCCAGTTCCTATTTATGCAATTATGCATCGGCATTTAGTTTTGGAACCAGTAGGTTCCTAAATGAACCATGCGAGCCCAGGTGGTCCTCGAAACTGGTTGATACACACAGATCCAATTGAGGAAGCATGCTGCGACATCATTTGTGCTAGATCTGTGATGCTGGCGAATCAGGAGCTGTGCAAGGACAGGTATCATCCCACCTCCCTCTCTGATTGGCCAGCAGCACGAAGCAGGATATATGACATCGCAGCGTGCTTCCTCATTAGATTTTAACCCTGCGTGAGACAGAAAAGTAAAGCAATTGGATCTGTGTAGATCAGCTGGTTCCAAGGACCACCAGGGCTTGCGTGGTTTGTTTCGCAACCTACTGGTTCTGAAACTAAATGCCCATCCCCATATGCAATTGAACCTCCAGCGGTGCATGTAAAGGGTGCACACATCTTTAAGCACACGAACATGGAGGTAAATTCTATTTAAATCTATAGGATATCCTCTAGAGTGGGATTTTAGTTCCAGTTATGAAAATGCTGATTGATTTATCTTTCACAACTGATCACACTCCAGAAGAAGTATAACATAATCACGTCTTTGAATGCTTCACACATAAAATACTGCTGCCAGGATATTAGAGAGAAGGCATGAGATTTTCAGATGTTTTGGACCAACTCTCCATTCTGGGCAATTCAACCAGGCAGAAGATACCTGTTGACACCTAAATGTGGCACAGTTGGAATATAAATGCCTAAGCTGGAGAGCTTTGTAGCCTAGCTACACCTAGCTCTGACAGGCTTCCTGTGTGGAAAGGAAGCTCACTTAATACTAACCAAGAGCTTCATTTGAAGAGAAAGTCAGGTGGAGCTAGGCTTTCCTAAACTACAGTTTATTTTATTTTATTTTATTTTATTTTATTTTATTTATACAATTATATGCTGCACACTACCCAAAGTTCTCTGGGTGGCTGAAGACACCTAAATGTGGCACACTTGGAATAAATGCCTAAGCTGGAGCTTTCAGTTTAGGCCTCTATTGCAAAGGAGGCACATTTTGGTGTCCATAGATGTCTTTATGTCAGACTGAAATCCTAGAATGGAGAATTTTGGAATTTGTAGTCCAAAGGTTCTACAAATCCCATGCCTGCTAAGGAGCAGTGCTAAATGCCCCACACATCTAGCATGGGATGCCATGACCATTGATCTTGCCTGGGAATTGAGCTACAGTGATTTAGGTGGGTAGCCTTGATTTAGCAAGAGGGGGCAATGTGTTAGTAGAAATTTTTAATGTTTTGGAGGATTGGGTTCAGCATCTTGGATGGCAGCTGTGAGGTGTGACATCGCTCCCCGCAAAAAAACCTGTATCATTTGCCTTCTTTGCATTGCAGCCTGCGAAATCTATGCCAAAAGTGAAACAAATGAACAACCCCCCCATCAAAAAAAATTAATCATAGAATCATAGAGTTGGAAGAGACCTCAAGGGCCATCTAGTCCAACCTCCTGCCATGCAGGAACCCCCATCACAATATTTCCGACAAATGGCCATCCAGCCTCTGCTTAAAAACCTCCAAAGAAGGAGACTCCACCACCTTCCCTTGGGGCAGCATATTCCACTGCCGATCAGCTCTAACCATCATGAAATAACTGTCAGGAAGTTCTTCCGAATGTTTAAATTGAACTTCTTTTCTTGTAGTTTGAGACCATTGCCCTGCATCCTAGTCTCTGAAGCCATGGAAATCAAACCACACCCCTCTTCCATATGACATCCTTTCAAATATTTAGCTATCATATCCCCCTCAGCTTTCTTTTTGAAAGGCTAAACATCCCCAGTTCCCTAAGCTGCTCCTCATAAGACATTTCCTCCAGACCCTCAACCATCCTGGTCGCCCTCCTCTGGACCTGCTCAAGATTGTCAACATCCTTTTTAAATTGAGGCACACAGAACTGGACACAGTACTCCAGGTGGGATCATCTTTTGTCAAGAAGACCTGAACCTCAGGGCAGAAATCCATGATAACTATGGACCCTTCCGCTTGCCCCTAGAAGCAAACCTTGGAGTTCTCGGGGAGCTCCTCATGGTCTCCTCATGCCGTGGCTTCCCTCAGATTCCCCCAAAGCACCCAGATGAATCATGGGGACCGTTACTAAACAGACAGCAGAGGGTGTCATAGACCTCTTGTTAGACTTAGATGTTTGAGGACATCCTTCTCACATATATATCTGCTATTAAGACCTAGAATCATAGAGTCACAGAGTTGGAAGAGACCTCAAGGGCCATCCAGTCCATCCCCTTGCCATGCAGGAACCCCCATCACAGGACCCCCGAGAGATGGCCATCCAGCCTCTGATTAAAAACCACCAAAGAGGGAAACTCCACCACCCTCCTTGTGGCAGCATATTATTCCACTGCCAAACAGCTATAACCATCATGACGTTCTTCCTAATGTTCAAATGGAATCTCTTTTCCTGTAGTTTGAAACCATTGCCCCGAGTCCAAGTCTCCGAAGCCATGGAAAACAAACCTGTCCCCTCTTCAATATGACATCCTTTCAGATATTTAAACATAGCTATCATGTCTCCCCTCAGTCTCCTTTTTGAAAGGCTAAACCCAGCTCCCTAAGCCGTTCATCATAAGACATTTCTTCCAGACCTTCAACCATCCTGGTCACCCTCCTCTGGACCCGCTCAAGGTTATCAACATCCTTTTAAATTGAGGCGCACAGAACTCAACACAGTATTCCAGGTGAGGTCTGACCAGAGCAGAATAGAGTGGTACGATCACTTCCCTTGATCTAGACACGATGCTTCTGTTGATGCAATCGAGAATCGCATTGGCTTTCCTGGCCACCACATCACAATGGTTAGTCATCAAGACACTATTAAATTTTGGGAGAGGGGGTTCTTTTTGTTACAGCAGACTTAAAAAATAAACAAGCTATACATTACAGTGCATCATTGCAAATGCTCCTCAGCTTAACAGTGAAAGCATCTGATTTCCACATCAGGAGTTTTTCACACTTCATGTAATTTGCAAATTAGCTTGCTTTGTGACAGGCCCTTGGGAGGTAAACACACCTCCTTTGCAAGAAAAAAAACCACAGGGGTAAGATGGTCTCTCTCAGCTGCATCTGTGGAACACTCATAGATCACAGCTTCTAAGGCAGTGTTATCTGTGGCAATATAGGATGAAAGTCTGTTGCCTAGCACCAGAAAAGACAAATCTTTCAGTCTGTTCATAGCTGGAATAAAGCACCTCCATTTTTTAAGGGCACACCCATGTTTAATAATCACAGCAACACCAATTTATTTGCTAGCTAGGAATGGACTAAATGTTGACCCGCAAGGAAGAGATTGTCCCTTTTAGTGGCATTTAGTCTCTACAAGTCCCATATTTCTCCCTTTGGGTGTTAGATCGGACAGGGACATCCTCCCAAGTGAGCCACATTCAGGTATCAGGTGTTTGTCTGTCAGGCAGAAATTGACAGAATGAAGAGAGCCTGGATTTTGAAGTGATGGATCACTGAGTCCAGCTGATCAGGGAGGCACGGAAGGGAACTGACTTCCCAACCCCTGGCTTTCCAGTCAGACACTTATACCACTGAGCTATTTGGAAAGCAGCAAAACATTGGGATCCCAAGCCCATCCAGTTTGGGACTGCATGCAAGGGCTGACCTTGTGGCAAGGACCCTCAGCAGAGAGGGTGAGAGATCTTCAAGTGTGAGCGTTCTCAGGGTGCTTCAGAGTGTGTCCCCATGTGTCTTTTACATCAGGGCAGGGAGATTGGCAAGCCTGTGGGTCTGAGTCCCAAGTCCAAGTCTTTGGTACCAAGTAGAGATGGGCACCAACTTAACAATGAACCACAGGGCTGTCTAATATATTTTTTTAAAGAGAGGCAGACGACTCCGTGCCTGATGCCTCTGTGCATGCACAAAGGGCTACCCTTCTAAATAAATAAATAAATAAATAAATAAATAAATAAATAAGAATTCATTTATTTATTCATTTATTTCATTTAGTCACTGGGTTGTTGCTGTTTTTAAACTCACCAGCGTAAAAGGTTGGTGGTTCGTGGTTCATGGTCTTTGATGAATCATGAACCAGGATGAACCACCTGTTCCCTGGTTTGTGGCCACCTCTAGGACCAAGTCTGGTGTTCCAGGGACCAAGTCTGAATGTCTATTAAAAACAAGCTCCCCACCACCACCACCAAAAAAACCAGGAGTATGGGTGGGTTGCAAGTGGCAAGTAAAGTCCAAGTCATTTATAATCACCACCAACAACAACATGGTGAGTCTGACTTGAGTCACCAGTGTGACTTAAGTCCAACTTGATGGCAAGCCTCGTGATTCCAACTCTCCGTTCCTGCATGAAGGAAGCCTGAGAAAATAATTCTGAATGAGCCCATCCACCCCCACCGCCCATCAATCCACAAAGCACAGTGTGGGGGTTCAACACCCCAATAGGCTCTGAACCCCGAAATAACTTGGCAGTACTGAGGCAGCCTTAGGCCCTGGACAGGCATGCCCAGAGAGCAACCAGGAAACCCAGTGTGTGGTTAAGTTGACCTGGAGCTAACCTAGCTCAAGAGGCCAGGGAAACAGATGGCAAGCTAGATATGAGGATATCAGACACATCTGGTCTGTGACCAGCCCGAAGCTCCTTCCTCTCTCCCTTATCAATGAGTCCTCACTCGCCAGCATTTCCTCCTAGATAAGGGTGCATACTCCCCCCACCAATGGAATGCATACATGACCAAAGACCATCCTTCCACTGTCTTCCTCTGTCCTATTGCCAGTGCTTCTCTCCACCCCTTGTGTACTTGTTTACTGTTATCAATAAAGAGCTTTCGGTCCCAGGTGCAGCTCAGAAAGACACTCTGCCAGGACCCTGCCTGTCATGGAACCCGAATGTGAATGGTTAAATGCTGGAGAGCAGCAGGAGGAGTCTTGTAGTTCAACTCAGCAGGCAGCTGAGTCTGAGGACACAGCTGAGGGCACATCTCCTCCTCCTATAAGGGCTAGGAGCAGGATCCTGCAAAGGAGAACTAACAGGAGAGCTGGGGAAAGGATCTTTAATGATAGGCGTAGAATTAGATCTGAAAGCCCTGAGTTCTAGCAGGAGCCTTGCCAGAGATATGGGTGTGCTCCCTGTTTTAGGATAAAGCTAGCAAGTTTACCCTGAACCCTCTGTGGGAGCAACGCGTCACTTACCTTGCCACCACGTTCCTGTGTGTTATCCTGACTTTGTTTCCTGACCTTGGACCGGCTTTCTGACTATGGCGTTCTCTGTTTCCTGACCTTGGACCGGCTTCCTGACTACGACGTTTCTCTGTTTCCCTTGAACTTGGCATTTGGCTCTGTAAATTATTCTGGATTGACTCGGACTGTACTTTGTACTTTATCTGGATTACAACTAAAGTTCCTGGCAAAGAACTGAACTTGGCTTGCTGTGTGTTCTGTGTGCGGGGCTTGACACACTCCCACACACTCACTCTCTCTCTCTCTCTCACACACACACACAGACACCTAAGCACAGAGAGATGCAGCCTGGGACCAAGTGATGATTGTACCCCAAAACTCTGTGTGTGCGTAATTAATAACGCTACAGCAGAGGCTTTAGGGATGCATTTCCCAAGCCTACTGGTGGCAATGCAACTATGAAAGTAGGCCGAGAAGCACTCAGGGCAGGAAGAGGAGTTCGGGCTGCTGATGAAAGCTTTTCACGACACCATTCTAGGCTCCCACCTGGCCACTAGGACGCGTTTTGCGAAAGCGTGAGTGCGTGCATCGGTGTGAGACTGGCACAGACAGCAGTCCCCCCCTTTTTAATTTTGTTTTCCTGAGTTCCTGCACAGAAAAGTCCAAAGACAGCCCCAGGGCTTTCCCCCACCCCAACCCCCGAGAAGTTCTCTACAAAAGCTCTTAAAAGCCCAGCTAATTGGGAGGCCAGTTGTGAAGAAAGATGTGTACCTACTAATGGAGGGAATGGAGAGGGGGAGCTAGTCAAGCATGTGATTTCCTCCACTTGCAGGCTGAAATAGGGTCAGCCTTTCCAGAATGCACCAGAAGCTTTTCTTTTAAAGACCCGTGCTGGCATTCCCAGAGTGGAGCATAGCAGGAAGGGGGGGCACATCAAAGCCGGCCCATCATGTGCACCCAATGAAGGTGGGGGCTAGGGATGGGCACGAAACGCCAAAATGGTGTTTCATTCCATTTTTCGTTTCTCCCCCATTTCGTTTCATTTATTACGAAATGATTTTTTTTTTTGAAAAATTCATTTCGTATATTGTTTTGTTTTGTGTTTTTTTTTAATTTATTTTTTCTCATGCCAACCAGCTGGCCCACGGCTGGGTCAGGGAGGTTTTTTAATTTTTAATTTTTTTAATTTTTCTTATCTCGCACTGACGAGATGGCCTGTGGGATGGGTTGGCAAGGGTTTTTTTTTAATTTTTTAAATTTATTTTTTTCTTGTGCTGACCAGCTGGCCGTCAGGCCGGGTCAGTGCATTTATTTATTTATTTTCTTATCTTGCGCCGAACAGCTGGCCCATGGACTAGGTCAGCACTTTTTAAAAATTGTGATTTTTATTATTATTTTAATCTCCCTCTGACCAGCTGGCCCGCGGGCCAGGTCAGCGCTTTTTAAAAAATCTCCTGCCAAACAGCTAGCCTACGGGTGGGCTCAGTGCTTTTTTGTTTCTTTTTTTACTGTGGTGGCGAGCCAATTTTAAAGAGGAAACAAAAAGTATTGTCTCCAAACCCAGCGAGGTCCTACCTCCCTTCTATTCAGCACTGGTTACGCCTCATCTAGAAGACTGAGCCTCATCTAGAAGGAGGAGCCTCGTGGCACAGTGGTTAAAACAGCTGCACTGCAGCTAAAACTGTGCTCACAACTAGAGATGGGCACGACTTAGCGGTATTCCCGTTTCCGTTTCCGTTACTCGGTTCCGTTACTCTACGGAAACGGTAACGGGAATTACTCAGCCAGACTTCGAGCTCGAACCGACGAACGAACTATTTTGGTCTGATTTGTCGTGCTCGTTCCTTGCATCGCGCGATCGCGCGATGCCACGCGGCACAGAAAAAAAGTTTTTAAAAGTTAAAAAACCCCGGTTCCCGGCCAAAAAGCAGGCGGAAAAATGCCTGCCGTGCCTCAGGGCACCTACCAGAGGGGTTGTTTATGGAGGTCCCCGGCCTCCCCCCCCATCCTCCGTCCTGGGCTGCTCTGGTGGGACTCGCGGCAGGCTCGCAACCAGCAAAAAGCCCAGTCTCGCCGCCGGCCGCCGCAATTAAAGCGCAAGCAAGCGGCACGGACGGCACAGGAAAAAACTTTTAAACTCTCCCCCCACCCATTCCTGGGCCAAAAAAGCAGGTGGAAAAATGCCTGCTTGACTAAGAGCGCAGGGCACCTACCAGAGGGGTGGTTTCTGGAGGGGGGTCCCGCCTCCCCCCCGTCCTGGGCAGCCGGACTTGCCATGCCATGCGGTGCAGGCGGGGGATCCAAAATGGGGCGGCGAACGCAATATTGTTTTTGAAATCGTGGTCCAAAAACACACAAGCACAACAGAAACACGCGAAAATTTATAAACTGCCAGATTTTTCACAGTAACAGTGGGTTTTTTCTTGCAACAAAATGTCTCTCCTCTCCTCCTCTGTCCTCCATTGATTTTATTTTATTTTATTTTATTTACACCTGCGCAATGATGGGCTGGCCGAGTGGCCAGCCATGTGGGAGTGGACGACCATGCAAATTTTTGGAGCCATCCCACCAATCGCATGGCCACTTGGCCATGGAGACTTCTGGGATGTGCCAAAAAGCCCCCTAAAACCTGCCCTAGCCCCCTAACCCTAACCCTAATCCTTGACTCCTTACCCATACGTCACAGACTGTCTTCTTAGTGGGTCAGAGAGGCACCCAGAGGTGCAACCCACTAGCCCACCGTAACCTTACCCGTCACTAGCCTAACCCTAGCCCTTGCACTAACCCACCTTAACCCTAAGCCAGATCTACTTGCATTGCACTACACGCAAGTATGATTCCCTTCTTTGTGAGACATGGCGGTGCGAGAGCCTTAGGCATCACTTCACCCTATGGCTCTGGGTTCACTCACTGGTCTCACTGTCTGCAACTGGTATGCATATCCATATGGCTATTGCATACCATTTTGCAGCAGCAGGTGAGGAGGGGAGACCCGCATGTTGAGGGGTCTCTTGGAGCCTGCTTCCCCTTCCTAGTGGGTGAGGATAGGAGGCACCCACGGGTGCCTCCAGGAGCCCGCTTTCCCTTTATAGCGGGCCAGAGGAGGCACCCACCCCACAGAGGTGCCTCCAGGAGCCCGCTACCCCCCCAAAAAACCAGTACTAATGAAAACGAAAAAATGAAAAAACGAACCGACTAATTTTTGCGAATTTTTGCAAAAAACAGAAACGACCTGAAACGGAACCGGCCCGACTAACGACAACTCGAAAAAAAATTTTTTTGAGTCGGGCCCATCTCTACTCACAACCTGGGGTTCAATCCCAGGTAGCAGGCTCATGGTTGACTCAGCCTTCCATCCTTCCAGGGTTAGTAAAATGAGTACCCAGCTTCCTGGGGGTGGGAGTGGGGGCAACGTGTAGCCTGCACACTATAATTAAAAAACTGTAAACCAGGTATGTTTCACAGGATCAAAACTATGTAATACAACACATAATTGTAACTGTTAGGATTCTTTATGCACAGTTTTGGAAAGAAGCTAAAATTCCAGCAGAGGAAGAGCTGTATTGTAAGATAAGAGACTGCATGGAAATCGATAAGCTTGCTGGCTATTTGAAAGGAGATCGCGAAGAACTTTTTACAAGAAGATGGCAAGGTGTCGCAGCTGAGCTTGATAACCATTAAGTTCGTATACACCTAACGATATACAGCACTAGTTTTGTAGTCAATAATGATTGGTCTTTGTTTTTTCAAACTGTATCCAATGTACCTACCTACTGTCCCTTATCTTCCCTTTCCCCTTTCCCTCCCTTCTCTTTTCCCTATTCCTTCCCTTTTACCCTATATTTTAAAGAAACCAATGAAACCTTTAAAAAAACAACAAAACAACAACAACAACAACTGTAAACCACCCAGAGACTCCTTGAAGTGGTATGGGCTGGTAAAGAAGAAGAACACACTTTGAGAGAGGAGAGAGGAGACCACTTTTCACATCTTTGAAAGGTCGTCCTACAGAGAAGGGGCAGGATCTGTTCTCCATTATCCCATAGTGCAAAACATAGTGCAAAACATCCTTAAGCTAAGGAAAGCCAAACTGAGGCTGAAAGGTGGTGAACAAAACGTTCATAAAAGAAACCTTGCTGGACTAATTTTTGGTTTCCCAAAAGTGGCCACTCTGGCTATGAAGACTGTGGAAGTGGCTGACAGAAGAGACGTTTTCTAGCCTTTGAGAAAACTCTCCCGTTGGAGCTGCCTTCAGCAAGAGTAGAGCAAAGCACAGCAATTTTAATGTGGGGTTTGGGGTGCTAGTTCGTAATTTTGTCAAGCACAGTAAACTTCAGATTGACTGGGAAGGCCCTTTGTTGGATGCAAAAGCTTAATGCTATTGACTACTTAATTGACAAGTCTGAAATTGGTCTCAATTCTGCTGTTCCTTTTATGATTCGAGGCGAAGCCACTTTCATATTTAAAGCTACAGACTACAAAATTTCTCAAAAACCTTTCTAAAGAAAAATATAATGGAAAGGTACTTCACAGTCTAAGAGTATAGAACATTAACAGTTTGAGCAGTTATTCTCCAAACAGCAACAACATAATTTGCACATAAGAATGAGTCCATAATAGGGAATCACCACCTTCCCCTTCTCATCTATTGCCCTTACTTTCAGGCAATACAGGCAGGAATTCCTTCATCTGCTCTGGTCAGATCCCACCTGGAGTCCTGTGTCCAGTTCTGTGCACTTCAATTTAAAAAGGATGTTGACAACCTCGAGCAAGTACAGAGGAGGGCGACCAGGATGGTTGAAGGTCTGGAATAGATGTCTTATGAGGAACAGCTTAGGGAACTGGGAATGTTTAGCCTTTCAAAAAGAAGGCTGAGGGGGGATATGATAGCTATGTTTAAATATTTGAAAAGATGTCATATTGAAGAGGGGACAGGTTTGTTTTCCATGGCTTCGGAGACTAGGACTCGGGGCAATGGTTTCAAACTACAGGAAAAGAGATTCCATTTGAACATTAGGAAGAACTTCATGACAGTTAGAGCTGTTCAGCAGTCAAATAATATGCTGCCCCAAGGAGGGTGGTGAAGTTTCCTTCTTTGGAGGTTTTTAAGCAGAGGCTGGATGGCCATCTGTTGGAAATATTGTGATGGGGTTCCTGTATGGCAGGGGGGTTGGATACCTTGAGGTATCTTCCAACACTATGATTCTATGATTCTCTATCTATGGTAACGTATGGCTTCAAACTATTTGCATGATGAGCTGTGACCAAAGATGAGGGAATTCCTGCATGTGTTACTTGAAAGTGTCCTCACAACAAACCATGAAATGATCAGAAGTGGCAGGACCAGAGAAGAAGGAGGGGAGTTTGTGGGCTGGAATGTGACTCACATCACATCCAGTATGAAGGGCGAATTGCCAGATCACTCCGTAGCCCATGTGTGAGCACTGATTGCAATTCCAAAGACAACCCAGGCTGCAAATCAAATGACAGCAAAGACAAATAATCCCAAATCAGAACAAATCTGGCTGTGCAGGGTTTGTCGCACCCTGACTTTTCCTCACTTCTCATTCTGTTGCACAGCCAAAGCACATTCACCAGAAAGCCTGTCTCACTTCTGATGGTGTTTGGCCGGGATTTGGGGCTGTTCCTGAGAATCTGAACTTGCTCACCTGCCTCCCGCCCCACTGCAGTCCCTTTCTTGCTCTCAGCAAACATCAAAGATTACAGCTGAAACCAACTGTGAATGAGGACTGGAATACAGATCAGTTTGCTCACAGACCAGCCTAGTTCCACAATTAGTTGCAAACAAACGTCCCCCATTTTTCACCGGACTCTAACGTCCAGGGCGCTACAGTCTCTTTACCGTGGTTCTCTGGCTTCAAAGGACAGAATATTTGGCCACGATTGGGCCCAAAACTCAAATAAGAATCAAATCCAGATGCATGAACCAATTACTAGTTCACTTCATCAAGAACTATAGGACACATTTGCCCTGAAAGAGATCAGAAATCACAAGCTCCTCGATAGAGAAGATCCACAAAGTTCAAGCCCTCTACAGTTGACTACAGGGCAAAATCCTGTTGTTTACATTGGCGCTGGGAATGTTTAATTTAAAATGAATTAAACGCGTCTTCCCTCCATTTCATTTTTCAGGCTCTGAGGCTCCTCAGGTAAATAACCAATCTTTAGTGGATTGCTACTCCTGCAATTCAGAACACCTACGGCGATCCAGTGGGGATTTTTGACTATCAAAAAAGGCTCCTTCCTCTGTCAGTGTAACTGCACACTCGGTTTTTGTCCACAGATTCTCATGTAATCTTTTATGCCTGTTCATTACACGTGTTTTAACAGACATGTTTTGAAAGATATTTATTTCATAGATTATGTTCAAATGTATTTTCAACTACCTACTGTGAAAATATATACATATCTCTTTTGCATCAAGAAGTTGAGTCATGAGTACTGGACTCCTTTTTCTTGAGATACAAACGTTTCACTGCTCATCCAAACAGCTTCATCAGTGTGAATACAGCTAGTGTGAGTCCTCCATCTTTTATTTATTTATTTATTTATTTATTTATTTATTTATTTATTTATTTATTTATTTATTATTGGATTTTTATACCACCCATCTGGCAGCGAGGTCATAATCAGCTTTGACCTCTTGTCAAACAGCCATTAAACAGAAGGATGGTCCAACATAGGAGGGGTAACAGCTCAGGACAAGAATCAGCAGTACACCTCCACTTGAAGGACAAAGGGCACTCATTCAAATATGAGGATATACACATATTAGACAGAGAGGATAGGTGGTTTGAAAGAGGAGTAAGGGAGGCCATTCATATGAACATTGAAACCCCCTCTCTCAACAGAGGTGGGCGCCTCAGGCACAGTCTATCTGCTACTAATCAGGGTGTGCTTTCCACAGTACCCAGACAGATCAAAAAGCCTTCACCACCAAGGCTATAGCTAACAACCCATATTTTATAGGTTTCAGCACCTTAGGCCATGTTCACCTTAAGGCTACGGATACTATTTTCTACCTAATGAGCCTATTCATGCCATTGTTCATCTTAAGAGCCTATCTCAGACTAGGGTGACAAGTAGAGATGGGCACGAAACAGAAAAATGGTGTTTCGGTTTTTCGTTTGTCGTTGAGAGGTCTGTTTCAGTTCGTTTCCGTTTGTTGTGAATTTTTTGAAAAATTTCATTACCATTTTTCGTTTTTCGTTTGTCATTTCTACCCGCTTTTTGCGCGATTTTTAAAGCATTTCCGTGTGCAGGCATCCCCCAACGCCCCAGGCCAGAGGGAAAACACTAAAAAAATGGATGCTGGCAGAGACACAGTATAGACTAGGTATGCAGAGAGGCTGCAAAGGCAGGGGCGGGCGTTGCCCAGGGTGCAAGGCAGCTGCAGAGTGACTGCACTGTGGGGCAAGGGAGGGTACTCACCGAGAGGTACGCAGCACACACGCACACAGGGAGGCTGCAGGACAGAAACTAGAGTCGCACCAGAGACTGCAAGGAGGACGGGGGCTGCCAGAGTTTTTTATGCCCTCTGTGGCTGCCAGACCTGCCTGCCCAGTCTGCAACCTGGGCATGCTATTGGTTGAACATGATCCCATCACATGGCTTGCCTCCATTTTGTGGCTGGTGGCGACATCCATTTTAAAGGGAAAAGAAAAATATATCGCAATGGGAGAAGACAAAAACAAAAAATAAATAATTATTGCTGCGTTTTTACGGATGTCCAGGGCGTTTTTTAACATTTAAAACAGCTCATTTCATTGCGCGTCGCCATTAACGGAAACGAAACATAACGACCACAATTTTCGTGGTTCTGTTCGTTTCGTTTCATTTTCATCACAATTGTCGTTTGTCGTTTCGGTACGTAACGGAAACGACAAACGGTAACGGAAACGAAAAAATGTTCGTTCCGTGCCCATCTCTAGTGACAAGAGGTCAAAGCTGACTATAAGATGGAAGACTCGCGCTAACTGTATTCAGACTGATGAAGCTGTTTGGATGAGCAGTGAAACATTTCAGTCTCTCAAGAAAAAGAAGTCCAGTAGCCAGGACTCAACTTCTGGGTGACTGAGAATATTCACAGTCATTTCTTTTGCAATTAGAGTAGCTCCATTTGAATTAATGGGACACATAGAGGAGTTGACACACTAAAAGTCCATTGATCCAAAGAGCCTACTCTAGGTTGATTTATTCTGCTAAGCAACAGGATTTTGCCGGGTGCATTTCTAAAGTGCACAGAAATTGCAGGGTTGCCTTTTGGCATTCATAACAACCTGCTTTATCATTATGGGAACAAACAACAGAGAACTCAACAGAGAATACCCTCCTGCTTCTGGTGTGATCCTACAGCAAAGGGTAAACATTGGTTGCATTTTTCTCAGCTCTAGCTTGAAATAACATCAAGAATAGAGATGTGCACAAAACAAATCTTGAGCCATAAAATACAACAAATTAGGCTGGTTCATGGTTCGTTTCATGACCCAGTTCTCAGATTAATTCTTTCTTTTATGCCGCATTTCTCCTTAAAACGACCCAATTTGGTTTCCATCATTTAAAAATAATATTTAAAGGCTAAAAACAATAAGCGTATTAATATTTTAAAAGAGTTATATTAAAATGGCGAGTAAAATCCATATTACAATGGTCCCCTGCTCATTTGGCATTCATATACTGTAGTCCCGCTATATCGAAGGGACCACAGTGTATGAAAAAAGACCCCCTGGTGTAAGGCAGGGGGAGAAGGACTGTTTCAGGACTGGTGCTGCCCCGAATGGGCCTGTGAGGGCCTTCCCGGGCCTTCTGGAGGCCCCAAAAAGGGCTTCCCTGTGAACCATGTCACTTCTGGGCTGCCAAAAATAATTTCTGAGGCCTCTGAGGGCCTTTCTAGGCCGGTCGGAGTCCTCAGAAATGATTTTCAGCAATCCGGAAGTGGACTTCTGGTTTACCGGAAATGACTTCTGGTTTTCAGGGAGGCCCTTTTGGGGCCTCCAGAAGGCCCAGGAAGGCCATCACGGGCCCATTTAGGGCAGCACCAGGCTGGGGGGGGGTAAATACAAGAGCCCCCAGCTAGGCCCCCCAGGCCCGACTCGACCTGCATCCGCATATTGCGGATTTTCAATTATTGCTGGTCAGGTCAGGTCCCTATGAGACAAAAGAGCACAATAGTCCATTTGGTACCCCTCTCGGACCACCAGTCATTAAAGAAAAGCTTGCCTGAAGAGAGTGCCTGCTTGCAGATGGACAGCAAAGATAGGGACAGGCTGGCCTCCAGTGGGAAGGAGTTCCAGAGCCTGGGAGCAGCCACTGAGCAGGCCTTCACCTGTGTCCCCACCAAGTGCACTGTGAGAGTGGTAGGACCGAGAGAAAGCCCTCTCCTAAGAACATAAGAACAGCCTTGCTGGAACAGGCGATCACAGCCCATCCAGTCCAGCAGCCTGTCTCACACAGCGGCTCACCATTTGCTTCAGGGTATTCCCAAGCAGATGCCTTCACCTGCTTATGATTCCCCGCAAATGGCATTGAGAGATATCCTGCGTATCTCTCCAACCCAGTGGTTGTCCTTAGGCATCCATCATGATAGCCATTGATGCCCTTGTTCTCCATGAACTTATCTAATCCTTTCTTAAAGGTGTCAAGGCTGACAGATGTCACCACTTCTTCTGGCAGGAAGTTCCACAGACCAGTGGCCCTCTGGGTGAAAAAGTACTTTCTCTTATTTGTTTGAGATGTAGTATCCAAAAGTTTCAGAGTGCCCCCTAGTTCTAGTGCTGTGTGATAGGGAAAATAGTTTTTCCTTATCTACTTTGTCCATACCATGTATGATTTTATAAACTTCAATCAGGTCACCTCTTAGGCACCGTCATTGAAGAGTGAAGAGGCTCAGCCATTGCAGCCTCAGATGACAAGAAGATACCTCTGGAGCTCCTCACAATCTCTCTCAGTTTTTACTACCCTGTATAATTTAGTGTTGTCGGCAAATTTGGCTACCTTGCTATTGACTCCGACTTCTAGATCATTTATGAAGAGGTTGAAAAGCAGGGGTCCCAGTACTGAACCTTGGGGGACCCCACTCTTTACCTCCCTCCACTTGGAGAAGTGTCCTGGGCATGCTGATAGAGGGAGATGTGGTCTTTTGGATTACTTGAACCTAGGCCCTTTAGGGCTTTATAAATTAAAAACAGGCACTAGAAACTGATCAGCAGCCAGTGGACCTGCTGTAATAGGTGAGTCTTCTGTTCCCTGTGTGTCGTGTCGTGTCGTGTCAGTTGCCCGGACCCTTCGTGACCCCACGTCCATGGAGTTTTCTTGGCAGGAATACTGGAGTGGCTTGCCAGTTCCTACTCCAGGCGCCTACAGCACCTGGTATTCCCTGGTGGTCTCCCATCCAAGTACTAACCAGGGCCGACCCTGCTTAACTTCCAAAATCAGGGAAGATCGGATGTGCTTAGGGCATCTAGGCAGCTCTCTGTTCCCTGTAACCAGCTCCAATTAACAATCTAGCGGCAACATTTTGGATCCTCTAGCTGCAGGCATGCCCAAACTTCGGCCCTGCAGATGTTTTGGACCGCAACTCCCACAGTCCTTTGCCATTGGAAATAAAGGCTTGGAATTCTGGGAGTTGTGGTCCAAAACATCTGCAGGGCCGAAGTTTGGGTATGCCTGCTCCAAACACTTTCCAAAGGCAGCCTCACATAGAGTGCATTACAGCAGGCCAGCTGAGATGTCACTAGGGCATGTGTCGCCATGGCTGTCTCAAGAAGCAAAAGGCCAAAGCAAAATGAAGGGGCAAACGTTGTCCCCTTGTGTGTTCGTGTTGCTTTGGCAAAAGAAGGTCCCTACTCATCCTCCTCCCACCGCCCAAATACCTTCCACCTGACTGCTCCTGTCACTGTAGGTGCCATTATCAGGTACAAGAGACCGCACTTCCCTGTGAGCAGCTTGCAGCTGCCTCTGAGTGTGCAGAGGCCAAGGGGATGAGAACTGGTAGCCCCACCCCTGGCACAGCTCTCTTCTTTTTCGTGGGGGGTTCATGACCATCACAAGCCATCAGTTTTCTGGTTCGTATCCACCTCTGATCCAAACCCTAGACTCTGGCTATTTTACATAAGAACATAAGAACATAAGAAGAGCCATGCTGGATCAGGCCAAAGGCCCATCTAGTCTAGCTTCCTGTATCTCACATGGCCCCACCAAATGCCTCTGGGAGCACACGGGACTAGATCTCTGTCTCCTGATTCCACTCCCCTGCATCTGGCCCTTGAAGTAGCCCGGTTTTAAGACTGGAGATTACACATCTCCATCATGGTTTGTCACCTGTGATGGACTTCTCATCCAGGAATCTGTCCAACCCCCTTTTGAAGGCATCCAGGTTAGATGCCATCACCACATCCTGTGGCAGGGAGTTCCACAGACTAACAACGTGCTGGGTAAAAAAAAATTTTCTTTTGTTTGTTCTCACTCTCCCAACCCACAGTTTGAGTGGATGTCCCCTAGTTTTGGTATTTTGTGAGAAGGAGAAGAGTGTCCCTCTATCCAGTTTACTTATGCCCTGCATTATTTTATACGTCTCAATCATATCCCCCCTCAGGCGCATTTTTCCAGACTAAAGAGCCCCAAATGTTTTAACCTTTCCTCATAAGGGAGGTGTCCCAGCCCAGTAATCATTTTAGTCGCTCTCTTCTGCACCTTTTATGCACTTTTGAACTGTGGGATTTTGAAACAAGCCAATTTTTAATCTATGCTTTGAAGTCTTCACATGGGTGAGATAACTAATACTTAGCCTGGACTTAAATGTCACCAAAAAATTAAAATAAAAAACATCCTGCAGTTAGAAATGAAAGAGGACCGTTTTAGTTCTCTTGAAGTTGCATTGAAGGAGAAGAAACGGAAAGGAAATAAATAGTTGC
Organism: Phrynocephalus guinanensis; assembly: GCA_037367245.1. Classification (NCBI taxonomy): domain Eukaryota; kingdom Metazoa; phylum Chordata; class Lepidosauria; order Squamata; family Agamidae; genus Phrynocephalus; species Phrynocephalus guinanensis. Next base: position 4,394,440 of record CM074739.1, read on the forward strand.
TCGCACAAGTCCTCCAAAGGAGGATGAGACAGGATAATTTGCCTACAATTGCTTACAGCAATGCCCAGGGGGAAATTCAGATGTATTAATGTACAGATGCAAAATCAGAATTTATTAAATAAATAATATGCATTTGACGTGAGTGAGGAAGATTGCGATCAAGTGATGACCCTACTGGTTGATTCTGCATCTACTGTCCAGGCCATTTTGATATTAAACCCTTCATTACAACTTGAGAAGATCCCTAATCTTTCTGCTGCTTCTTCTGCACCTTTAACTGGATACGGAGCAAACAGGCCTTCAAAAACAGGATGATCCTTCCCAAAGGGACAACTTTCCTCCCTAAAAAAGCAAATAGGGCCACCCAGAGAAGTATGAAATACAAGGCCTGTGAGTCCTGTGTTCCTGTTTGAGTAAAGCACAGTTCATGGCTGTGGAAGCATGCAACCAGAGAAGAAAAAAGGGGGAATTACAAATAACAGCAATGTGAGGGTTACAATTTCGTGAACACAGGGGAACGGAATTATCCTCGCTTGTGTGAAACAACTACTCCGAGGCCTACTATACTCTCTGTCTCTGTTCAGAGAAACCAAAAGGCAGAAGAAGAAACCGTAAGCTGAGAGAGAATCGGTGGCCGTTCTCATTGTGGTCACAGGTGGAAGTGGCTGAAAAGAAGCCTCCTCCCCCATCACCTGTAAAAGGACTCCATCTCCAAGCCCTAAATTACGAGCACCCTTCCTTCTTCCCCTGGAAGGGCATAAAAGCTCAGCCAAAGGTCCAGAGTTTAGGCCTGCCCTGGGCTCAGGCAAGCTTGGCCAAGACAGCCTTTACAAAGCCACTCCGGTACAGATGTTTCTATGGCAACCACTGGACCAAATACATTAGTGTTTCTAATAATAAACGCAACCTTCATCTCGGAAAAATCTTCCTTCCCCAGGAGCCCCTCATCCACGCCCCCCTCCTCCACTCCCCTCTCCCAACCTCCCTTTCCTAAAATGATCTTTCTCAACCAGGAGAAGGACATGGAAGGGTTGAGTTACGGGAAGGGGCCTGCAAGATCTAAGGCCCACAAGGATGGGTGTCCAGCTTGTAAGAAGTCGCCTTGAGCAGGACCATTTTCTCAGGGATCCAGCAACCTTTCACTTGAGAGGGACGGGGGTGGGGGGTGGAGGAATAAATTTCTTCTGTTTGCAAAGTTCAAGCACAATTTGTGAAACGCGAACCTCTCTCTCCCCCCCCCCCCCAATGCTACCTACTTTCTGGCCATTCCCATTCCCCCTCTTCCTTGTTTCAAAGTTGATTTCTATGCCTTCTCAACCTCTCCAATCTGGCTACGTTTTCCATGGATCTCTTGGAGTTTGGCGAGAAGTATTGAACGCAATGCATTCGCCAACACAAATCCACCCCGTTGTGACCCCATTCCAAAGCTCCGCTAGCCAAGAGCCATCAAAGTATCCAGAGACAAAGCCACAGCCCTTGGGAATGACAAAAAGCAGCTTCCAGAAGGGGTACCGCTGGAGGATTAGAGGGTATCCAGCAAGAGACAGATCAAGGACATCAGCAGCCAGGAAAGAGTTAAAGCCCTGACAACATTCCTGAGAAGGATCAAGTAGGTGTCTAATCCCTCTCTCCTTCCTCCCGTCAATTCTTCTCTGGTATAATCTTGATTCCGCCTCTCCAAGCAAGGCCTGTGAGCCCCGAACGCATTCAAAGCAGCCAAAACCGCCCGCCCCTCTGCCTCCTCCATCACCCTTCACCAAAGGCACTGGTCGTCGCCGAAACTGCATTTGACATACAAGAGGCAGAAGGATTAGGAAAAGGGGCACATGGCCACCTGTACCGATGGGTGAAAAAACAGGATGGGGTCGGGGGAGCACCCTGATCAAAGCGACGGATGCCACTTCAATGCAGCAGTGATTTTTGGTCTGATTGATTTTTTTCTCTCTCTTTATTATTTAGGTCACCCGTTTTTCAAAGACAGATGCACACTGCTGTACGGGTTTGGGGTGCTCACTGCAATGCTCGCAGCTGCATGCGATATCTCTCTAGACATAGATAACAGATGTATAGGTACAGATGCAAAACAATTGGGCTGCACACACACACACACACAAACACACACATGTCTGGCAATTGCCTGTCACACTGAAATGTCAAGCAATGGACAATTGTCTTTGCTCCTCTCAATCTCTTCCCCCCCCCCTCTCTCTCTCTCTCTCTCTCTGCTTCTTCACTTCCTCGGCATATGCCAAGGGTCCCTGCCCATCGGTTGTTCAGACGCTTGGTTGGCAGCACTTACCATTTCAGCACTGAGCTGGGCTAAGATGGCGAAGGTAGAGATACGGTCACAGAGGCATTTAGTTCGGAAAGGATCGACCGGGATTGTTCGGCAGCCACGCCAGGACCAGGCACCAAGCTGAGACGAGGAGGAGGAGGAGGAGGAGGAGGAGGTGATGGTGGTAGTGGTGGAGGAGGAGGGTCTGTGAAGGCAGGGAGGAGGGGGAGAGCACAGTGCAGAGAGAGAGAGAGAGAGAGAGCCCAGAGAGACAGAGGGAGAGAGAGAGAGAGGGAGAGAGGATGAGGGAGAGAGAAAGACAGGAGGGAGAGAAGAAAACAAGCATCACCAACACAATGCCACAGAGAAACAGCACAGCAACCCCTGAACCCCTGTTCCCAGCGGCACACATGGCCCTTCCTTCTCCCTCTCCCCACCTTTTACGGCTCCCTCTTTCCATACGATACACACAGAAATGCACATTATCTCCTTCCCACACACCTGGAACGTCCACCGCCCACCTCGGCCTCGGCTAGAGAGCATCACCCCATGGCATCCTCCCTGACCCACACGGACGCCCCCTCTGTGGAAAGACCTGTTCCTCCTCCCAACTCCAAAACATCTTCCGCCCAATCCAACCCAGTCCGCAACAATCATTTTCGCTCAGTGCTTGCAAAAACAAAAAAAAAAGTATTTCTGGCAGGCTCAGAACTCCGGAGGACTGTTCCACAAATCCCATCTCTCAGAAGACCAGGTTATGGGAAACTACCTTGCAGTTCCTAACCATAACACACATGCATGTGGGTGCGCATGGCACCTATGTGCGTGCATGGACACAAGAGACCTTCATGGACGCCTGGGGCCTCCTATGGAGAGCACTTACTTCTTTCTCTTCTTCAGGGATGCGTCTTCCTTAAATGACTTGCTTGGTCTTCCTCATAAGAGCCACGGACAACCCAACCAGTGGGACACTTTCCCTGACAAAGGGGCACCCTTTCCTACAACTGAAATACCTCTTGTTTTTTCTCCGTCCCGGCATCAAGATCACCAATCCACGTGCACACGCATTTGGGATTGTTTTCAGGGAGAGGCTCCCTCTTAATGTCAAAACGCTCCAACGCTGACACATCGGCCTCGACACAAACAACGGCTGTCGCCCCCCCCCCCTGCCCACAACAAGCCCTCCTTAAGGCTCACACAGGCTCACTCGCATTCGCACCCTTAAGAACAGCTGTCCACGCACCTACGTCTATTCCGCAGACGAGGCCCTGTGTCATAAGATGCCCGGGAGGACAGAAAACGGGACGCTGAGTCTGCTTCCTACGAAGAGGCATTGGGCTCTTGTAATTTGTCCATCATGGAACACGTGTCTCAAAATGCTTCTGCCAGTCTCATTCACAAGATGCGTGCATGTGTTAGAGGAGTGCTTCCCAACTTTGGTATGTCATATTGAAGAGGGAACAGGTTTGTTTTCCATGGCTTCAGAGACTAGGACTCGGGACAATGGTTTCAAACTACAGGAGAAGAGATTCCATTTGAACATTGGGAAGAACTTCATGACAGTTAGAGCTGTTCGGCAGTGGAATATGCTGCCGCGGAGGGTGGTTGAGTCTCCTTCTTTGGAGGTTTTTAAGCAGAGGCTGGATGGCCATCTGTCGGAAATATTGTGATGGGGGTTCCTGCATGGCAGGGGGTTGGACTGCATGGCCCTTGAGGTCTCTTCCAACTCTATGATTCTATGATTCTATGATTCTATGTTCTTGGACTACAACCTCTCAGAAATCCTGGCCAGCACAGCTAGTGGTGAAGGCTTGCAGGAGTTTTAGTCCACGGACACCTGACAAACCACGGTTGGGAATTAGAGATGGGCATTTGGTTTCGGAAGGGGACTGGTTCCGAAATGAAACAAGCCAGCACAGCTGGTGCTTGGAACCCAGTCCCACCCTCCGGAACAAAATCAACCACTGTCTTACCTTGCTCTAGTTCACGCCGGGCAAAATTCCAACCAGAAAGCAGCTTCCGATGCATCATCTTTCCATCTCCCTGGCGCTGGCCAATCAGACAGGGAGGTGGGATGATCCATGTCCTTGCACAGCTCCTGATTGCCAGAGGGAGAGGGATGGGAGAGGGCCAGAGGGAGAAGGAAAGGTGAGGCATCAGAGGTTGCTTCCTGGTTGGACTTTTGCCTAGTGTGAACTTCAGTAAGGTAAGACAGTGGTCCGTTTTGTTCTGGAGGGTAGGACTGGGTTCCGAGCACCAGCTGTGCTAGCATGTTTCGTTTCAGAACCACTCCCCTTCGGAAACAAAACATGCAACTCTATTGGGAACTACTGGTTTAGATAGCCATGCTAAGTTCATCACATGTGCACCTAGGAGCCGCCCAGGGTGAAGCGAACTTCACTTTCTGCCAGGAGAATTGCCTGAAGCTTGTCCTCATCTAATCTACCGGTCCCTCATGTAAAATGGTAATTTCAGGGTGGAGCAGGAATCTATCAACTGTCCATTTGGGAGCACCAGCCTCCCAGGCCCCAGTGGGGAAGCTTGGGTCACAAAGGATTGGCAAAATGATGGAGAGAATCATAGGATCATAGAATCATAGAGTTGGAAGACACCCCAAGGGCCATCCAGTCCAACCCCCTGCCATGCAGGAACCTCCATTACAGGACTCCCGACAGATGGCCATCCAGTCTCTGCTTAGAAACTTCCAAAGAACGAGACTCCACCACCATCCTTTGGGGTGGCATATTATTCCACTGCCAAACAGCTCTAATTGTGTTTGTTTGTTTGCTTGCTTGTTTGTTTGTTTGTTTCATTTTTATACCGCCCGTCTTCCAATATGGAAATCTGGGCGTTTTACAAGATTTAAAAAAAAAACAGTACAAAACAATACAACTCCCTAGGAGTGGGCACCCTGAGTGAACGCACTTGTGACATTTGAGTCATGAAGTTCTTCCTAATGTTCAAATGGAATCTCTTTTTCTGTAGTTTGAAACCATTGCCCTGAGTCCTAGCCTCTGAAGCCATGGAAAACAAACGTGTTCCCTCTTCAATATGACATCCTTTCATATATTTAAACATAGCTATCCTATCCCCTCTCAGCCTTCTTTTTGACAGGCTAAACATTCCCAGTTCCCTAAGCCGTTCCTCATAAGAGGTCATGGGTTCCAACATGAAAAGTGTGCAAATAGAGATGGAGCAGCCCCCTGCCCTCTGGCACCAGAACATTGTATCCAATGCCTCAAATGGCACAACACCCCAACCTTATGCCTGGCATCCAGACATCCTCTCCTGCCTTGAACACTCGCCCTGCAGAGCAGCATGAACCTGTACAACAGTAGGTAGATTTAACCCTTTCTAAGTAGCAGAGCTCCTGCTGCGACTTTACGGTATAGGCCAGGGGTTGGCAACGTTAGCAAATCTGATGGTCAATATTCTGTCTTGGGCATTCCCAGGAGAACCTCGCACACAGTCACGAAGGAAGGAAGGAAGGAGGTCAACATGACCCCACTTTTCCTTTCATTTTAAACCTATCAATATATTTGTAATTGTTGGACAGCTCCGTGGTTTAGGAACCTGGCTGCAGATGTGTGCAGCAATGAAGAAGGCCAATTCCATGCTAGGGATTATCAAAAAGGGGATTGAAAATAAAACCGCCAACATTATAATGTCATTGTACAAAACGATAGTAAGGCCTCACCTGGAGTATTGGGTACAATTCTGGTCACCGCATCTCAAAAAAGACATAATGGAACTGGAAAAGGTGCAGAAGAGAGTGACTAAAATGATTACTAGGCGGGGGCACCTCCCTTATGAGGAAAGGCTAAAACATTTGGGGCTCTTTAGTCTGGAAAAAAGGCACCTGAGGGGGGATATGATTGAGATGTACAAAATAATGCAGGACATGAGTCAAGTGGATAGAGGGAAGCTCTTCTCCCTCTCACAAAATACCAGAACTAGGGGACAGCCATTCAAATTGAGGGCTGGGAGAGTAAGAACAGACAAGAGAAAATAGTTTTTCACCCAGCACGTTGTTAGTCTGTGGAACTCTCTGCCACAGGATGTGATGATGGCATCTGGCCTGGATGCCTTGAAAAGGGGATTAGACAGATTCCTGGAGGAAAAGTCCATCACAGGTTACAAACGATGATGGATATGTGCAATCTCCAGACTTAAAACCAGGGTACTTCAAGGACCAGATGCAGGGGAGTGGTATGAAGAGACAGATATCTATTCTCGTGCGCTCCCAGATGCATCTGGTGGGGCCACTGTGAGATACAGGAAGCTGGACTAGATGGGCCTTTGGCCTGATCCAGCATGGCTCTTCTTATGTCCTTATGTTCTTGGGCATTCTCAGGAGAGTCTCACACACTGTCAAGAAGGAAAGAAGGAGGTCCACGTGTGCCCACTTTTCCTTTCATTTTAAAAGTACAAATACATTTGTAATTGTTGGACATCTCCATGGTTTAGGAACCTGGCAGCAGTACTAGAAGGTGAGAGAATCTAGTTCCCCTTGGGCAAGTTGCCCAGCCCCAGAAGGTCCCTGGAAGAAGGGAGGGGCAAAACACGTCAGAGTTCCCTTGACCTGGAAAAACCTTGAAAAGGGTCTCTGTAAGCCATAATTGACTTGACAGCACACAGTTACTTATTGTTAACTAGCCACTTGCAATTAGCCACATGATTCTGCTCACACACATGTAAAAACTCAGCAGGTTTTCATTATTAAACAGTAAAAATCTGCTCATAGAAGCTTTCTGGAGAAGCAATTTACTTCTTTAATTCTCTGGAATCCCCCATCCCCACATGAAAAACTAGGGAATCGATACCCTTTCCTGAAACTTCTGTTTATCCCCTGAGACCACCCTTGGCCACTTAGTGTCTGAAGGCCAAATTTGAAAAGATTTGTGTCAAAACCTAGTGGAATTCATGCCTGGGACACATTTTCCCTTCAAAGGCTACGTTCCATTTCATTACCATCACACCATTTGCTTCAAAGCCTTTAGGCTTTCCTCTGTGTAATTACCCTGACTGGAATATTTCATCATCTTCACCCCAATCTGCTGTTTATGGAGACCCCATAGTGACCCTGTTCTTTGGCATATAACTCTGGCCCAGAATGAGTTCTCCTCATATTTATGGTTCAAAGAACCTACGTGGTACCTGAAATGAAGACTGAGGGGAGATGATGATAACTCTTTTCCAAATATATAAGAACATAAGAAGAGCCATGCTGGATCAGGCCAAAGGCCCATCTAGTCCAGCTTCCTGTATCTCACAGTGGACCCACCAAATGCCTCTGGGAGCACACGAGACTAGAATTCTGTCTCCTGCTACCACTCCCATGCATCTGGCCCTTGAAGTACCCCAGTTTTAAGCCTGGAGATGAAACATCTCCATCGTGGTTTGTAACCTGTGATGGTGGTCCTATCTGAATGCAAGGACCACAGGTTGGGATGAAGACATTCAGTAGAGTAATGAGCAGTGGTTCTTCCCTTTCCTGCAATGGATGTTTCCAAGTTTTTTTCCTGCCATAATTGTATCTTTTTCTTTTCTAATTGCAGGTTTTGAAATAAAAATAAAGTACTTGGAAGATAGTCCTCCAGAGGATGTTGCAAGATCTATTCTTGATTAACCTTGAGTGCAGGGCACACAAGAATGGGCTGAATTTAAAGGAAGCCAGATTTTAGCTGAATATCAGGAAAAACCTCTTTACCATTAGAGCAGTACAACAATGGAACCAAGGATCTCGGGAGAAAACAGGACTCCTGCCATGAGCAGAGGTTTGGACTTGATGATCTTATAGGCCCATTCTAACGCCATGATTTTAAGATTCTGTAATTTTGGTCCTCCTGCAACCTTCTTTAATCTGGCCCTGCAAGTGTGGCTTAAACACACCAAAAGTGTTGCACTGTTGCATAGCCATAATTCAGCAACAGATGATGAAACCATCTTTCATAGATGCCTGTCTCCCAGGGCATGCATTCTCAATGAGGAACCTTCCAGAAGCTTATATAAGAAGAGAATGCAATGTCTCATCAGAGCACTTTTCAAACACAACCACTATGTGCACAAGGTAGAAGTCTGTCTGTGTGCGCGCGTGTGCATGCACAGACTCTTTTCATTGTACTAGAAGCTGGGTCTAGTAAAATGGAAGACTGAGCCTATCATTATGCTAGAGACAAGGACATGGATAGCTTGTCTCATGGTGCAGTGGTTAAAAGCCTGTCCTGCAGCTAAAACTGTCCTCACAACCTGGGTTCAATCCCAGGTAGCCGACTCATGGTTGACTCAGCCTTCCATCCTTCCGAGGTTGGTAAAATGAGTACCCAGTTTGCTGGGGAGGGGGCAATGTGTAGCCTCCATACTCTAATTAAACACTGTAAACCACCCAGAGACTACTTGAAGTGGTATGGGGTGGTATACACGCAGACCACTTTGCTTTGCTTTGCTTTAAAGGTAAATTAGAGAAATTAATGAAGATGGCAGCCATAGTTTTACTGGAACTGACAGGTTGGCTATATGGGTAAGGAGGGAGAAAGGCAGAGGGGAAACACTTGTTTTTATATACATTTAGAACCAGTAGATTGAGAAGTTACTCAAGGCAGTGGCCTGATTAGTATTTCCCTGAGCTAATACCCAGAGGGGAACATACTTCTGTTGTGTGACGTTTGGGCCACTACATCCAGGAAGAAGCAGAAAGGGTAACAGTGCATGTGAATAAAATGGTTCTTCTCCTCATTTTCTTTCGTTGAGAGCTAAACAAAAAACTGACCATCTTCTAGAGTGAGAGGAATGATTGTTGTGGTTCATTGGACCAGGAATGCAAGATAATGTATGGTACCAAAAAAAAAATCGGAGATGTTTTCTTAGACTCATAGACTCATTGATTCATAGAGTTGATGGGGGCCGACGAAGCCATCAAGTCCAACCCCTTGCTCAAGGCAGGGATACGAATCATAGGATACCTGCCAGGTGATTGTCCAAAGTGAACACCTCTAGAGTTGGAGTGCTCACCACCACCTCTCAAGGTAGTCGGTTCCACTGCATCACTTGCTCTGTTAAAGAGGTTTTGTCCTGCTATTCAGCTGAAATATGGCTTTCGGTTACTTGAGCCCAATATTGTGTGTCCTGCATTCTTGCGACATGAACAACTGTAAAAGTAGCAGCATGAGATGGGTTGGTTGTGTCTTTTTGGTCAATTACCTTGCTCATTTTTGCTTGCCTTGTGTATGTCTGCTTAGTTCACAAAGATTAAAAAAAGATAATTCTTTGCAAAATATAGTTTGCATGTACGGTATCACAGAAACCCTACATATAGAAAGGATAAATGCAACTGAGGATGCTGGAGAGAATGAAATCCAGAAATGGCATAGAACAACGCAGCATTAAGACAACATTTTCTATCTATCTATCTATCTATCTATCTATCTATCTATCTATCTATCTATCTATCTATCTATCTATCTATCTATCTATCTATCTATCTATCTATCTATCTATCTATCTTCCTTCCTTCCTTCCTTCCTTCCTTCCTTCCTTCCTTCCTTCCTCAGCTCTTTTGTTCCTTCCTTCGTTCGTTCATTCTATCTATCTGTATGTCTCCTCCTTTTATCTATCTATCTATCTATCTATCTATCTATCTATCTATCTATCTATCTATCTATCTATCTATCTATCTATCTATCTATTTCTGTACCACCCACCTTCCAGAGGAACTCCCGGCAGTTTACAACAATCACATTTATATCAAGAGACATCATCCAATAATGATAGACCAAAGAAAACAACAGAACAAAAACTAATGAAATAATGATCGACCAAGGCGGCGACACTTAGGGGGTGGGGGAAATTGTTTTGAACTGCTGAATAACTCAGTGATTTAAGGCATCGGGTTGTGGAGCCTCCCATTGACTCCTTTACCTGGACTGGACTTAATGATCCAGAGGATTCCTTCCAGGTCTGAAGCTCAAAAATGATGAATATTTTGAAGGAAAAAAAAGAGTTGGCTAGCTCAGTGGTTGAGGCACCTGGGTGCAGAGAGTTCAATTGCCCACTGTACCTCCTTGAGGTCAGCCTAGATGCCCTAAGCACATCCAATCTCCCCTGATTTCGGGTCGGCCCTGGTTAGTATCATAGAATCATAGAGTTGGAAGAGACCTCAAAGGCCATCTAATCCAACCCCCTGCCATGCAGGAACCCCATCACAATATTTTCGACAGATGGCCATCCAGCCTCTGCTTAAAAACCTCCAAAGGAGACTCCACCACCCTCCTTTGTGGCAGCATATTCCACTGCCGAACAGCTCTAACTGTCATGAAGTTCTTCCTAATGTTCAAATGGAATCTCTTTTTCTGTAGTTTGAAATCATTGCCCCGAGTCCTAGTCTCTGAAGCCATGGAAAACAAACCTGTTCCCTCTTCAATATGACATCCTTTCAATATTTAAACATAGCTATCATATCCCCTCTCAGCCTTCTTTTTGACAGGCTAAACATTCCCAGTTCCCTAAGACGTTCCTCATAAGACATTTCCTCCAGACCCTCGACCATCCTGGTCGCCCTCCTCTGCACCCGCTCGAGGTTGTCAACATCCTTTTTAAATTGAAGTGCACAGAACTGGACACAGTACTCCAGGTGGGGTCTGAACAGAGCAGAACAGAGTGGTACTATCACTTCCCTTGATCTAGACACTATGGTTCTGTTGATACAACCAAGTATTTGGATGGGCAACCACCAGGGAATACCAGGTGCTGTAGGCACCCCAGTATTTCTGCCAAGAAAAACTCCATGGACATGGGGTCACGAAGAGTCGGTCACGACTGTAACGATGCAATACACACACACACACACACACACACACACACACACACACACACACACACACACACACACACACACACACACACACACACACACACACACACACATATATAGCAAAGTGCCAGTACAGCCCTTTAACCTGAATACAGGTGGCTGTGAAGGGGCAATGCTGGGTACCCACAGAAAGGGGCAACTGTTCGCCAAGCATCCCTCCAGCTCTGCAGGTGTAAGATATTGATGTTGATGAAAACTGGAGTTGAAATGAGACTTTTCTCAATCAGGGAGGGTGGCTGTTTTAACTCCCTGCATGTGGATGTGAGGCCAAGCAAAGAAAAACCATATGGTTTCGGCCCAGCCGCCGAGAGACACCATTCCCTCATCTTGCAAACGCTTGACTATGGTACGATCTGGCGTTGTCAGGGAATCCCTGCCCTCTCTGGGAATTCCAGGTAGTGAGAACAATCTCCTCCTGATGGCCTCACTCGGGGAAAATGACTTGTGATTTTGTTGTGTGTGGTGAGTGGTGACTTGAAGGCTGGCTGCTGGGTGGGCAGTATAAATAAATAAATAAATAAATAAATAAATAACGGCATGGGTGCCCACCTCCTCCTCCATCCCAGTGGGCCCCAGGACTCCATGTTAAATCTGTCACGTGTGTTCACATCCACATTTATCTTCTAGGAGATGAGGCAAGAAACCTAAATTATGTAGGCTGCTTCCATTCTCTCTCTGCAACACACACACACACACACACACACACACACACACACACACACACACACACACACACACACACACACACAGAGGGAGAGGGAGGGGAGAGAGAGAGAGAGAGAGAGAGAGAGAGAGAGAGAGAGAGAGAGAGGAGGGCCTTGTGATATCCCAGAAGACGGACTCCCTTACTTTAGGCTTTGCCCCTGATATCTCAGAAAATGTGAAGCTATTGGACCAGCATTTCTACAACTGACCCCCCCCACACACACACACACTACATAGCACCAATTCAGTCACTAAACTACAAGGCAAGGGAGGAGCATCATCAGCATTCTCTTCTTCTACCCCACCCCCTGCGGCCACTCTTCCTGCAGAAGCAAGGAGAGAAGTGAGAAGAAGGGGACAGGAGGATGAAATAGCTGCTGGCTGCTATCCCAGTGATCACCTGATGATGCACATTCTGGCAGGTTGCATCATTCCTCTCACCCCCCCCCCATTGTTGATTCTTGCTGTGATCCAAGATGCCAATGCATCGCCTTTCATCTACACATTTCAATGCAAGAGCGAAACAAATGGCCAACAGCAACTGCTGTCATATTGCTTTCTAATGGGAAAAGTTAGTGCTAACATAGGAAGGAAGGAAGGAAGGAAGGAAGGAAGGAAGGAAGGAAGGAACGAACAAACAAACAAACAAACAAACAAACAAACCAACGAATGAATGAATGAATGAATGAACAAATGAACAAACGAATGAATGAACAAATGACAGAAAATCTTTCAAGACAAACAGGGAATTTTTGGCAGCAAATGACGACAAGTTAAGAAGTTGGTGTAGACTTTAGTTTGATATCCTGTTAAACAATTTTACCGGCACAGTGGTGATGACATCCCCACTGATTAAAGCTGATTTTGGTGTGTGGCTTAAGCACAGGGTGACAAAATTGCATACATCCCAATAATGGTCAAAGGAAGCCTTCAATCACAATCATATTATATTATTTTTAAAAAAAATCTCACAATCTGCATTCCTGTATGCACATTTTTCTCTCATGGCATGCATTTCAGATGCACGTTGATACGTTGTTTGAGCCAAGAACTGTGTGAGCATTAGAATAATCTTTGTATGTGAGGATTTGTCTTGACTTGTAAAGGAAGGAGGTAGGTATTTTGTTCTACTTTTGACACTAATAATATTAGAATGACAGAGCTGGAAGGGGACTCTCTTGATCATGGAGTCCAGCCCCTGTCAAGGAGGCAAAACTGGGGAATCAAACCCCTGGACTCTGGCTCCCCAGCCAGACACCCTAAACTATCCATTGATATAAAGCGTAGCTGTGTGGTCCATACAAAATGATATACAAAATGGAAAAATAGGTCATGCCTTTACAGACCACCAAAGAATCATCATACAATACACAAGCTTTTGTGAAATAAAAAACAACAACAGTTCATCAGGTATGTACCAGGGTGATGCCTTATAAGTTCAAAACTTAGTGGACTTTGCCGGGAAAGTTATTCTTAGCGGTAAAGTCCAAACACTCTAGGCAAGTTGGAATTCACCAGGCACATATCTCTTAGGCTGATACTTCACGTCCATCTCATCGCTGTTTGCGGTCCCGCTTGGGACCGGTATGAAGTGATTTAACCGCATGTCCATTGCAGGATAAGGGGAGTTCGTCCTGACCACACCCCCTTAACTGTGATCTAAGCGGGATGAGAGATTCCCCTCTCTGGCCTCGGGAATCTGCTCATCACCCTTCTCGTTCCGAGACGAGTGCCCGTGAGGTAAGGCTCGTCACGCAACATGCCATTCTCCATCTAGCGGCAGGAGTGTGAAGTGCCATTCGCTAGTACTTTCCCTATGGGTCAGCAATGCAGTGCAGAGAGATTAAAAGACAAATGCCTCAAACTTAGCTCCGTAACGCATTGAAGGCAAGGCTTCGGAGAATTGAAACATCGAAAAACAAAAGGTCGGGCCGGGAAAAAAAAGCCCGAGAACAAACACATGGAATTTCACATCTCATCACGGAACGAGGACGTGTGGAAACAGTCATGCTGGTCTCATCAATCACGCCCGTGCGTACACAGGAACAGGGACAGAACCGCAAAAAGACCACGTGACCACGACCGACATCAACACGCAACGAACTTTCTCCCAGAACAAGAGTGGATGTGAAGCAACCGTCAAAGACTTCTCTCAACTTGCAACCAAGTGGAGCAAACCACTGTTCTGAAGCAGGGAAATGGTGTTCTCTCAAGGTGGGGTGGGGTCTTTCCCTGCTCGGAGGGATGTGATTTTGTAAAGGCAAACAATTTGGGATGAATTGAAATGGATGGTGTTTACACACCCCATTTTTTCTGCCTGCCTGCCTGCCTGTCTCACCACCTTCAAATAAGAACATAACCACTATCTTCCCCCACTCCTGCTCTTTGTTAATGTTCTCGGAAGCCCTGTGCTTGTGTTATCCTATGATGGTAGAAGAGAAAATCTTTAATCTGATTACCCACTATTATTCCATTATCACTTGGGGGGGAAAGAACCAAAGAGATAGCTATTGATCCACTTATACTCCGGGCAGGAAAACAAAGGCAGGATATCCACCTCCTATGAATCTTCTAACTGTTAAATGATCCTAGTTTCTTTTCTCTTTTTTTTTACAAACCACTCCCCAGCATCACACCAGCAACAGAACCACCCATCCAGAGTAGGGGAGGGGGGTTACTGGTTGGTATGAAAGCAGAAATAGGCCACGGAGAACGAGAGGAGGGTATTGAAGAGGCAAAGAAGGAAGAGGAAGGCCGGCTACTCTTGCAGGGTCTAACCAACCCAAAGCCTTATTCAGAGGGCTAGATTAATGAACCATCTGCCAATTAGCCATTGTGGGGGTGGGGGAGAGAGAGAGAGAGCAGGGGAGCTCATCTTACAGCCTTTGGTCCGAAGCCTTTAATTAACAGCAAAAGCATTCAGTTGCACAGCAAAATAACAGATCCTCATCACAATCAAGCATATGGCTCAGAAGATTATCTGGAGTGTGAGAGCCGAGGGATTACCGTTCCCAGACAGGAGTGGCAACGAGGTTTCTGTGATACACTGCAAGAGGCTGTTGGAATTCTGAGAGGCCGGTTGACCCGGCAGGGCACTACATAAAGCTTGTGGGTAAACATTCTCTCAGAAGTTCAAGTAGTGACAGCCAGATCAGCCCTGCCATGAAAAAATTGCCCGGTTGCATGGTTACAACTCTCTTGAGCTGATACAATGCCCAGTTGAATGGACAATATTCATAGAATGCAAACTGTGACCGCCTTGATAAGGCTTATCCCAACCTAAGTCAGATCTGGCCTAGAAGAGAGCTCAACCCCTTCCAGCTGGTGCCACAAGTTGTGCCTACTGCTATGATGCCCTCTTCGCACATTCCTTGGCTTTACTAAAGGAGAAAGGACGTGGATGAGGGCAACAGGTTTTTGAGGGATCCTGAGGCTTCCTGGCATGAACCAAACCTGCATGCAAAGTACCTGTGAAAGGGATCTGGGAGTCTGGGTGGACCACAAATTGATCACAAGTCAGCAGTGTGACGTGGCGGCCAAGAAGGCCAATGCGATTCTTGGTTGCATCAACAGAAGCAAAGTGGCTAGATCAAGGGAAGTGATAGTACCGCTCTATTCTGCTCTAGTCATACCCCACCATTGTCCAGTTCTGTGCACCTCAATTTGAAAAGGATGTTGACAACCTTGAGTGGGTGCAGAGGAGGGCGACCAGGATGGCTGATTGTGGAGAAATGTCTTACGAGGAGCGGCTTAGGGAGCTGGGAATGTGTAGCTTTAAAAAAGAAGGCTGAGAGGGATATGATAGCTATGTTTAAATATATGAAATGATGTCACATTGCAGAAGGGACAGGTTTGTTCTCCATGGCTTCAGAGATTAGGACACGGGGCAATGGTTTCAATCTATAGGACAGGAGATTCAATTTAAACACTAGGAGGAACTTCATGACAGTTAGAGCTGTCCAGCAATCAAATATGCTGCCACAAAGGAGGGTGGTAGAGTCTCCTTTAGAGGTTTTAAAGCAGAGGCTGGGTGGCCATCTGTTGGGGGGTCCAGTGATGGGGGTTCCTGCATGGCAGGGGGTTGGACTGGATGGCCCTTGAGGTCTCTTTCAACTCTAGGATTCTATGATTCCTTTTGTCTCCAGGCATAAACTTTAAGAACTGGCTCAAAATCTCTCTCTCTCTCTCTTCCAAATTCCCAGACCTGGCCAATAGGGTTGCACGATGGGAGTTGCTGTCTATCATCAGAGAACAACAGGTTCCCCACCAGTGGTTTAAGAGATGCAGATGTCTGGAATAGTATAGCTCTTCACTGTCCCATGCAAGGAAGAAAACATGATTGGGCATAGATCTCACTTAAAAGAAATCGGGCATCTGTGCTATGGCTGAGATGAACTGGATGAGGGCATCAAACATAAGCTCCAAGGATGTAGCCCTGATATAGACTGATGCTGCAGACACCTTAAGGACTAACAAGATAAATCTTGTGAGCACAGCGGGCCATTTTTCCAGATGACCTGCCTTCGCTTCCACTGGAGAACTGTGTACAGTCCCTGAATGCTAATGGCCAGACACAGATAGTATTTATGATGTCCCAAGTCATGCCATCAATCTTAAGGCCTCACATCTGGGGCTCAAGGCAATGCACACCGTTCCCTTATCCCAAGTCAGGCCATCAATCCGGTTAATTAAAGTCCAGGCTCTTCTGTCAACTCTTCTGTCTCAGGAAAGGATAGAATTTGGTGTGTTTTGGTTTTGTTTTTTTCTTTTAACTAAAGACATCACAATTCTCCACTCTGGGATTCTGCCATTCTTGCAGACATCGTACAAACACCTAAGTATGAGGCATCTGGGAGAAATGACCATAGAGCCCAATTCTAAATTTGCTTTGTTATCAATATTTGTTGATCATAATTATGATGTTAAAACTAAAGAGTTGATCACAAATTTGTTGACTGCGACTAGATTAATAATTGCTAGAAATTAGAAATCCAAATATGAACTATACTTAGATGAATAGTATAACGAAATATGGAATGTTGCTTTAAATTATAAATGGACATGTTCTTTAAAGATAAAAAGGAGAGTTAAAAAGAGATATTTTCTATGATCTATGGGGTAGATTTATTGAATATGTGCATGTACGAGATAAGGGTAAGGCTTCCGCGCAACAATTGATTTTGTTCTGAAGGGGAGGATAATGACTGTAAATATGAAGAGTGATCCTGTTGGTGAAGGGGTGCACTGTTGTTGATGTTTGTCATTTTTGAAATTTGTATAAAATTTTAAAACAAACAAACAAACAAACAAACAAACAAACAAACAAACAAACAAACAAATAAATAAATAAATAAATAAATAAATAAACAAACAAGAAGAAGTTTTGGAGTCTTGAGCTCTTTGTACACGACCCCTGAACTCCGCCGCAAATGGCTCCCAGCTCCGGAGCTTAAAATTGTTTCCCCACCAGCTCCAGAGTTTACAGATAATTAAGTGCGACCACGCCCACCTAAGTGCATCCCAGTGCACTTTTCAGGTACCTGCTCTCTGGAGGTGAAAATTCCTGATGCGGATATAACAGTAGTGACTGCCGGGCTCTCCTTGCTTCTGTTTGTTCTTTTTTTGCCCCCCCCCGCCCCTTTAAGAGATCTGAATGCAGTGCCGGGACGGCAGAACGGAGGTGAGCGGCATTCTTTTCTTCCTTTTTTGTTCTCCCTCCCCTCACGCAGCCAGCAGCCAGGAGTGCGGAGGGGGTGGGAACGCAGGAACAGCGACAAACCCCTAAGATCTCTGGTCCGAATTTAAGTGGCCAGCGGATCTTAGGGGTCGTGTGAAAAGGCCCTTAGATAGGCCTTGCTCAACCAAAACATCTTGTTCCTGCCCCAGTGCTAGCTGGCAGCTCTCCCCTTCCATGCTTGTCTTGAGGTATGCCTAGCTCAACTTCCAGGTCTTTTTACGTAGGCCTTTCTCCCAAGGTCATCATAGTCGAGTATTTGTAAGGTGTCTGTAAGGTGGTAGAGCTCCCAGAATGGATAATTAGGATATCTGTAGTCCCATAAAATCCCAAAATCCCAACCCTGGTTTCAGGGAACAGTTTTCCCCAACTTGTCCTGCTGTCTTACGAAATTGTACCTCCATGGACTGAACCTTTGGATGATCTGTAGCTCTTCCCTAAAGGGATAGGAGTCCCTTGTTGAGACAACAGAGATCCCCAAAGACATACAGTCACCCGCGCCATTTCGTGGTTCAGGTACTGCGGTACCACTATATCGTGGGATCACAGTACCTGCGCCCTGGGGCCACGTGGGGGGCAGGAGGGGGCGATCACATTGCCCGGCGCCACCACCCCCCGCGCTCCTCCAAGAAGCCTCAGAGCCACTCGCAGGGGTGGCGGGGGGCAATAGCATCACCCCACGCCGCCCCCGGGCCCCTCCAAGAAGCCTATCGGGTGGGTCCCTAACCCTTGCGATAGGCGGGGGTGTGTGTTTACTGTACCACACTTGATCTTAGCCAAAAGGCGAGAATCAGATTCTAGAGGGCTTGGGAAATGCCGAGTGACGCACATGCACGCACGGCTTGGATCAGACAGTCAACATTTGGCTTCTGACCCACTTCAAAGACTCTGCCATCTGCCTCAAAAAAAAACAAAATTAAGACGATGGATTAAGGATTAATCACTGATAAGAGAAGCAGGAGGAAGGTGGAAGGGATGCTCTACGCATTCAGCAGAAACAGGAGGAGGAACCGCACAGGAATCAAGCCTTTGCCACTGCAGCTGAATCCACATCCCAGAGCGGTGCTGCCTGTGGTGTTTGGCCCACATTTCCCTGCCCGAGCGCAAAAGTGGAGCAAGGGAGCTTGTCATTAAGAGAAATGCTTGGCTGGCTGATCTTGGCAGTCAGCTGAGAGGGAATGAGATGTGAGGGAACAGGGGCACAGTTTTCCTCTCCAGGAGGGAAGGCGTTGGCATCTTTCAATACCAGAGCATGGAAAGTTCCTTCTTAATAATATTTCATTCTTGGGGGTTGCTCAGACATACCCAGAGGAACCCAGAATAGCTCATTACCATGGATAGCGCTTGGTTCTATTTTAATTTCTTTTTTGGCCTTGCTTGTTGATTTTGATCATGGCTTTTGCATGTGGCTGGTGGTCCTCTCAAAATATCCCTGAAAAGGCTCCCCCCTGCAATAAATGTTTTACTTCGGGGGGGGCAGAGAATCATAGTAGCATGAATTATGGGATGGATATCAGCATCTGCAGAGCAAGACGGAACCCAATGGATCATCAAGTCTACCTCCTCTTGAGGAAGTTGAATTTCCAACCTCTGCTTCCACAGCAAGGTACTTAAATCTTTGAACAATCCATAAATTTTTGAAAATAATCTTAGAACTGCAGAACTAGGAGAGAAATCAAGGGAAGTGATAGTGCATGCATGGCACCAGGAGTGCTACACAATTCTTTCAATTGCCTCCCCCTCTGGATTCCCCCCCACACCCACGCACACGCACCATCCAGAGTGTGCTCCTCTCCCCCTCTTGGCCTGGGAGGCAGAAGAAGGGAATGTGCAGTGCCCGTGTTGAGGTCTGTGCCCATTTCTAATCTGCTGTCTTCTCCAAATAGAGGGTGTGATCTCACAGGCATACAGCTTGCTGTTTGGACCACTTGAGTTGTAGCCTGGAGTGAACTATTTACATGCCATCACACAACATATGGAGAAATTGCTCCTGCCTGCCCTCCTCCCCCCATTCCTTGCCCAAGGCTAATACTTTCAGGGACCGGATTGGAGTGGTCTAATGTATGGCGGTCAAGAAAGCCAATGTGATTTTTGGTTGCATCAACAGAACCATCGTGTCTAGGTCAAGGAAAGTGATAGTACCACTCTCTTCTGTTCCGGTCAGAACCCACCTGGAGTCAGGTGTCCATTTCTGTGGGCCTCAATTTAAAAAGGATGTTGAGAACCTCGAGCGGGTCCAGAGGAGGGCGACCAGGATGGCTGAGAACGTTTAGAGAGGCTAAACATTCCCAGTTCCCTAAGCCGTTCCTCATAAGACATTTCCTCCAGACCCTCAACCATCCTGGTCTGATCCAGCATGGCTCTTCTTAGGTTCTTATGTATGTTCTCAACTAGAAAGCTTTGAGGCTGAGCTACGCCTAATTCCAACCAAGCTTCCTGTTCCTGACTCCATCCTTTTGTTTCTGAACAGAAAGCTAAGTACAGTGGTAACCTTGGTTTCTGCTTAAGAAAATAAATTATGTGAAATGGGGATGCCTCGGTTTAAGAAAAAAAAATCAATTGGAATGCCCCGGTTTGCCTTTTTTTCTGACCTCTGGAATGGATTAATTGGTTTTCAGAGCATTCCTATGTGAACCTGCATTTTGGTTTACAATTTTTTCACAATACAAAATGGCCCAAAGAATGAATTAATTACTTAAACCAAGGCCTCACTGTATAGTTAGACCGATCTCAACCTCAGAGCCTTCCAGTTGAGACCTTTCTCCAAAGCGAGACACATTCAGTTCCCTGTACGTTGTCTGTCAAGCAGAACTCCCAGCATGGAGAATTGTAACTTCGTAAGATTTGGAGTAACGGAAATCTGAATGTGCCATCCCAAGATTTTGCGGATGGGCCTACCCACTCTTTGCTGCCTGAGGCAGCTGATGAGGCTATTGGCTTCCTTCTCTGCCTCAGTGCTTCTTCTTTGCACTTGCTTACTCTCAGAAGGGGAACACTCAGGATTGCACCCAAAATGTCTAGATTGCTATAACTTGCTAATGTTCGTTCTCTCTCTCTCCTGCCTTCGCTCTGTCTCGTGCAGCTGGACGCTTGCCCTTATATCAGTGATGGAAGCTTCTGTGACAGCTGGATGGGTGGTTAGTGCTCGGCGCCCGCCCTCCTTGCCTCCCTGTTCAACTTGACCTGTCTCATCCAATCTGCAGCTGTCAGCTAAGAAAATGCTGATTTGGTCCTTGCCTGCTTTGTTACTCCACATTTGCTGCGGTTGCCCAGATGAATGCCACGTTGCATTAGGCTGAGAACGGACATCCATCTCATCACTGGCAGCAATAGCAATGATGCAGGGTACCCTGCTTGCAGTCCACGTTGAAAGCCACGTTGAAACTACACGAGGAACGTTGCAATTACGGGCCACCCAGTCTCTTCCAAATGATTGCAACACCAACAAGGGTCTTAGGGCCTTTCCCCACAACCCCTAAGATCCGCTGGCCACTTAAATTCGGACCAGAGATCTTAGGGGTTTGTCGCCGTTCCTGCGTTCCCACCCCCTCCGCACTCCTGGCTGCTGGCTGCGTGAGGGGATGGAGAAAAAAAGGAAGAAAAGAATGCCGCTCACCTCCGTTCTGCCCTCCCGGCACTGCATTCAGATCTCTTAAAGGGGCAGGGGGCAAAAAAAAAGAACAAACAGAAGCAAGGAGAGCCCGGCAGTCACTACTGTTATATCCGCATCAGGAATTTTCACACTCCGAGAGCAGGTACCTGAAAAGTGTGCTGGGACGCGCTTAGGTGGGCGTGGTCGCACTTAATTATCTGTAAACTCCGGAGCTGGTGGGGAAATAATTTTAAGCTCCGGAGCTGGGAGCCATTTGCCGCGGAGTTTAGGGGTCGTGTGAAAAGGCCCTTAGAGATCTGTGAGACTCTCAACTTGGGGACTACTCATGCCAACCCTTCACTGGTATTTCATCAAGGGATGATTTGTACTCAGATCTTCTGCATCCAAGTTAGACACGCTACCCATCAGCCGTATTGGCTCAAGAACTGCTGGATAGTTCAGAGTTTTAGCTCTGTGCCCGTGGAGCCAGAGGGTGAAAGTTTAATAGAGATGGATAGAAATTGGGGGGTGGGGGTGGTATTTCATTTCTATTTGTGATTCATCAAGGTCAATGAATCATGAATAACGAATTTATGATTTTTTTTCGTGCTGGATTGATAAATTGGTTCATTTTGTCATTTAAAGCAGCGGCGAAGGAGTGAGCGACAGGCAAGTTTGCCACGCCCATCACTAGGTCTTATTATCAGGGTAGGGCTTATATTTAACAAGTGCATTAAAATCCTGCTAGGGCTTATTTTTGAGGTAGGGCTTATTTTGGAGGAAACAGGGTATCATACAAAATGTGACATGCGACTGCAGGAGTTTGCAGGTGTAGCTGTTATCCAGATTTCTGGATAATCCCTAGAAGTTAGTGTACATTGGACTGGACTATGTGGGCCAACACATTCACACACACACACACACACACACACACACACACACACACACACACACACACACACACACACACACACACACACACACACACAGCACCTAGAGACATGAAAATCATTGAGAAGCTTTTCCTGACACTCCTCTACAATCTCCCCATATTTGTTGAAAATTGAGATTTGGCACCTAGAGACATCCACATCACAGAGAAGCACCCCCGGCTGTCCTCTACAATCCCCCCCCCCTGCATGTTTGGCAAACACTGGATTTTCCCCAGGCCACTTGTTAAAGGCATTGGTGATGGGATGCAGCACGGAGAGAACCTACTCTGGGTTTTAGGTTGAATATTAAAGGATGAATTTTGGGAGTAGGACTAATCATGTTGGAGAGTTCCTGTACAGCTTAAAATGAAATCCGGAGTGGATTCCTCACCTGACATATATTGGGATCACCAGCCTCTACCTTTGTGTATTTGCATACACTAAGTTTTCCCTCCATTTCTGGCATCTCCAGTTTAAAAGTTCACACAGGAAAAAGTACCCGGGGAGGTCTCATGCCAAGACGCTGGCAACGTTCTGCAAACTTTTTGTATCCTTTTGGTCAGCTTTGCCTCGCATTCACCTCTCTTTCACATTCTACTTGAACTTGGAGAGTATTTTTAAAACTAAACAAAGCAAGATCAAAGCATCCTGCGTATCACCCCATAGTGTTTAAAGCACTTTCTGTGCAGTATACAATTCTATTTTGCAGGCTGCATATTGTCCCCACCCCTGCTCTCTCTCTCTCTCTCTCTCTCTCTCTCTCTCTCTCTCTCTCTCTCTCTCTCTCTCTCTCTCTCTCTCTCTCTCTCGGAAACACACACACACACACACACACACCAAGTTGGATACTCACTTGACCAACCTCAGAAGACTGAAAGACTGAGTCAATCTCGAGCTGGCTACTTGGGAATGAACCCTGGCCGTGACCAGAGTTTTGGCTGCAGTGCTGTAGTTTAACCACAGCACCATGAGGCTCCAAAAACATTTGATTTATAAATCTCCCTCCTGATTTTACCCCCCACACCCCCCACACACACAAACACATACACACAAGGATTATTTTATAAATCTTCATTAGACCATTGTCTATGGGTTTACATTAGACCACTGAGCAGAACTGGAATCTTGGAGTGACAACCAAATCTCCCAAGGACTCTGCTGAGATTTCACCAGAGCAGTTGTCAGTATTCATAGTAGTGTATGTAGCAGCATCAGCTATAGAAGGGGAAGGAGGGGGAAAAGGATGATGAGAAAGAAGTCTAATCAGTGCGGTCTCCTGCAGATTCAATTAGAAGGAAATTCAGAAATCAAAAACTGAACACAACAGCTTACTATATGCTCGTTGCACCGGGATCGTTAAAGCCCTGATTAGGAAACTTAAAATCTCTGCCTCCATGGAAATTCAAGTGGGGGGAGGATGTTTAAATCTCCCCAAGACACTGGTTCAAAGAGGCTACAGTGTGGGATGCGGTTGGCTTTCCACTCTCTGATTTACACAGTCAGGCAACACTGCACGGCCGCTCAGGGCAGCCGTGCAGGGGGTGGAGGAATAGCCGTCATTCTTTTATGTAAACCCTTAGGAATTGCTTTGCATTTCTGCAAAACTCAGTGTCGAGGCCGGATCTATCTCTTTGGCATCCGTTCCTCGAACTCCTCTAAGGATGTATGTAAAATGGTGCATAGACTGACACAGCATCACCCACCTGGTTTGCACACGGTGGACTGCTGGATTTGCAGCTTTATTGCCAGGCCGTTATTGTTTATTCCTCTCCTAAGCACCTTGCAAAACACGAGAGACCAGAGAGACTGACTATTAAAATGCCCACAGAGACAGGCAATCAAGAGATGGGCTGGGAAAGCCATGAATCGGTAACGGGAGAGCAGAATGCCTAGGGCAAATATGGAGGCCATTACCTCCGCTCCGTACCCTTAACACAGGGGCCACAGATCTGGGAAAGATGCCAACAAAAATTGCCAGGCTGCATCTTTTTCTTTTTCTTTTTCTTTTTCTTTTTCTTTTTTTAACATTTCCACCCCAGCTAGGCTCTCTCAGATTGAAAGCATCTCAGGATCTGATCAGAGAAAGGTTTGTGTCTGATGACACTAGAAAGAGTTGCTTTGCCAGGTGCCATCTCCCTAAAAGTGACCCTTCTATTCACGGAGGAACCATAGAATCATAGAGTTGGAAGAGACCTCAAGGGCCATCCAGTCCAACCCCCTGCCATGCAGGAACCCCCATCACAGGACTCCTGACAGATGGCCACCCAGCCTCTGCTTAAAAACCTCCAAAGAAGGAGACTCCCCCCACTCTCCTTTGTGGCAGCATATTCCACTGCTAGACGGCTCTAACCATCAGGAAGTTTCAAATGGAATCTCTATTCCTGTAGTTTGAAACCATTCCCCTATTTTCTAAAGCCATGGAAAGCAAACCTGTCCCCTCCTCGATATGACATCCTTTCAAATATTTAAGCATAGCTTTCATATCCCCCCTCAGCCTTCTTTTTGAAAGGCTAAACATTCCCAGCTTCCTAAGCCATTCCTTATACAACATTTCTTCCAGACATTCAACCAACCTGGTTGCCCTCTTCTGGACCCATTGAAGGCTGTCAACATCCTTTTTAAATTGAGGCCCACAGAACTGGACACAATACTCCAGGTGGGGTCTGAGATGCCCTGAGCACATCCGATCTTGCCTGATTTTGGAAGCTAAGCAGGGTCGGCCCTGGTTAGTACTTGGATGGGAGACCACCAGGAAATACCAGGTCCTGTAGGTGCCTGGAGTAGGAACTGGCAAACCACTCCAGTATTTCTGCCAAGAAAACTCCATGGACATGGGGTCATGAAGAGTCGGTTACGACTTTAACAACGCAACATAGAGACACACATCACTTTCCTTGACCTAGACATGATGGTTCTGTTGATGCAACCAAAAATCACATTGGCTTTCTTGACCGTCATACATTAGACCATTCCAATCCAGTCCCTGAAAGTATTAGCCTTGGGCAAGGAATGGGGGGGGGGCAGGCAGGAGCAATTTCTCCATATGTTGTGTGATAGCATGTAAATAGTTCACTCCGGGCTATACCTCAAGTGGTCCAAACAGCAAGCTGTATGCCTGTGAGATCACACCCTCTATTTGGAGAAGACAGCAGATTAGAAATGGGCATGGACCTCACCACGGGCACTGCACATTCCCTTCTCCTGCCTCCCTGGCCAAGAGGGGTTGAGGAGCACAGTCTGGATAGTGTGTGTGTGTGTGTGTGGGGAATCCAGTTGGGGAGGTAATTGAAAGAATAGTGTAGCACCTCTGGTGCCATGCATACCATCTCTAGACCAGTAAAAGTAAAGGTAAAGATCCCCCCCCCGCACATGCGTGCTAGCCGTATCCGACTCTAGGGGCGGTATTTATCTCCGTATTCAAGCTGAAGAGCCAGTGTTGTGCAAGTCCGTGGCCAAGTGGCCGGCATGGCTGCAAGGAAATACTGTTTTACCTTCTCGCTTTTTATGGTGGTACCTATTTATCTACTTGCATTTTACATGCTTTTGAACTGCTAGGTTGGCAGGAGCTAGGGTTATCAGTGGGAACTCGCTCCTCTGCGTGGCACCTGGGATTCGAACCACTGATCTGCTGACTTTGCAGCCGACTGTTTTTGGAAACCTTAGTTCACTGAGCCACCATGCTCTCTAGACCAGAGGGCTCAACAAAAGACAGCTGGTGTCAGAGGTTTCCCAGGCAGATCCTTGGACTGGCATGCAAGACATCTTCTAGAAGACACAAATAAGTCCATTACAGAACTTGTGGCTAAATTCCTTTTCTCTGCCCAGATTATACGAAAGAGAATTCTTGTGCTTAACTAATTTTAAGATTCCTTTAATTGTTTTTATGAATGTACACTTGTTTTTATGGGGCCTTCAGCTGTAAAATAAAATTGATTGATTGACCGAGTTGGCGTGAAGGGGAAAACATTAACTTATTTTATAGTTTTGGGCTCTCCCCCCCCCCAGCAATGTATTTATTTGTTATTTGTACATTTAAAATATTTTATTCCACTTTTCTTCTTAAAAGAAACCAATGTGGTTTACAAATTACCATATTAAAAGGCAGTATTAAAACTAACACCAGTAGGTTTACAAATGTTAAAAAAATACAAACAAATACTGTACCCAAAAAAACCACAGCCCAACAACCCAAACCAACACCAAAACACATTCAAAGCATTATGGTGCAACAATCCCTTTAAGAATCCCACTCACAGAGTCATAGAGTCATATAATCCTAGAGATGGAAGAGACCTCAAGGGCCATCTAGTCCAACCCCCAGCCATGCAGGAACCCCCATCACAGTATTTCCGACAGATGGCCATCCAGCCTCTGCTTTAAAAACCTCCAAAGAAGGAGACTCAACCACCCTCCGCGGCAGCATATTCCACTGCCAAATAGCTCTAACCGTCATGAAGTTCTTCCTAATGTTCCTCTGGCAGCCATTCCACAGGGAAAGCTCACTTTGAACAGAGAGGTCCTTGCCTGCTTCCAGAAATGCAGCCAAGCCACTGAGGGAAACCTTGCCTGAAGAGGAAGGTCTTTGCCTGCTTGCAGATGGACAGCAAGGATGGGGCCCGGCTGGCTTCCATTGGGAGGGAGTTCCGGAGTCTGGGAGCAGCGGCAGAAAAGGCCCTCTCCCGGGTCCCCACCAAACACAACTGTGGAGTTGAGGGCCAAGAGAAAGGTCTCTCCTCATGATCAAAACACTTGAGAAGGCTCATAAAAGAGAGATGAGGTCCTTAAGAGAGCTTGGACCCAAGCCATTTAGGTGTTTATAGGTTAGAACAGGCATGTCCAAACTTCAGCCCTAGAGATGTTTTGGACCACAACTCCCACAGTCCGTTGCCATTGGAACTACAGGCTTGGAATTCTGGGAGTTGTGGTCCAAAACATCAGGAGGGCCGAAGTTTGGACATGCCTGGGTTTGATTCTGCCTGGAAATGAATTGTCAGCCAGTGCTAGATGCCCTAAGCATTTCCGATCTCGCCTGATATCAGAAGCTATGCAGGGTCGGCCCTGGTTAGTACTTGGATGGGCAACCACCAGGGGAGACCAGGTGCTGTAGGCGCCTAGAGTAGGAACTGGCAAACCACTCCAGTATTTCTGCCAAGAAAACTCCATGGACATGTGGTCACAAAGAGTCAGTCACGACTGTAACGACACAACACACACACACACACACACACACACACACACACACACACACACACACACACACACACACAAAATGGGCAGTGCGATTCCCTCCATCCAGACCCATTTAATAATCCAGCTGTAGCGTTTTGACTCCAATGAGGTTTCCAGACACTTTCCTTAGGCAGCCTCCCCCACGACCCCCTGATCATGATTCTGCCCCCGTCTGATTGCTGAGCTATGCAGGCCATTGCATGCCAGGGACACCCCTCCAACCCATTTCTGAGCTTCTGCCTTGCTTCTTCTCTAGGGTGACACTCTGTCTTGGTGAAGGGAAGGAATCCCACGGGGAATATTTAGAACCTCACATCTGTTAACCAAATGCCTTGCAAAGCAGGAACAAAATCCACCCAGGGCTTCTCTTGGCACCCCTGTAACTGACAGTTATAAAAATAACCATTGCAAAAAAAAAGTTATTTGGGGGGCAATCACAGTCTATTTATTTGCACTCTGTTTGGGATACATAATTTCCCCCTGCCTCTCTTTTAGCTGGCTCTTCTCCCTCCTCTGCTTTACCTATGAGGAACAGGCAGATATATAAACACAGAGACAGAAAGACCGAACAGACGTAAAGCATGCCTGATAGACATCCCCCCCACCTCCTTTATAAGGAAATTTCAGGACCTGAGTTGTTCCTTGATTCTAGGTGTGAGCCACACACAGAGAGCTATTATTCCTCACAGAGGTCTCCCTGTTAGGTAGAAATTGTCTATAAAAGCAGAGACTTTTCCTTTTAAGTAGCAAAGAACAGAGGGAGAAGGGAGGGGGAAAGAGAGAGAGCACAGAGGGACTGACTGATGGTGTGGAAACATGCAAACAGCCCCCAGCTGCGCGTCTGACTCTTACAAATCCAGAGAGAAAGCGGCTGCTGCTCTCAGGTGGTACACTTTGCATTATTTATATTAAAGGATTATTTGCACAC
This sequence comes from Phrynocephalus guinanensis, assembly GCA_037367245.1. Taxonomy (NCBI): domain Eukaryota; kingdom Metazoa; phylum Chordata; class Lepidosauria; order Squamata; family Agamidae; genus Phrynocephalus; species Phrynocephalus guinanensis. The sequence continues at coordinate 4,422,704 of CM074739.1, forward strand.
GGTTGTTTCATTTACAGAAAGATTGCCCCGGTTCTCAGCCTGTTCTTTTGTTGTTGGCACAGCTCTGAGGAAGAGGGTGTTGCCCTTGAAATGTTAGCAAGTTAGCAACTCTTTTTTGTTATTTCACTAGTAGCCTGAAGGTATCACCTGGTCTAGTTTTTTATTTGGTTTTTGTTGACAGAGCATTACAAAATACTTCTACTTCCGCCCAGAGTGATCTCGCTGTAGATGGGCAGTATAAAAAGCCAATAAATAAATAAGTAATGAATAAATAAGGAGAATAAGAGTGTGGTTGTTGTTCTGGGGATGTTAGGAATTGTTTCTCTAGCACAGAGATGTCCAAACTTTTTGCAAGGAGGGCCAGATTTGGTGAGGTGAAAATGTGTGCGGGCCGACCATTCAGCCGCATTTGGCCCCCGGGCCAGACTTTGGACAAGTCTCTATAACATGCAAGGAGGAAGGAAAGATGCAGCAGCAATGGAGCCAGGGGCAGGTAGGCTGGGCAGCTGGCTGGGGAGGGGGTGGTGGTGGACAGAGGCAGGGAGGGCAGGCAAAACATAAAACTGCAAGCAGATGCCTCCATCCAGTATGGGGAAGGGCCAGCTTGCGGGGATGCATGACAGGATGAGCTGGCAGGGAGAGGAGAAAAGGGTGTGGGCCACTCAAAATTTATAAACAGGCCACATTTGGCCCCCGGGCCTGACTTTGAATATGCCTGCCCTAGCAGAAGCGCAGGGGGGGGGAGAGAATATGTTCTGTGCATGCGCACAGGTGTGGAAGAGAAACACTTAAAGTGGTCTCCTTAAATGAACGTCATTGAGCACCAATCTACTCCTGGTCACCAATCCTGCTCCACACCATTTCTAAGAACGAACAGGCCTCCAAGGCAGAGTGTGCTGCTCAATGTTATGCCTTCATGCACACGCTGGAAATGTATCCATGGCATGCAACTGCGAACTCGAAACCTGACATCGAGAACACTTGGCCATCCCAGTCAACACAATGCGGAGTTGGGAGGTGCTGAACTGCTGACCATAATCTACCAGCCATCTCAAAGGAGACCCCTTCTGGGCAGATGGCTCCTCTTCTGCTCCCTCCCTTGATATGTGTGTGTGTGTGTGTGTGTGTGTGTGTGTGTGTGTGTGTGTGTGTGTGTGTGTGTGTGTGTGTGTGTGTGTGTGTGTGTGTGTGTGTGTTGAATCTGGTCTCTGGGCATCTGAGTTTCGTTGTATGTGTATACTGTGTATATACACACAATGACAATACATTATATCAGGCCTGCCCAACAGGTACACCGTGGGCTACTGGTAGCCCGTGAAGGGTTCAAAAGTAGCCCGCCGGCCATCAATAAAAAAAGTGAGGGGAGAAGTTCTCCGCCCCTCCCTCCACCATCCCAAGGACCACCACTGCCCCAGCAAAGTTCTGGGTCTGCCAGCCCACTGTCTCAGATGAGCGGGGCAGTTCAAGGGCCATGGTGCATTGAAATCTGTTCCCTCCAGAACAGATTAATTGGTTTGTAAGTAGAGCAGTGGTTTCCCATAGGAATGCACTCCCCATTCCTATGGGAAACCGCTGCTCTACTTACAAAAGTTTTTTTCTTTTGAGCATGTGCTCGGAACGGATAAAATTCGTAAGGAGAGGTTTTAGTATAGTAGCCCTCAGGCGCTTTGGGCTGGAAAAAGTAGACCTTGGCCTCTTCAAAGTTGAACAGCCCTGCATTATATTGTTATTTTTTTTTGGGGGGGGAGGATTCATCCTGGTCCAGAATGGGAGATAATTTATTCCCTCCTGCTGTTGGTCATGGGCACCCTTCGCTCTGTCTTTCTTTCCATAAGCTCCACGGAGGACAGCAAGAGGATTCTGGTAGGTCTCAGCACCACCCAGAGAAGTCTCCCACTGTGCTTTGGTGCGAGAACCAGACGGGTGTGATTTTGCTAATTAAATACCTGCTAACGTGGAGGCAGCTGAAAGAAGGAGGCTTCTAATTAAACAAGCTTCCAGACAAACAAGCAAAGGAAGGTAAAAAAATCTTCACCCACATCAAGCTGCCAACAGGCTCTGCGGGAGAACATTTTCCATGGGTCCTTGGCTGGATCATAACAGAAGCAGTACAGGTCCAGCACCTTAGCAACATGTACAGATGCCATGGTGGGCTACCGTCGGTTTCATCAGAAGAAGGAAAGGCTACTAAATGATCTCCAAATTAAATGCTTGGTAGCTACTAGACTTCTCTTATGTCTCTTAAGCAGAAATGGGAAGCGTTACAAGTCTTGAGCAGATGCTTGTGCTGAAGAGTTCAGGAAACGATTGTGCAAAAAAGTAACTTTACCAAACTCTGTTTTTTTTTTTAATGCAGAATCACTGTATTCTTGAAAGCTTTCACAGTCGGCATCCGATAGTTGTTGTGAGTTTTTTTGGGCTGTTTGGCCGTGTTCTGGAATTTCTGGAACTTCCAGAACACAGCCAAACAGCCCGAAAAACTCGCAACAACTATGTGGAGTCACTCTTTACTTGGTGCCATTCCCTGTACACACATTGGTCTCCGATGAGCTTTTCAATTCACCAGGGAGTAAGTGCGTGAAAGGAGCGTTTCTAAACACATTTGCCCTGAAACTGCAGCCTCTAAATGGCTTTTGATATATTTTCAAAGAATGGCGTCGGAAAATGCCAGAGGCGTGAAATTGAATGAATAACTACATTCTGATACGCACATCGGTTCTGGAGATGTGGATTCAGATCAGTTTGTACTGGAATTCGGAAAGCTGAGATGGTCTGAGTGGTCACTCCGGACTCTTAACTTGAGCTGGGGTTGTCTTTTGTGATCACAGCATTGTGAGTAGAGATGGGCACGACTTAGCGGTATTCCCGTTTCCGTTTCCGTTACTCGGTTCCGTTACTCTACGGAAACGGTAACGGGAATTACTCCCCCAGACTTCGAGCTCGAACCGACGAACGAACAATTTTGGTCTGATTTGTCGTGCTCGTTCCTTGCATCGCGAGATCGCGCGATGCCACATGCGGCACAGAAAAAAAGTTTTTAAAAGTTAAAAAAACCCGGTTCCCGGCCAAAAAGCAGGCGGGAAAATGCCTGCCGTGCCTCAGGGCACCTACCAGAGGGGTTGTTTCTGGAGGTCCCCGGCCTCCCCCCTCATCCCCCGTCCTGGGCTGCTCTGGTGGGACTCGCCGCAGGCTCGCAGCCAGCAAAAAGCCCAGTCTCGCCGCCGGCCGTCCGCAATTAAAGCGCAAGCAAGCGGCACGGACGGCACAGGAAAAAACTTTTAAACTCTCCCCCCACCCATTCCCGGGCCAAAAAAGCAGGCGGAAAAATGCCTGCTTGACTAAGGGCGCAGGGAACCTACCGGAGGGGTGGTTTCTGGAGGGGGGGATCCCGCCTCCCCCCCGTCCTGGGCAGCCGGACTCGCGAGTCGCCATCGCCATGCCATGCGGTGCGGGCGGGGGATCCAAAATGGGGCGGCGAACGCAATATTGTTTTTGAAATCGTGGTCCAAAAACACACAAGCACAACAGAAACACGCGAAAATTTATAAACTGCCAGATTTTTCACAGTAGCAGTGGGTTTTTTCTTGCAACAAAATGTCTCTCCTCTCCTCCTCTGTCCTCCATTGATTTTATTTTATTTTATTTTATTTACACCTGCGCAATGATGGGCTGGCCAAGTGGCCAGCCATGTGGGAGTGGACAACCATGCAAATTTTTGGAGCCATCCCACCAGTCGCATGGCCACTTGGCCATGGAGACTTCTGGGATGTGCCAAAAAGCCCCCTAAAACCTGCCCTAGCCCTAACCCTAACCCTTGACTCCGTACCCGTACGTCACAGACTGTCTTCTTAGTGGGTCAGAGAGGCACCCAGAGGTGCAACCCACTAGCCCACCGTAACCTTACCCGTCACTAGCCTAACCCTAGCTCTTGCACTAAGCCACCTTAAAGCCAGATCTACTTGCTTGCATTGCACTACACGCAGCAAGTACAATTCCCTTCTGTGTGAGACATGGTGGTGCCAGAGCCTTGTGAAGGGCGGGTATGACCCTATCATTCTCACACTGGTCTCACGTCTGCACATTATGTTATGCAATATCCATATGGCTATTGCATAGCATTTGCAGCAGCAGCAGGTGAGGAAGGGAGACCCCCATGTAGAGGGGTGTCTCTTGGAGCCTGCTTCCCCTTCCTAGTGGCAGGAGGCACCCACGGGTGCCTCCAGGAGCCCACTTTCCCTTTATAGCGGGCCAGAGGAGGCACCCACCCCACAGAGGTGCCTCCAGGAGCCCGCTCCCCCCCCAAAAAAACCAGTACTAACGACAACGAAAAAACGAAAAAACGAACCGACTAATTTTTGCAAATTTTCGTGAAAACCGGAAACGACCCGAAATGGGACTGGCCCGACTAACGACAACTCGAAAAAATTTTTTTTCAAGTCGTGCCCATCTCTAATTGTGAGCCAAGATGGACTGACCGAATAAAGGAAACCACAGCACTGGGTTTCCAAGCTATGAATAGGGCAGTTAATGATAGGACATTTCGAAAGTCACCTGAAGTCAGAAGAAACTTTGTGGCAACAATAAGGATAAAAATAATGATGTCAATGACAACAACAGACACAACAACATGAGGACAATCATACTTTGCAATACAGTTAAAATATTTCTTTCCCATTTAAAAGACCTGGGACAGGAGGACAGGAATAGATCTCCTTCTGAATCCTTGGAAACATACCTACCAATAAGGAGATATATTTGCCCAATTCCAAACAGATGACATCCTGCTGTAGGTCAGTGGGGGTACATACACATTGCGAGTTGAAGGGTGCGCGTTCAACTCCCTGCTGTTGCAGCAAGGGTAGGAAAGGATCCAGTGTGAAGGGCTCTGCTCCTCAGGTTTGACAAGACCAAGCTCCATGGGCCAAAAAAATTAATCCGCATACAGCACACTTCTATGCTCCTGCCACGTTCCCATGAGATCTGGGTCTACCTGAATCCACAGACATTGCTATTTCCCCACCCACATGCACACAACAGAACTGGAAGGACAAAGTGTTTGATTCAACATGCAGTAGGGCCCCATGTTCTAGGGATCTGAACTGGCCCCCTAACTGAGCACCATTCACCTTTCTCTATCCCTGCATATAATGTCATGTCTTTTTTTCATTTTAACATGTTCTCCCTACGATTGCAAGACTGAAAAAGACAGACCCATTGGGTGGGCTAGGGTTGCTGCTTCATCCCATGAGTGCCCCTGGACTCTTTCCTCCACCCTGGGGTAGTCCCAGGAACACATATCGTCTGACTCATTTTTCATTTATTTGTATTTAAGACAACCTTCCTGTGTCCATATGGACTCCAATGCAGTGAAGGGTGTGCAGAGGTCTACACTGGAGAAACTAACCAGAAACTAAACAGGAAGATGGCCCAGCACAGGAGAGGCAACAGCTCAGGACCAGAAACAGTAGTACACCTCCACTTGAAGGATAAAGATCAGTCATTCAAAGATGAGGATGCATACATATTAGACAGGGAAGATACGTGGTATAAGCGAGGGGTCAGGTAAGCCATTCATGTGTGTATTCAAAACCCCTCTCTCAACAGAGGTGGGGGACTCGGGCACAATCTGTCTCCCACTTATCATGCTGCTCTTTCATCAATCCCCAAACAAATCAGAAGCACTTCACACCTCCACCGAGAAGGCCCCAGCTAGGGACCCCTATTCAGTGGGTAATGGGAAAGGTTGCATAGGTGGGACTTTCACACACCTTAGGCCATTGTCCACCTCATGAACCTCGAGCCTTTTCAGACCAGGGTGTTTGTGAAATCAGGGTGAACTATAAATCGGAGGCTCGCCACTAATGTTCCTCCGACTGACAAAGCTGCTTGGATGGGCAGCAAAATGTCTCAGTCTCTCAAGAAAAGAGGTCCACTTGCCATGACTCAACTTTTGGATAACCTCACCTGGATGACTGAGAACCTCCGCAGGTGTGGACTATATGGCTCAAAGGCAAGCATCGTGCAAAATACAACATTTCTCTGGATCTCTGCCAGTCACAGATTTGCAGCTGTCGCTGGAAGTGATTTTTGGGGAAATATTGGGAAAGGTGTCGGACATTGCAGAGAGGATTTCTCCTTGCATTTCCGAGCCCAAAAGCAAAGGAGCCTGCCTTGCCAAGGGCCATCACTCCCTTCCTTTTGGCAGCTGGCTTTAGGTCAAATCAAATTCAAATACAGCAAAAGCCTTTTTCCATAAACACTGGGCAGAGGGGAGCTGTCCTTTCAGCACCACACCCACCTGCCCACCCACACTTATGGAGAGAGCATCCTTTGCCCTCACTAGGACTCAGTCTTCCATAGGAGGCTTAGTGCCACCTACCACTGTGCAGCTGGGTGCCCTTGCTGCCATCCTGCACAATTTCCAGGCAGTAGGTCAGCTGTGCATGACAGCTCTTCCTACCATTTCTCTCTCTCTTACACACACACACACACACACACACACACACACACACACACACACACACACAGTTCTGAGAAGCTGTCAGGACTTGCTATCGATCCAGCTGTCAGCTCTGGCTCACACGTGGCTGGGTGGTTTAATCCATTTTGCCCGTCAGCTAAGAAGCCATTGCTTCTTAGTAGAGATGGGAACGAAGCAAACAATTTTTCGTTTCCGTTTCTTTTTTTTCGTTTTGTTATGTAACGAAATGACAAACGAAAATTGTGTTGAAAATGCAACAAAACGAACAGAAACACCGGAAATTTTGTCGTGCGTTTCGTTTCCGTTACTGCAATATGAGTGAATTGCTTAAAATCCTTTTAAAAATCACAAAAAATGAAATAAATGGTAACGAAACGGTAATGAAATGAACGAAAACGAAAACAATTTTTTTTTCAAAAATTCGCGAAAAACGGAAATGAACCGAAACGGACCCTCCAAACGACAAACGACAAACGAAATGCAATTTTTTGGATTCGTGCCCATCTCTACTTCTTAGCCATCTAAATACTCACTAGAATAGGGAGAAGCTATGGTGTGTGTGTGTGTGTGTGTGTGTGTGGCACATAGTCCAGTACAATGTACACTAACTTGTAGGGATTCTCCGGCAATCTGGATAACAGCTACACCTGCAAACTCCTGCAGTCGCATTTTGTGTGATACCCCTTGATTTGCTCCTTGATTTGCCTGGGTACTTTGGAAAGTACAGCCTGATAGGTAGCAGATAGACTATGCTGGAGCCCACCACCTCTGTTGAGGGAGGGATTTTCAATGCTAACATGAATGGCTTCCCTTACTCCTCTCTCAAACCACCTCTCTTCTTTGTCTAATATGTGTACATCCTCATCTTTGAAAGAGTGGCCTTTGTCCTTCAAATGGAGATGTACTGGTCCTGAGCTGTTACCTCTCCTATGTTGGGTCATTCTTCTGTTTAATGGCTGTTTAGTTTCTCCAATGTAGAGGTCTGAACACTCTTCACTGCATTGGACTGCATATACTATATTGCTCGTTTTATGGTTTGATATCGGATCCTTTGGGTGGACCAGTCTCTGCCTTAGTGTGTTCATGGGTTTGAAATAAACAGGGATGTGGTGTTTGCCAAAAATCCTTTTAAGCTTCTCCGACACTCCCGCCATGTAGGGAATGACCAGGTTCTTCCGTCGGGTCTGGGTCTCAGACTGATCCCTTGTTCTTCTGGGATGGCCCACTGCTTTGTTGAAGGCCCACCTTGGATATCCACAGGCCTTAAGGGCTGTCTTCAGGTGCCTGTCTTCCTTCTTCTTGGCTTCTGAGGAGGTGGGGATGCTCTCTGCTCTGTGGCTTAGGGTCCTGATGACTCCTAGTTTGTGTTGTAATGGATGGTGGGAGTCAAACAGTAAGTATTGATCTGTGTGGGTGGGTTTCCTGTAAACTTCTACTCCTAGGCCACGGTCAGGTCTGATGATGACTGCACAATCCAGGAAAGCCAGCCTGTTGTCTTGGGTGTCTTCCTTAGTGAACTTAATATTAGGATCCACTGCGTTGATGTGGTCTGTAAAGGCCTGTACTTCCTGCGTCTTTATTTTAACCCAGGTATCATCTACATACCTGAACCAGTGGGATGGTGTTGTCCCTGGGAAGGTGTTGAGTGCCTTCTTCTCCACTTCTTCCATGTATAGGTTTGCTACAATTGGTGACACTGGGGAACCCATGGCACAGCCATGCTTCTGTCTGTAGAAGTCCCCTCTGTACATGAAATATGTGGTGTTCAGACACAGGTCCAGGAGCAGGCATATCTGGTCTGGGTTGAGGCGGCTTCTGGAGGTGAGGGTGCTGTCTTCTCTTAATCTTCTCTTTACCATTATTAGCGTGTGCATGTGTGTGCATGCATGTTCGGCTCTGTTTTCGTGCATGCATGTGCTAGCGCATGCACGCTAGCATGCACACGCATGTGGCACCTCCTGTCCCAGGCCACACTGGATAAAACTTTGACACCTTTGCCCCACCTCCCAACCAGGGGGGGGGGAGAGGGGAGAGGGGAGGGAAGATTCCCCCCCCCCAAAAAAAAGACATCCCCTGATAATAAGCCCTAGTGTATTTTCTTGAGAAAAAATAAATATAAGTCAGTGTCTTATTTTCGGGGAAACACGGGTATGAATCTTCGATCAGCAGAGATGGAAGAGACCCTATGGCTCATTGGATCAAGGGTTAGGGTTAGGGTTAGGGTTAGGGTTAGGGTTAGGGTTAGGGTTAGGGTTAGTGGGGAATCAAACTCTCAGCCTCTGGCTCCACTGCCAGATGACTAAACCACTCAGCTAACCAGCGGTCCAATAATAATCTTAAAACTGAAGAGTTGGAAGGAAACGTTGGGATCACTGAGTCCACCACCACCACCACCACCACCAAGGAAGCACAGGGGTTCAATGGCAGCATTTGGCTCCACAGCCAGGTAGCTAAACCACTGAGCCATCCAGCCTCCTCCCACTTGCTTCTACACCCAAACCATGAGTTGCACCTCTACGGAGGTCCTGGATTCTCCTTTACAATGGCCTACTCTTTTTACTCCCCTTAGTCAACAAGGGGCACCATTAGCACTGAACATCCTGGATGACAACAGGGTTGCCACTTTCTGGAACGTCTGGGGCATTGGTTTGAAGTCAGGGAAATTATGATTAAAATATATAATTTCTAACTTGTGGAATCATCTCCCCAGTGAGTTGCGCCTAGCAGAGTCCCTGCCCGCCTTCAAAAAGGCTTTGAAAACACACCTTTTCAAGGAGGCATTTGGTGACCTTTATCCTTAAGTTCTTTTCTTTTCCTATTTTTTTTCCTTCTTTTGCCGCCTTCGTCATCTTCTTTGGAGGGTACTTTCCCCCCTCATTTTTTTGGAACATGTCTTTTATTCCTTGTTTTTGTGCCGTTTTATTGTTAGCCGCCCAGAGTTCCGTTCCGGAAGATGGGTGGCATATAAGTATAATAAATAAATAAATAAATAAATAAATAAATGACTTGATTATTATTGTCACTTCAAAACGACAAGTTTTGTAATGTGGCTTCAGAGAAACTATTTTAGAATGTTTATTTAATTTCTAGTTTATCTTTAAAACACGGCACGCGGCATGACTTTAACCGTCATGTAATGATTGTGGCGCCCTACATAACTCTGCCACCAGGCATCCTGTCTGAACTTATGGCACTTTTTGATTCATGGGAGGAAGTTAACAAGCAAGCAAGGAACGTGCGTTTGTGGGTCAACTGGCTTCTTTATATGTAGCAACAGCTGCTGTTTGGCCTCCAGGAGTGAGGGAGGGCTCCCCCGCGTGGCTGCTCTGCAAACAGCCACCTCTCCTAGTGATTTTCCTGAGGATCAGGAAAACCAGAGACAGAGTGTAACGGAATTAGGATGATAGGACATAGCATGAAAGGAAAGTAGCATGATGGGACATTATGTGATTTTTAAGGCTCAATATTAATGGTACATTTTCAGCTTTCGCCAAATGCTTATCTAAGGAATGCAAGTTGCCCAGTCAAAAGAAACCAAGGTGGACAGAAATTGGACAGCTACCATTGGACAATTGTTTCACGTGACCTCTGGAAACGGCATAGAGCTGGGAAAGTTTATACTTAAGACTATGGGAGAGAGATTGGTTTAGAATCTGGCTTCAAGATGCAGACTGTTAGAAATTAGTCCTAGCCAGCCTAGGCTTTGAAATTTACATAGTATTAAGCTAGTAAGAATGTCTTAGATTTTGTTATTTTTAGGCAATATTATATGATTGTATCTGATACGCATTTTTATATTTTTCATTGATTTTATAAGCTGTTTTTTTTTTCATTTTTGTAACTTAGGATAGTGAATAAAGCTATTTCATTGAATTGATGCTCTCAGATCATTTTTTTTAAAAAAGGAACCCACAGGGACAGCAGGGTTTAGCAAAGGAGATTTTAACCATGGCCTCAGTCACATGGCTATTAACTGTGCATCATATTTTGATGCGTACTAAAATTGCAGGTGATCACGTGACATTTGGTGTGCAGCTAACGCCCCGACGGCAGGGGTGTATTATACTTCTTCCTGTGCATCCCATCTTGCCAAATGCGCATATTTTCCCTGTTTATTGATCTGCCTTTCTTTGTCATGCTCACATATATATATATATATATATAAAGAAAAAGTGATTTGCTTGTTGATTACCGGCATATCGGCTTTCCAGTATTAATGCAAGAGTTCATGTGAAAGTTTAAGAACGTGGCAGTGTATCCCTCATAGCAGAATGCCTTTATAGTAACTCCTTTGTTTTTTCTCTCACCTCTCACTTCCTTTCCCATTGGTCACTGTACCAGGTAATTTGCAGCTTGTAGAAGTGCTCAGTTACTGAAATGCCAGCAATTGATTATTAAAGTAGGACAGCAGAAAGAGGCAGAAAAGGAGGGGGGGCCTAAAATGGTGCGAATTTTCACCAGTCACACAGCAATTGCTGCAGTAAAAACTGTGTGTCACTTAGAGGACTAATTTGATTGGACCCCAAGTGGTGGTATAGGATGATGCGGTTAAAGTGCACTTTAGGGGACGTGGTTGACTGGGGTGCCAAAATGCTGCGCCTTGGAGTCGAGGCACGATCTTTTGCTGCGCAATCATTCGCAGCAAACACAGCACCAAAACGGTTGTGTGACCGGGGCCATAGAATCATAGAATCATAGAGTTAGAAGAGAAAGAGACCTCAAGGGCCATCTAGTCCAACCCACTGCCATGCAGGAACCCCCATCACAGTGTTCCCGACAGGTGGGCCATCCAGCCTTTGCTTAAAAACCTCCAAAGAAGGAGACCCAACCACCCTCCTTTGGGGCAGCATCTTCCATTGCCGAACAGCAAAAACTGTCATGAAATTCTTCCTAAGGTTTAAATTGAATCTCTTTTCCTGTAGTTTGAGACCAAGGAAGGAATGGAGGAGTAGAGAGGTTGTACGAAAACCAATAAAGAATGTTATGGTATTTTCAAGGCTAACATATTTTAATTTGGTTCAAGGTTAAATGGACTGAGGGAACTGGGAACATAACAATCATTATGTTGTGGTTAAAGTGCGCTTCAGGGGTCACGGTCGACTGGGGTGCCGAATTGCTGCACCTTGGAATGGAGGCATGATCTTTTGCTGCATGGTCATTCGCAACAAACACAGCACCAAAACGGTTGTGTGACTGGGGCCCATGTCTCTCAAAATCACACAGCGATCAGAGCCTGGGAACGGAATGGTAGTTCCAAGGCTACAACCATTTACATGTGTTGGGGAACCCCATTAAGTCCTCGGTCCTGGACTCCGATGTAAGAGAGGCCAGTTGGCACAAGGCTGCCCTGGTGAAGAGCAGAAGGGTGTCTGTGGACTATAGCTCCCAGAATCCTCCAGACAAGCCATCTGACTAGGGAATTCTGGGAGATGTAGTCCAAAAACAGAGAGGAAATTTCTCGACACCCCCGCTTATGGGTGGGTCTTTGGTTTCATTTCAGCAGCCTAAACTTGGGTTAGGAAACGGCAATCGCTAGTGCGTAACATGAACCGTCAGTACTGGTTGCATTCAGAAACAGAAAAGTGCATTTTGGAACAGATTGCTTCCGCTGAACCCAGTGCAGAAGTTTAAAGTTTTTTGTAGTGATGGTAGGGAATACGGAATGCAAACACACCAATTGCTTTTCCTTTCCATGTCTGCTTTCCTGTGAGTTTCAACTTTGTACATTGCCCTGGGATTAAGAAATGTATTTTCTAAAAACTAAACCAAACGCAAACACATAAAGGAATAATCATGAGCAATGGATTATTCCAGCTGAGGTTGATGAGAACTGGAGTTTGGTATCACAGGAGAGTCACAGATCCCACCCAAAAACATAAGAACAGCCTTGCTGGAACAGGCCACAGCCCATCCAGTCCAGCATTCTGTCTCAAAAAGCGGCTCACCATTTGCTTCAGGGTATTCCCTAGCAGATGTCTTCACCTGCTTACGATTCCCTGCAGATGGCATTGAGAGGTATCCCGCCTCTCTCTCCAACCCAGAGGTTGTCCTTAGGCATCCAAAATGATAGCCACTGATACCCTTGTTCTCCATGAACTTGTCCAATCCTTTCTTAAAGCTGTCAAGGCTGATGGCTGTCACCACTACTTCTGGCAGGGAGTTCCACAGACCAGTGATCCTCTGGGTGGAAAAGTACTTTCTCTTATTTGTTTGAGATGTAGCACCCCAAAGTTTCACGGAGTGCCCCCTGGGTCTAGTGTTGTGCGTTACGGAAAACAGTTTTTCCTTATCTACTTTGTCCACACCGTGTATGATTTCATAAACTTCAATAAGGTCACCTCTTAGGCGCCGTCGTTCAAGAGTGAAGAGGCCCAGCCGTTGCAGCCTCAGATGGTAAGGAAGGTGTTCCAGTCCCCTAATCATTTGGGTTGCCTTCCTCTGCACTTTTTCCAGTTCCATAATATCCTTCTGGAGGGTATGGTGAACACAACTGTACACAGTACTCCAGATGGGGCCTCACCATAAATGTATAAAGAGGCAAAATGAAACTTGCTGACTTATTTTCTATACCCTTCCTAATGATCCCTAGCATTGAGTTTGCTTTTTTCACTGCTGCGGTACACTGGGTTAACACCTTCATTGAGCTGTCCTCCAGGACACCAAGGTCCCTTTCCTGATTTGTTGCAGAGGGTTCAGACCATCAGTTTATAAATGTAATTGGGGTTGTTTTTTGCCCCAACGTGCATCACTCTGCACTTACTAATGTTGAAGCCCATTTGCCAGTGGTTTGCCCACTCGCCTAGGGTAAAGAGATCCCTCTGGAGCTCCTCACAATCTCTCTCAGTTTTTACTACCCTGTATAATTTAATGTCGTCAGCAATGTTTACATGAGGCCGCTGGGGGAGGTCATCAGGAGATTTGGAGTTCGCTGTCATCAGTACGCTGATGACATGCAGCTCTATCTCTCCTTTTCATCATCTGCAGTGGAGGCGATCCGCTCCCTCGATCAGTGCCTGGAGGCCGTTCTGGAATGGACCAGAGATAACCGGCTGAAGCTTAATCTGGAGAAGACGGAGGTTCTGTTCTTTGGGGCGCCCTCGTCTGGGTACAATGGCCCCCTCCCTAGTCTGGGGGGTGTTTCCCTCCAGCCTACAGACAGGGCCAGGAATCTGGGCGTGGTCCTGGACTCAGCCCTCTCCCTGGAAGCCCAGGTGATGGCCGTCTCCAGGGCCGCTTTTTTCCATCTCCGCAGGATCGCCCAGATCCGCCAGTATCTTGATGAGTCCTCCCTGAGGACAGTTGTGCAGGCCCTGGTGATCTCGAGGATAGATTATTGCAATGCCCTCTACGTGGGGTTGCCCTTGACCCTGACCCAGAGGCTACAGCGGGTGCAAAATGCGGCGGCTAGGCTGGTGGTGGGTGCCCGTAGATACGAGCACATCACCCCAGTCCTGGCCCGCCTGCATTGGCTCCCCATTGCCTTCCGGATCAGGTTCAAGGTCCTGGTTTTGATTTTCAAAGCCCTCCACGGCTTGGGACCAGAGTACCTGGCGGAGCACATCTCCCTAAAGGCATCCGGATCCAGACCCACGAGATTGTCTCAGGCGCACTCACTGCGGGTTGCCACACCCAGAGAGGCGCGGAAAACGCGCACGCGAGACCGCGCCTTCTCTGTGGTGGGGCCTTCACTTTGGAACCACCTCCCCAGTGAGCTGCGCCTGCTTTCGTCCCTGCCTGCCCTCAAGAAGGCCTTGAAGACCCTCTTTTTTAGAGAGGCCTTCGGCAACCTGTGAATTAGAGGTTTTTTTTCTTCTCCCCCCCCCCTTGGGCTCGTCACCATCTTGTCTTTCGCTGCCTTATTGCTTGCAGTTTTAACTGTTGTTTTATGTGTTTTTACTCCTGTTAGTCGCCCAGAGTTCCCGTTGGGAAGATGGGCGGGATATAAGCTCATAAATAAATAAATAAATAAATAAATAAATAAATAAATAAATAAATACATACATACATACATACATACATACATACATACATACATACATACATACATACATACATACATACCTTGCTATTAGCCCCTACTTCTAGATCATTTATGAAGAGGTTGAAAAGCAGGGGTCCCAGTTCTGAACCCTGGAGTACTCCACTCTTTACCTCCTGCCACTTGGAGAAGTGTCCATTTAGTGCTACTCTCTGTTTCCTGTCCCTTAGCCAGTTGCTACTCTAGGCTGGATCTGAAAGTTTCCACTGCAGGATCCAAAATTCTCACATCCAGTCAGGGAACTTAATAACACTATCCCTGGCTGCCAACTCAGAATGAATGATAGAGGCATATATAGCTTCAGCTATCTGCTCCAAGATTTTAGTAGAGGGCAATACGACCATTCCCCTCTCTGCCGAAACTTTGCAGAGTAGTGAAAAGTGCTCTTCTGCCCACTTCTGTTATATTCTGGACACACACCTTCCATTAAGCACTCCTGCACCTCCTTTGGAGCTTAAAAGCTCTACTCCCAGAAACCCTAACTTTAATAACTCTCCTCTGAAACCCAAAACTTTGCAAGTGACAGTTCGGCTGCATCCCTCTGAACATGGTTGCGTTGGCAGCGTGAGAGACCCAAACTACCTCCTGGTGCTGACTGGGCAATTTTTAAAGGGATCCAGCAGATGACAGCTTGGCAGGAGCCCTCTGAAAATGGCCGGGTTGGCAGTTGGGGAAAGGGTCCGATGGGGTGGGGGAAACCACAGGCTTTTTAAACCTTGTTTTTGTTTTTTTGGCTGCTCCAAGAACCCATCAGCTGGCACGCGGGGCAAAAAAAAAAAATAGTTGCACAAGCACCACACACTACACACTAGATTAAACAAAAAAAAACATTAACAAAACACATTTCATATGAAATGACCCCCCCCCAAAAAAAACTAAAATGAAACAAAACTGATTTTTTCTGTTATTTATATTTATTTATTTGTTTGTTTGTTGTGCTTGTATCCCGCCCATCTTCCAGAGCGGAACTCTGGGCAGCTAACAAAGTTTAAAACTACACTAAGAAAAACAAGAAATGGGAAAAAAAATGAAATGGAAAGAAAAATGCCCATCTCTAATGACATTTCTTTACAAGCCAATTTGAGGGCATGTCTTTATGAATTTTCAAATGATAAATAAATGCACACATAAAGACACAGTCGAGTGTTTTAAATAACGATACGTAACCGTAGTGTAAATTCAGTTGTCCCTGTGTGCAAGCCAGCGTTTTGACAGGCTGCCTGCAGAGGGTTGGACCAAGCTCTGTAGCCAATTTCTATTTGAGGGCAGGGCAAGGGCAGCCTCCCATGGCTACCTTCATCCCCCCCACACACACACACAACTCTGCTGAGCGGTGTTGCTAAGTCTGGAAAGGACTCCGGACACATTAGCTATTCTAGGCACACGTAAAGGAAGCTGCACAGGCCACAATGGATTCCGGAGTTAGGCAGGCACCAGAGGATGCAGGATGGGGGAGGCAACCCTGATCCTGCCCTGGATTAACCCGTTGTTTCTCCTCCAAATGTGGGGTGGTGAGGATGATGGCAGCTAGGTTTCCACCATGTGCCACAGAGAGAAGCAAATCTGCCCAGTGTTATTTTTACACCGTTTTTAAAAATGATGTTTCTAACCAATTGTGTTAATCAATGCATGCCTCTTCTTTTATATGTCTTGGACGTTGTATTATTTTAATTTGTTGTGGTTGACTGTTGCTTTATTTTCCCTTGTGAACTGCCCAGAGCGGCCTTGGTAGCCGGATGGGCAGTATATAAGTTAAACAGCCAGACACCTAGAGAGATAAATCCACTTTTGATGACATATGAGACCTGGAATCTCCATAACTATTCTGAGAGTGAAAAAGGAAGGCAGGGTAGGACTAGATCCAAAACCATGTTCACAGCAGAGAACTGTCATGGAGACTGCCCAGAGTTCCCATAGGGAAAATTGGTTTCTGTATAGAAACAAACAAACAAATAAATTTTACACACACACACACACACACAGAGAGAGAGAGAGAGAGAGAGAGAGAGAGAGAGAGAGAGAGAGAGAGAGAGAGAGAGAGAGAGAGAGAGAATATTTTCTGTGCATGTGAACAGGTGTGGAAGAGAAACACTTAAAGTGCTCTCCTTAAATGAACATCATTGAGCACCAATCTACTCCTGGTCACCAACCCTGCTCCACACCATTTCTAAGAACGAACAGGTCCCCCAAGGCATGGTGTGATGCTCAAGGTTATGCCTTCATGCACACGTCAGAAATGTATCCATGCAAACTCCAAACCTGACATTAAGAACACTTGGCCATCCCAGTCAACACAAGGGGAGTTGGGAGGTGCTGCAGCACATAATCTACTAGCCATCTCAAATGTGACCTCTTCTGGGCAGATGGCTCCTCCTCTGCTCCCTCCCTCGATGGACGTGTCTGTTTTTTGGGTAGTGGTGGTGATGGAAGGTTTAACCCCGGTCCAGAACAGGAGCTAATTTATTCCCTCCTGCTGTTGGTCACGGGCACCCTTCACTCTGTCTTTCTTTCCATCATTCCATAAACTACATCAATCGAGCTGCACAACTTTTAGGGGCTGAGTGTTGAATCAAGTCATGGGACTGGTAAGCCTGGAAATCCCTATGCGAGGCTGACTGAGCTGCTTCACAACAGGAGATCCCCCCCGGGGGGGGGACTGGACACTTCCCAAGATGCCCAAGGAAAAGGAAAGGAAAAATAGTTTTCACCACCCGCTTGTGAAAGGGAGAGATGAGGAAAGGGAGTGGCAATGAAATGGGGAGAATGTGGAGCTGGGACACCAAAAGTGGAATCTCTTCCGCACTTAAGAACATAAGATTAGAGATGGGCACGACTTGAAAAAAAAAATTTTCGAGTTGTCGTTAGTCGGGCCGGTCCCGTTTCGGGTCGTTTCCGGTTTTCGCGAAAATTCGCAAAAATTAGTCGGTTCGTTTTTCCGTTGTCGTTAGTACTGGTTTTGGGGGGGGGAGCGGGCTCCTGGAGGCACCTCTGTAGGGTGGGTGCCTCCTCTGGCCCGCTATAAAGGGAAAGTGGGCTCCTGGAGGCACCCGTGGGTGCCTCCTGCCACTAGGAAGGGGAAGCAGGCTCCAAGAGAGACCCCTCTACATGGGGGTCTCCCCTCCTCACCTGCTGCTGCTGCAAAATGCTATGCAATAGCCATATGGATATTGCATAACATAATGTGCAGACAGTGAGACCAGTGTGAGAGTGATAGCGTCATGCCTTCCCTGCACAAGGCTACCGCACCACCATGTCTCACACAGAAGGGAATTGTACTTGCTGCGTGTAGTACAATGCAAGCAAGTAGATCTGGCTTTAAGGTGGCTTAGTGCAATGGCTAGGGTTAGGCTAGTGACGGGTAAGGTTACGGTGGGCTAGTGGGTTGCACCTCTGGGTGCCTCTCTGACCCACTAAGAAGACAGTCTGTGACGTATGGGTACGGAGTCAAGGGTTAGGGTTAGGGCTAGGGCAGGTTTTAGGGGGCTTTTTGGCACATCCCAGAAGTCTCCATGGCCAAGTGGCCATGCGACTGGTGGGATGGCTCCAAAAATTTGCATGGTTGTCCACTCCCACATGGCTGGCCACTTGGCCAGCCCATCATTGCGCACTGCGCAGGTGTAACTAAAATAAAATAAAATAAAATAAAATCAATGGAGGACAGAGGAGGAGAGGAGAGACATTTTGTTGCAAGAAAAAACCCACTGCTACTGTGAAAAATCTGGCAGTTTATAAATTTTCGCGTGTTTCTGTTGTGCTTGTGTGTTTTTGGACCACGATTTCAAAAACAATATTGCGTTCGCCGCCCCATTTTGGATCCCCCGCCCGCACCGCATGGCATGGCGACTCGAGTCCGGCTGCCCAGGACGGGAGGGAGGCGGGACCCCCCCTCCAGAAACCACCCCTCCGCTAGGTGCCCTGCACCCTTAGTCAAGCAGGCATTTTTCCGCCTGCTTTTTTGGCCCGGGAATGGGTGGGGGGAGAGTTTAAAAGTTTTTTCCTGTGCCGTCCGTGCCGCTTGCTTGCGCTTTAATTGCGGGCGGCCGGCGGCGAGACTGGGCTTTTTGCTGGCTGCGAGCCTGCGGCGAGTCCCACCAGAGCAGCCCAGGACGGGGGATGAGGGGGGAGGCCGGGGACCTCCAGAAACAACCCCTCTGGTAGGTGCCCTGAGGCACGGCAGGCATTTTTCCGCCTGCTTTTTGGCCGGGAACCGGGTTTTTTTTAACTTTTAAAAACTTTTTTTCTGTGCCGCGTGGCATCGCGCAATCGCGCGATGCAAGGAACGAGCACGACAAATCAGACCAAAATTGTTCGTTCGTCGGTTCGAGCTCGAAGTCTGGGGGAGTAATTCCCGTTACCGTTTCCGTAGAGTAACGGAACCGAGTAACAGAAACGGAAACGGGAATACCGCTAAGTCGTGCCCATCTCTACATAAGATAAGAACATAAGCAGAGCCAGGATGGATGAGGCCAAAGGCCCATCTAGTCCAGCTTCCTGTATCTCACAGTGGCCCCACCAGATGTGTCTGGAAGCACACGAGACTAGATCTCTGACTCCTGATACCACTCTCCTGCATCTGGCCCTTGAAGTACCCTGGTTTTAAGCCTGGAGATTATAGACATCTCCATCATGTGATGGACTTTTCCTCCAGGAATCTGTCCAATCCCCTTTTGAAGGCATCCAGGCCAGATGCCATCACCACATCCTGTAGCAGGGAGTTCCACAGACTACCAACACGCTGGGTAAAAATAATATATATTTTTTGTCTGTTCTCATTCTCCCAACCCTCAATTTGAGTGGATGTCCCCTAGTTCTGGTATTGTGTGTGTGAGAGAAGAGCATCCCTCTATCCACTTGACTCATGCCCTGCATTATTTTGTATGTTTCAATCATATCCCCCCTTCAGGCGCCTTTTTTCCAGACTAAAGAGCCCCAGATGCTGTAGCCTTTCCTCATAAGGGATGTCATCCAGCCCAGTAATCATTTTACTACCTCTGAAGAAAGGTTCAGGATGTAAACCACGTTGGTTTCTGGAATGCCATAGGTTGTCCAGTTCATCCTGCGTCCCAGTCCAACACCCCACCTGCTACAACACACCGGTGTCCAGGTTGTGGAAGACATCATAGGCACGTAGGACTTAGAAATGATTTAGACATAGTCTGTCTCCCATTTATCATGCTGCCCTTTCATCGATCCCCCAGACAAATCAGAAGCACTTCACACCTCCACCAGGAAGGCCACTGCTAAGGACCTATCCTGTATGGGTGTTGGGAAGGGCTGCATAGATGTGACTTCCATGCACACCAGGCCATGGTCCATCTAATGAGCCTAATCGGGCCATTGTCCACCTAAGGAGTCTATTCAGACCTGGGTGGGGTGAAAACAAGTGAACTATAAACGGGAAGCCTCACACCAACTTTTCTCAGACTGAAGACACTACTGGGATGACTAGCAAAATGTTTCGATCCCACAAGAAAAGAAGTCCAGTTGCCACGAGTCAACGCCGGAATCGTGAAAGCTAACGTCTTCACCTGCTTGTGATACCCTGCAAATGACACTGAGATATCCTGCCTCTCTCTCCAACCTGGAGGTTATCCTGAGGCATCCATCATGATAGCCATTGATATCCTTGTTCTCCATGAACTTGTCCAATCCTTTCATAGAGCTGTCAAGGCTGACAGCTGTCACCAGTTCTTCTGGCAGGGAGTTCCACAGACCAATGATCCTCTGGATGAAAAAGTACTTTCTCTTATTTGTTTGAGAGGGTAGATATTGTACCTCAGGGGAGAGGCATGAACAGAGCTGGGGTTGCTGGGGAGGTGGGGAAGGTTTTCTGCCCAAACATCAGCTGCTATGGAATGGCACTATATTTCCCAGAAGACCATCTGGAATTATAGCTATCTGGGCTGAATATGAAATGAAGGTGAGATGCTCTTTCTTCCTTTCCTTCATTCCTTCTCCATCCTCACTCATTTGCAAATGGTTAGGCCCACTTCCATTCAGCGAGGAGTTTCTACTAATCTGCCATCTATTGTGGAATTGTATACCACACAAGCTAAAAAGAGGGCGATGAAAATATATAGAGATTCCACACATCCTGGACATAACTTGTTTCTATTGTTACCCTCAGGGCGACATTTTAGGGCATTGCATATTAGGACAACTAGATATAAAGATAGTTTCTTTCCAAGTGCTATCAAACTGTTGAATAATTAATTTTTACTTCTCTTCTTCCTTTTTAAATAATAGGTTATATTGTATTGTTGTACGGTGTTTTTATTGTTGACTATATGATTCTTATATTTCCTTTTATATATGGAGAGCATATTTTACCAAAACAAATTCTGGGTGTGTCCAACCACACTTGGCCAATAAAAGTATTCTGATTCTGATTCTGATTCTGCCACTCACCATGTCCACCCATGATGGTTGAGCTAGAGGGCATGAGAGAGCTGGAGTCCTCCCAGTTCTGTACCCAAGGACTTGTGATATCCTAGTACAGCATTGTCAAGTGGGGGGAAATATCACAAAACATATCTCAGGGCCCTGGCAAGAATGGACAGATGAGTGGGTTCATGGTAAAGAGAAGCGTGGTGACTTACGTAAAATCAACATTCCTGGAGAGTTACAGGTAAGAATACGGATGCTGTCAGAGAGAATGCATGGGGATTAATCTGGAAGGCCTCCTGGGCCCAAAGACCACATTTTCTGATCAAACGTTCTCTGGTTACATTTAAAAATCACGCTTTGTGAGCATTTTGAGACATTTTCACAGGGATGATCTCCATTTGAAGGGCAAAGGGCACTCGTTCAAAGATGAGGATGTATACATACTAGATAGAGAAGATCGGTGGTTTGAGAGAGGAGTCAGGGAAGCCATTCATGTGAGCATTGAGACCCCCTCCCCCAACAGAGGTGGAGGCCTCAGGCATAGTCTATCTGCTACTTATCAGGCTGTGCTTTCAAAAGTACACAGACAAATCAAAAAGCCTTCACCATGGAGGCCATAGCTAACGACCCACACTATATAGGTTTCATCACCTTATGCCATTGTTCACCTTAAGGCTATGGATACTATTGTCTACCTAACAAGCCTATTCAGGCCATTGTTCATCTTATGAGCCTATTTCAGACCAGGGTGACAAGAGGTCAAAGCTGACTGACTATCAGATGGAGGACTTGCACTAGCTGTATTCAGACGGAGGAAGCTGTTTGGATGAGCAGAGAAACTTTTCTATCTCTCAAGAAAAAGAAGTCCAGTAGCCATGGCTCAGGTTCCAGATAAACTCACCTGGATGACTGAGAACCTTCACAGACATAGGGATGATCCTTATTTTTACCATTCCTTTCCCCAGGCCAGACTTCACCCAGAAGTAACAAGGCACAAAGAATAAAACCATTTCCTTTCCGAACGCTGAGGTAGTTCATGGCAACAGGGTACTGTTCAAACGGTGTAATGAACAGCAGTAACAAATTACTTCTGAAAGGCCCCTTCCTGAGCGCTGACTAAAGCCTGTTCGCATTTATATGCACAAGACACAGCCTTAGGGGGTGGAAATGGAGTGGGAGACATCGGTGGAGGGAGGGGAGGGAGAGAATTATGTCAAGATCTCAGTCCCAACTGAGGCGTTAAGCAGATCATAATTGCTTCCTGTGAATGACCCTGGAAATTCACTGGCGTAACCCAAAATCATTCCCCCTGTTGAAGCTTTCAATTTGGCCAGCTCCTGCCGAGCTCATTAATCTCACAAACAAGAAATAACTCCCTTCCACTTGTTCAACTTGAGCGTAAAAGGTGGGGCTTGATGGGGAAGGGAAGGGGGCCTCTTTAATAGACCATCACCCAAGGAGGCTGGATTTATTAAATCCAAGAGCCGTTATTAACAATGCAGCTTAAATATCTATCTAAATGCAAATGAGCTCAAGATGGATTGGGGGGGAGGGGGAATCTCCCTACCCCTACCCAAAAAAAAGGCCTCAAGCAGATTCTCTGTCAATCTCATGCAGGGTGGACCCCCATGTGAGGAACGGCACATAAAAACCAACGGCTAAGGCCAGACGTCCCTAAAATTATGTTTTAATGGTTCAGGTCTTCTCCACTAGATATTTGAATTAACTTTGAAAGGGGTTATGACAGGGTGTCCAAATTTTTGCAAGGAGGGCCAGATTTGGTGAGGTGACAATGTTTGGGGGCCGACCATTCAGCTGCATTTGGCCCCCAGGCTGGACTTTGAACCAGCCTCTAGAACAGTTATGGTGAACCTATGGCATGGGTGCCAAAGGTGGCACCCGGAGCCCTTTCTGTGAGAACCCGACATCTCCCCTTCATAGCCACCTGTATACAGGTTAAATTACTGTATTGGCACTTTGCAAAAAAAATTAGTGGGTTTTGAATTGCAGTTTGGGCACTCGGTCTCTAAAAGGTTCGCCATCACTGTTCTAGGACATGCAAGGAGGTGGGGAGGACGCTGCAGCAACGGAGCTGGGGGCAGGTGGGCTGGGCAGGTGGCTAGGGGGACAGAGAGGGGCAGGCAAACCATATAACTGCAAGCTGACATCTCCATCTGGTATGGGGAGGGACCAGCTGGTGGGGGTGCATGACAGGCTGAGCCGGTGGGGAGAAGAGGCTGTGGTACACTCGAAATTTGAAAACAGGCCACATTTGGCCCCCGGGCCTGACTTTGGACATGTCTGGGTTATGATGACGGGCCAAACTAGATTTTAGACAAAATTTGCACCTGATTCCAAAAAAAGACAGCTGCACGTCATAGAACCATAGAACCGTGAAGATGGAAGGGGCTTCAAAGGCCATCAAGTTCAACCCCCTGCTCAAGGAAGGAATCCAAATAATAGGGTAGTTGTCAGGTAGTGGTCAACATTTGTCTTGAATGCCTCCAATGCGGGAGCACTCACCACCTCTCAAGGTCACTGATGCTAATATTGTACTGCTCTGTAGAGATGGGCACGAATAAAAAAAAGTGTTTCGTTTGTCGTTTGTCATTTACGGGGTCCGTTTTTGGTTCGTTTCCTTTTTTGCGAATTTTTGCAAAAAATTTGTTTTCATTTTTGTTCATTTTGTTACTGTTTCGTTACGATTTATTTCAATTTTTTGTGATTTAGTTTAGCATTTAAAGCAGTTCAATGTATTGCCGTAACGAAAACGAAACGGACAACAAAATTTCTGGTGTTTCTGTTCGTTTTGTTTCATTTTAGAGACAAAATTCGTTTGTCAGTTCATTACGTAATGAAACAAAAAAACAAAAACGGAAACAAAAAATGGTTCGTTTCGTGCCCATCTCTACTGCTCTGATATTCAACCAAAATCTCTTTTCCTGTGGCTTGAGCCCTTTATTACATATCCTACACTCTGGGTTGATTGAGAATAGATCCTGCCGTCCTCTATGTGACAGCCTTTCAGTACAGTAGTCCCCCGTCACAATGCGGTTCATATGTTACGGTCTCAGTATATCGCTTTTTTTTTTTCATTGAGAGAAGCAGGCTTCCAAAGAGAGGTTTTTAACCCCCTCCTGGCACCTCAGCAAACAGACCTGGGGCTGCTCCTGCTGGCTGCACTTGAAAAGAGAGGTATTTAATGCCCTTCTGACACCTCAGCAAACAGACCTTGAGCTCTTGGCAGCAAGGTTTGCTGAGGTGCCAGGAGGGGGTTAAAAACCTCTCTTTGCATGCGGAGCTGGCAGGAGCAGCCCTTGCTGAGGCATCTGCATTTCGCTTCCAAAGAGAGGTTTTTAACCCCCTCCTGACATCTCAGCAAACAGAGTTGGGGCTGTATTTGAAAAATGTCATCCCATCTCCCATCAGTCTCCTTTTTTCAAGGCTGAACATGCCCACATCGGCTTATGTATCTCGCTCAGTTGTGCTACTTTTTGCTCAAGGTTGGCCCTGGCCCTGTTCTTGCCTTCTGCTTTCCTCATTTGGAGAATTTCCTGTTTGACTCTTCACCAATCACGCTTACCCTTGAAAAGTGCAACCTCCTTGGCCTCACCCTCTAACCGGGGCTGGGGGTGGGGGTTGGAGAACACAAGGAATGGCACTCCCCTCCCTTGGGAAAGGGAATGATCATTTCTTCCGATCAATGAGAGTCTTTGCATTGTGGAAAATGAGTTTTGAGCAAATTGAGCAGAATAACACCTGCTCCTCTATAAGTTCCCTGTGTGCTAAGGCCATCTGTACAGGTTCTTCTCCAGCTGCCTCCAGCATCTTCTCAGTGGTGGCACCTTATTTATAGGACTTCCTTTCCCCACAAAGCCCCCAGTGGTGCTAACACTAGTGCCTTGTTTTCTCCAGACAGACATTTCCCCCCTCCATAGCTTTCACACCGTCTATTGGTTAGTCCTCACTCGTTTCTGCCTTTAACATCCCACTATCTAACTACATTTAATTTTTACATCTTCTTCTGCCTTTGTCAACCACCCTGGCAGTTTTGCTGAAGGACAGCATAGACATCTTCTGAATTAAAAAGGATTTTAAAAACAATCACAACACAGCCGTTTAACACCCCAACAACCGGAGAGCAAATTGGGAGGGGTGGAGAGTGTGTGCAAGCACAGATGCGCACAGACAGGTGGAGAGGGCAAAGAAGAACCCTGCCTAAGAAGAACAACAAACCATATGTTCGATGGCTTTTGTTTGCGCCAGAAACACCTCATGATGGCCCCATCTCATTATCAGGCAAATAAACAGCTGGCAACAAACTGCACAGTTGCAGAAACTGGGAAGCTAACAAACAAACTGGCAAAACCCACTGGACTTACACATCAGCTTCATTCCACAGGATACAGGTCTGGTTGGTTGTGCCCTGCCAGGATGAAAGGAAAAAGAGGAAGCAATTTAGTGTCCAGAACAAGAGCGCAGAGGTTTGGACATTCCGCAGTCTAAAAAGAGCAAAGGAACAAGGAAGAAACAAAGATCTGAGCTGGAATGGGTCCTTGAGCACATCCAATCTCGCCTGATTTCAGAAGCTAAGCAGGATCGGCCCTGGTTAGTACTTGGATGGGCGACCACCAGGAAATACCAGGTGCTGTAGGCGCCTGGAGTAGGAACTGGCAAACCACTCCAGTATTCCTGCCAAGAAAACTCCATGGGCATGGAGTAACAGAGAGTTGGTCACGACTGTAATGACACAACACACACAATAAGGCCATCAAGTCCAACCACCTGCTCACGGCAGTCCAAATCAAATCAGATCTGGCAGATGGTTGTCCATCTGCCAGATCTCACTACCTCCCAAGGTAATTGGTTTCATTGCCATCCTGCTCAGACTGTTATGAGGTTTTTCCTGAAACTCAACCACAATCTAGCTTCCTGTCGCTTGAACCCATTATCACATATCTTGACTATGGGAAAATTGAGCACAGGTCCTGCCCCTCCTCAGTAGGGCCACCTTCTATCTATCTATCTATCTATCTATCTATCTATCTATCTATCTATCTATCTATCTATCTATCTATCTATAATATTTTACCCTGCCTTTCTCCTTTGAGAAGGACCCAAGGCAGCTTACAATAATGAGAGACAATATACAGCCCAGAACATTTATGTTTAACTAGTGATACCAACAGCTTTGGAAACTCTTGTGATGACAAGCCATGATGATTTCTGGCCTGGATACAGTTATGTTCTATTCTAAGACTACCCAGTATAATGGTTTGAATTAATTGGAGCAGCATATCAATGCAATAAATCCATCCCTCCATCCCTCCATCCCTCCATCTGTTTATAAATCAAATCAATAAACAAACAAATTTGCTGGAATGCATTATGTGATAACAGATCATTATTTTCAGAAGTCATCAACATCTTTCAGGAAGTTTTGTTTGTATCCAGAATACAGTAGTCAGATATGGCGATGGTGGCCAACATCACACCAAACTTCGTTTTCTCTCTGCGTTTTCTTCACACAGAAACCAAACAGATACTTCTAGGTAGTTCCTGGGCTGGACCTGAGTGCATCATCACCCTTCCACTTTAGATCAATGGCATATTGTCTCTGGTATGGAATGAAGGGTCCATTAGAGATGGACATTTCGTTTTGGAACCAGTAGGTTATGAAATGAACTACGAAAGCCCAGGTGGTCCTTGGAACTGGTTGATACACGCAGATCCAATTGCTTTACCTTTCTCTGTATCTGTGAAGATTCTCAGTCATCCAGGTTCGTTTAACTGGGAGTTGAGTCATGGCTACTGGACTTCTTTTTTGAGAGATAGAAACGTTTCGCTGTTCATCCAAACAGACCGATGAAGCTGTTTGGATGAACAGTGAAACGTTTCTATTTCTCTGTATCGTGCAGGATTGGACCTTGTTTAAAACAATGGCTGTAGAGGCCCAGCACAAGTGCATACTGCAAAGAAAGAAGAGCTCATCTTCTTTCCCCATTAGATTGAAGGTGCTGGCATGGTTAATGGGTGGAGTTAGAGAGGCTCTAAAGCACAATGAGAGGTCTTTCCGTAAATGGAAATCCTCCCCAGATGAGGAAAATAAAAAGGAACACAAAAGCGATCCATATTGGATGTACATTACTGCATCCCGTGGTTGCGCAATTCCTGCCCCCATTTTATTATAGAATCCTAGAATAATGAATATGGAACGGGCCTGTAAGGCCAGAGAGTCCAAACCCACCCACCCCACTTAAGGCAAGAATCCAAATCAAAGATGGTAACAGATGGTGGTCCATTTGTTTGGCTTGAACGCCTCCAGCATTGGAGCACCACCTCCTGAGGTCATTAGTTCTATCATCGTACTGCTCTAACAGTTGAGAATTGTTCCGCCTGATAATCAGCCTAAACATGGCTTCATATAGCTGGAACCCATTATTGCATGCCCTTCACTATGAGGTGATCAAGGCAATAGTTGTATGTGTATTTTTTAAAAATCCAGTGCATCCACACACCCTTGTAAAAATGAAATTTGAATATTAATATCCTGCTTGGGTACTTCCCTTTCGAACAACCGCGAGGCTGTCTGTACTTACATCGTAGAGATGGGAGAACTCAACTTCCACAGGAGTCAGGAGCGACCGAGGAGCTGGTTTCACTGTCACAGAGATGACTCTTGAATTCAACACGGTGGTATTCCTGGTGGAAATGAAAGAGGTGTTGGTGCATGAGGTGGTGGTGCAGAACTCCCAAATGGAGTTCCTGAATGTATTTTTACGCCACCATTGCACATCCTGTGTTTATGCCATCTTCCATAATCACAGGGCAGTCAATGATGTGTTTGTTTTTACTCTTAGGCGCAATCTGTCTCCCATTTATCGTGCTGCCCTTTCAACGATCCCCACTTCACACCTCCACCAGAAAAGCCACTGCTAATGGCACATGCTGAATGCGTGTTGGGAAGGGCTGCACAGGTGGGGCTTTCACACACCCCAGGCCAATGTACCTCTAACAAGCCTATTCAGGCCATTGTCCACCTAAGGAGCTGATTCAAACCAGGGTAGGGGGAAACCAAGATAAACTATAAATTGGAAGCCCCCCACTGACTTTCCTCAGACTGAAGAAGCTACTTGGATGAGTAGCAAACTGTTTCGTACTGGGTCTTGCAAGACAGAGACCGGGTACATAATATGTGTGCAGGTGGATACTTTTTGCCTGGGCACGCAAAAACGAACTAGGACTCCCCGTTAGATTAGGGTGGCCAGCTCTCCTAGAAGCACATGAAATTGCTATGAATTCCCACTTTGCACTCCCACTTTTCCAACAAGGGGAAAAATCAGGGTGAGCAGCACAGGAGGAGATAACTTGATATGTGTCTATGAGATTTGGCCCCCGGGCCGGACTTTAGGCGGGCCTGCCCTAAAACCTTGGCATTTGTCTGTACCGGTTTCCAGCTGACACCCGGGCTCAAGGGCTAAGCATGGAGGTGTACGCACACATTTTCTTCTAAAAGGGTGTGGATGGCTCAAATGAACCAAGGCATATTTCTCCCCAAAAAGCAACCTTGGGTCATTTCGGGGAGAAAGGCGGGAGAGAAATATTTTAAATAAAATAAACGAATAAACATGCAAAGCCAAGCCAAGCAACAGAAGGCAAAACGTGTTGCTTCTAGGCCACGCCATAGTGTTGAAAGCCCTCACTGGTTGACTTACAATCAATCAGAGTGGTCGTGTTGCCAGGAAGGCGGTACAGAAATTAAACGGATAAATAAAATAAATATATGGTTACTTTTTTACTTGTATTTTTTTGTTAGTGTTGCAAACTGCCCAGACTGCTCCTTGCTGCCAGAAGGACAGCATAAAATAATATATAATATAGTATTATAAAATGTGATATAATTAAAATAAATAGCAACCCTGTGTAAAGCAGGCAGGCAAGCCTGTCTGGGTTCAATGCATTTGAAAAATATATTTCAAATAGAGATGGGCACGACTCATCGAAATTTTCATTTTTGTTTTTGTTTTTTCGTTTCGTTTCACAATGAAAATGAAAATGAAAAATTTTTCAGAAGCAAAACGATAATGGAAACGAAACGAAAAATTTTGCCGTGTTTTTCGTTTTCGTTACGGTGGACACATTGCATTGAAAAGAATGCTAACAAAACAAAAATTGTTCGTTTTTGTTTTTGTTTTTTCGTTTCGTTTGTATGAAAATGAAAATGAAAAATGTGCAAAAAAACCCCCTGAAAAACGAAAACGAACCGAAACGGACCCCTAAACGAAAAATGAAAAACGAAGAATTATTTTTTTGAGTCGTGCCCATCTCTAATTTCAAATGCATGCTTTGGAATTATCTTCTGCCTTTGGAATTATCTTGATAATTCCCCCATGCTTTGGGAATTATCTTTTTGAGTCCCCCTGAAGAATGACATCGTTGCACTCCATCAGGAGGTGATTTAAGGCATAATCCTTGCAGCAGGATTGCTATTCCATCACTTATGTAGTCATGTGTAATTCAGTGATCAACATGAGATGAAACTGCTAGTCTTTTTCCTGTTGCTGCTAATTTTTAATTGGTGTTAACCATTTACATGAAATGTTTAATTATTTGGAAGGCAGTTTATCTATTTATTTATTTATTTATTTATTTATTTATTTATTTATTTATTTATTTACAAAAAAATTAGCCACCCCACTAGAAAGAGGTCTCTGGGTGGCATACAACAATGTATTAAAAACTATAAAACAATAAAATTATTAAAACTATAAAATACAATACAGTTAAAACACAATACTTTGATATATGCATAGTGATTGTTCGAACTATGATGTATGTGGTTATCTGTGTGTTTCGACAGAAGAATGTCAAGTAAGTAAGTAAGTAAATAAATAAATAAATAAATAAATAAATAAATAAATAAATAAATAAATGTGTGAGTTGTCCTAACCACTGTATAAATGCTAATGTCGATGTTTTATTTTATTGGATCTGTTTGAAATCTGAGGAGGTGTAAGGTTATTTGTTTCTGCATGGGGGAAAGACAGTTTTACTCTTTTGAAAATTCATAACTCAAAATCCTGTCGAATGCGGCACAGAGTGAGAGCAGAACGTCTGCTACTTCTATGCCCAATATGGAGCTGATCCAGAGTCCAGTTCCAAAGGTACTGTTTCTGTTTGGTTTCCCCTCATTTTTAGGATTGACATATAGAATGCCCTTTCAGCCTGCTGGCATAATAACATCACGGCACTCTCATGCAGTGATCATGCTAATGTTTTAACACTGACATGTAATGTCCCTGAATTTGTATTACGATACCCTGGCTGTCTAAGGTAGGCAAGGGCATCTGTTTCTGACCACTTTCAAAGACAGACTTACCTCTGAAGGGAAAGGATTGCGCCCAAATTTCGGTAGAGTACTGTGCCCACCACGAAGACGGCGGAATCGTCTGCCTCTGTGAAAGAAGAGCAAAGCAAGGAACTGACACCACTGCACAAACAGAAGAGAGGCAGGGGCTCGAACTCAACATGGAAGGAGTTTAGAAGTTGTCATTCTACGCCATTTGGTTGCTTCCATCTCATGGTGACCCTATGAAGGAGCTTCACAGACCAGTGGTTAAATGGCAGTATTGCAGTCACAACTTGGCTCATGATCTGGGGTTCAATCCCAGGTAGTCAGCTCAAAGTTGGCTTAACCTTCCACCCTTCTGAGGTCAGTAAATTGAGTACCCAGCTTGCTGGGAGAGGGAGGATGTGTACCCTGCATAACTTGTGCACCACCCAGAGAATGCTTTAAGTGCTACGGGGTGGTATAGAAGCAGCACACTTTGCTTTTGACTTCGTAAACTCCCAAATGCCCAGACATTAACAGGCCTAGAATGTTCTAGGCCCTTCTCACAAGACAAATAGGGCTCCAACCCACGTGGAAACTTTAAAGATTCCTGTCCTTTTACAGGTCTGAATTGCAAGATTTGAATTCCAAAGCATGATCCTTTTTTAAATTAACTCTGCTCTAAGTAAGTTGCTTCTAGATAGAAATCTCTTGCACCTACCTGTTGATTTAAATGTTTTTTTTTTCATTTGATAGACTGTGGCATATAGCATGTGCTTCGTAGTTTTAATATGAGAGAGGCAACTTCACCTCCCCAAGGGGTGAGGGAGAAGGCCCATGTACGGCCAAGGGCAAACTTATCATCATCATCAAAATGGTGCAGATAGAGGCAGATGTGCTTATATGATTATTTGCTTATTTTACTGTTTATTTCACTGTTTTATTAATTTGCTTTGTTGTTTATTTCTTATTTGCATCTATGTAAACCACCCAAAGTCCCTTCAGGGAAATCGGTGTGGTATAAAAATGCAAAATACTGTATATACTCGAATATAAGCCTAGTTTTTCAGCCCTAATTTTGGGCTAAAAAAGGGGCCCTCAGCTTATATGCGGGTCAATACTTTTAGCCACTGAGGCAAGTCAACTGTGGCTAAAAGTCATTTTAAACATTGTGTGCCGCTTCTCATGACCCTCCTCTGCATCACAGGGGAGCGGCACACAATGTTTAAAATGACTTTTAGCCACTGATCCAAGCACTTGCATCACTGGTTAAATTTAAACATCACACACCACTCCCCCAGCTCACAAAGGAAGAGCTGCCAGGCCCTGCTGCTCCCACCCTAGGCTTATAACTCGAGTCAATACATTTCCCGAGTTTTGGGGGGTTAAATTAGGGGCCTCGACTTATACTTGGGTTGACTTATACTTGAGTATATATGGTAAATAAATAAATAAATAAATAAATAAATAAATAAATACAGTATTCACCAGTGGAATAAAGGCCAGGTCATGCTTACTGCTGCAATTGTATCTGAAAAGAATCATCTGTGAATAACAATAACCTTTGAATTACAGAGTTGGAAGGGACGCTAGAGATCATGGTGTCCAGCCCCTCTCAAAGACAGCTGGGGGGGGGGGAGATGGAGACCATGTAACACCTAGCAGCAAAGTGCTTCTCCCTCCCTCCCTCCCTCCCTCCCTCCATTCATTCATTCATTCATTCATTCATTCATTCATTCATTCATTCATTCAGTTTTTGTTTTCTCCCTGGCCTTTCATATTTTAGTTTTATTATTATTTCTAGTTTCCCTTGATTTCATTTCTGGTTGGTTGGTCCTGTTTGGTGGGTTCAGTGTGTGTATGTGAGTTGGAATTCCCGAAGCTACTTTCTTCAAGTCTGAAGATGCCTGGATTTGAAATGACCACTATCTGACGAGCCTTAATTAGACTCTACTACCATATAGATCAGTGATGATGAACCTTTTAGAGACCGAGTGCCCAGACTGCAATTCAAAACCCACTAATTTTTTCCCAAAGTGCCAATACAGTAATTTAACCTGTATACAGGTGGCTATGAAGGGTCGAGGTCGGGTGCCCACAGAAAGGGCTCCGAGTGCCACCTTTGGCACCCGTGCCATAGGTTCGCCATCACTGATATAGATCTTATACACTACTACTACCGGGACTTTTTGAAGATGTGGAACATTTATCTAGCATCTGTAGCTAACATCTAATTCGTTTTTCATCCTCGTCATCCAGTACCTGCATTGCCGTTCATCTGGATCTGGCACCGTTAAGTTCAACCTGGAGTGAGTTACCACCGTACCTCCTTAACTCTAGTTTGTAACTTTCTCCCTCTCTGGCCTGAGAACCACCTGGTGAGACCTGATGGGGTGTGCTAGTCCCCCGGGCTGGGTGCCTTTTAGGGGTGGCCACAGGAGACATGGGACTGTGACTCCCCCTACTTCAAGTCAATATTTGTGGTCATTCCTCTTGATCTCCTGCCTTTGGTGTGTGATGAGACCCTGAGTGAGAAGGGGGGGGTTGTGGGGTGGATGAGCTCAGTGAGCACATGGAGGCTTGTGTTGCTTTCCCCCATGGTGAATATTTGTGGAGAATGCAAAGAACAGTAACAACAAAGACAACCCAAACTTGCAGGGTGATTCTTTTTTATTTTGATCGTCTTTTGTTACTTTTTAAGGTGGCAGTATTAGAGCACGACTCGATTAACATAAGAACATAAGAAGAGCCATGCTGGATCAGGCCAAAGGCCCATCTAGTCCAGCTTCCTGTATCTCACAGTGGCCCCACCAGATGCTTTTGGAAGCGCATGAGACTAGATATCTGTCTCCTGATCCCACTCCGCTGCATCTGGCCCTTGAAGTACCCTGGTTTTAAGCCTGGAGATTACACATCTCCATCATGGTTTGTAACCTGTGATGGACTTTTCCTCCAGGAATCTGTCCAATCCCCTTTTGAAGGCATCCAAGCCAGATGCCATCACGACATCCTGTGGCAGGGAGTTCCATAGACTAACAACGCGCTGGGTGAAAAAATATTTTCTTTTGTCTGTTCTTACTCTCCCACTCTACATCAGACTATCCAGGAAGCTGACCTTATGGCTGAGTCTAAAGTGACTCCTAAGTGGGTCAACAACATGAACAAAGATGCAAATCTTTACCAGTGTAACAAGCTTATCAGTTCTATCAAAATTTAATGTAATTATCATAAATGTTACTATCTTAATATCAAACTTGGCGATGGCTCGAGATTTGGGTTGAGATTAGAACTTAGTTATAATTATAACGTATCCATCTTTTAAAATTGATTGATATTATAATATATGAAATTCATTGTATGGTTTAATCAATTCAGTAGTGTAAATAGTTATCATCAATTATATCTTAAACCATAACTTTTAAAAATATTTAGCATTCATTTAACATCTCTTAACTTAATCTAACTGTATTACTTTTTTATCCTCAATTTTTAGTCCTAGATAGATATAGGTACCTTATGAAAAATGACATGCTGTTTTGTCATTTTGTAAACTTTCGAAATGTTATGAAATGAAACAAAATGGGAAACAGCTTTTTGTTGCAAAATGAAATGTTTCATTACTCTGTAAAATGGCTCCCTTGTAAAAAGCTACCCACCAAATTTGGTGTCTCTAGGACCCAGGGGAAAAATTTTATAGACTAACGAATCATTTTTATTGTTTCATTTCATTATGAATCTTTTTACAAAAATTGAATTAAAACAAAATGAAATGAACCGCTAGAAGAAACGAAATGAAACAAAACTCTATTTTTCCATTTCGTGCCCATCCCTAGTCCTGGGTGCTCCATTTAGTTGGGATGGAATTATTTTTCTCTAATTTTGACCCTTATTTACACTTCCTTTACCTGAAATCCCCGTAGAGAGGATCCTTTTGGACACCGTGACCTTGTCCTCTGCATTGCGAGCCCAATCCACCATGCCTCGCCAGCCTTTCATAGGGAAGCTAATGTCTTTGGCTGCATTTGCAGGGAACTTCTGAATGCTGACGACTTGAGCAGAGAGAGAGAGAGAGAGAGAGAGAGAGAAAGAAGAGAGAAAGAAATCAAGCAGACTCCTAAATGGGCAGTTGAGCTTCCCATTCACAAAATTGACAGTGAGTAGTTAACAGAAACTAAACAACCTGGCAATGAAAAAAAAAATGTACACCAACAGAGAACCCAAGTGTTCAATGGTACAACACAATAATAACTTCGCCCAAAGGGAGCACACAATTAAAATGGTAATAACATGCAGAGATCAACGTAAGCCAAAGCTCTTCAGTTGTTCTCTATTTGAAACATCGGATTACAAGGATTTTCCCAAACGAGGAATCGGTGGGTATTCCTGTACACTTTTCTTTAAATGCCCACATTTGTGCAGACCTATCTGGAAGTTGAGTCATGGCAACTCTGGACTTCTTTTCCTGAGAGAGATTGAAACGTTTCACTGCTCATCCAAACAGCTTTGGTGGTTACTTCACGTCCTTCCTCGAGCCGAGGTGAACTTGCATCCATGTTGAAATCGCTTTTCAACACGGATCGAGAAGTGGATTGAAAAGATTC
This sequence comes from Phrynocephalus guinanensis, assembly GCA_037367245.1. Taxonomy (NCBI): domain Eukaryota; kingdom Metazoa; phylum Chordata; class Lepidosauria; order Squamata; family Agamidae; genus Phrynocephalus; species Phrynocephalus guinanensis. Next base: position 4,457,542 of record CM074739.1, read on the forward strand.
CCGAGCTCCAGGATTGGAATCTCTCACCCCGCTTGGAGCGCAGTTCAGGGGGAGTGGTCGGGGTGAACTCGGATTGACCCCACAAAGACGTGAGGTTACGTTCCTTCAAACTCGGATCGACCCCACAAGGACGTGAGGTTACGTTCCTTCGAACTCGGATTGACCCCACAAGGACGTGAGGTTACGTTCCTTCGAACTCGGATTGACCCCACAAGGACGTGAGGTTCCATTCCTTCGAACTCGGATCGACCCCACAAGGACATGAGGTTACGTTCCTTCGAACTCGGATTGACCCCACAAGGACGTGAGGTTACGTTCCTTCGAACCGGTCTCCAGCGGGGCCACGAACTGCAGTGAGAGGGACGTGAAGTATCAGCCTTTGTCAGTCTGATGACTGACAAAGCTGTTTGGATGAGCAGCCAAACGTTTTGATCTCTCAGGAAAAGAAGTCCAGTTGCCCTGACTCAACTTCCAGATAAACTCATTTGAATGACTGAGAATCTTCACAGATCTTTGTGCATATCTAGTTTGATAGTGTGTAATGCTGCCCATTTGTTAAAGTTGGTTTGTACGCTCTTCAGAAACGCATGCATCTCTCCATGTGTATTTCCCAGTACAGTTTAATGAGTTTTAAGGAATCATGTAGTATGTAATGAGAACACGCCTCCACAAATTGCAGTTGGGACCAGGGAAGGTATCTGAGTTGTGAGTTGAGTCCATCATTGAGGAAAACAACAACTGTGAACTGACTCCCAGTTGAGTCACTGGTACAACTATAGTCCAACTCAACAGCAATTCCTAAGCTGAGCAGGTGTGAATTGGCAAAATTCTGTTCAAAATCAAATTGAAATGGATTTCTCTCCTATTCCTAGATATCGTACACTCCAGGAGGGGGAGGTGTCTCTTGAAATTTTGGGGTGAGACACCCCTCCCATACTAGCGACTACTTCATTCTGGCTGTTAGGTATGTGTTTATCTTTCTGTATCTCCTCACCATTGGCAATGCCGACAATTCTAGTGGTTGTCACTAGAGATGGGCACGACTTAGCGGTATTCCCGTTTCCGTTTCCGTTACTCGTATCCGTTACTCTACGGAAACGGTAACGGGAATTACTCCGCCAGAATTCGAGCTCACAACCGACGAACGAACAATTTTGGTCTGATTTGTCGTGCTCGTTCCTTGCATCGCGCAATGCCAAGCGGCACAGAAAAAAAGTTTTTAAAAGTAAAAAAAAAACCGATTCCCGGCCCTAAAAGTAGGCGAAAACTGTCTGAGGGCACCTACCAGGCCAGAAGGGTGTTTTATTTGGGGGGGGGGGGGTTCCCCGCCCCCCTCTCCTTGGCTATTGCTACTGCTGCGCTGCTGGTACCAGGCTGGGAGGGCGCATCCATTTGCCATGCGGTGGGGGGGATCCAAAATGGCGACCGCAATATTTTTTTTGAAATCGTTGCCCAAAACCCCACCAAAGCACCACAGAAACATGCGAAAATTAGCTATTTTAAATGCTTGAATTTTTACAGTAGCAGCAGTGGGTTTTTCTTGCAAAAAAAAGTCTCCGTTGATTTTATTTTATTTTATTTTATTTTTTTACACCTGCACATTTGCAATGATGGGCTCACCCATGGGAGTAGACCATGCAAACTTTCCACCAATCGCATGGCCACTTGGCCAGGTTGACCACAGAGACTTCTGGGATGTGCCAATCGGGCATAAACAGCCCACTAATCGTAGCCCAAACCCGAACCCTAAGCCTAACCCATACGCCAGTACACTGTCCTTCTAAGTGGGTCAGAGAGGCACCCAGAGGTGCACCCAATACTCACCCTAACCTCACCCGTAACTAGCCTAACCCTAGCCCTTGCGCTAACCCGTCTTAACCCTAAGCCAGATCTACTTGCATTGCACTACATGCAAGTATGTGAGACACAGCGGGTGCAAAGAGTCTGCCAGTCCGTCACTTGTGGCTCTGGCTGACTCCTGCAGCTCCCTCCAGGAGCCCGCTACCCCCCCAAACCAGTACTAACAACAACGAAAAAACGAACCGACTAATTTTTGCGAAATTTCGCAAAAAACGGAAATGAGCCGAAACGGACTCCCTCCGACACACGACAACTCAAAAACGTCATTTTCCCTAGTCGTGCCCATCTCTAGTTGTCACGTATGTCTCTTGGCACTAATCACCTGTCTGGGATGGTTTTGAGCCCAGGTTGGTCTGGAATTATGAAAATTGTTAGTAATGCATATGGTTCCCATACTGGTTTATCAAGCAGAGCTGCAGCTTGAATATGAAACTGAGTGCCCAATTTCTTAATGACTTCCAGAAGGTCGGAAAGCATTGTTCTCCTCCAGGCAATTGGACGAAACAGTGTGAATAGATCTACTGTGTCCCTTCACACTAGGGAGGTAATTAGTCTTACTTTGCACAATTGGCTTGATCCAATTTTTATACAATTTTGTGAAGTGGGTATATGTGGTGTAGCAAAATCATGAGATACAATAAAGTCTGTCTTGTTGTCTCAATACAAATAGTTGGCCTGCGTGTGCTACTCATCTCACACACTGAGATGTGAATGTGTGTTTTTCCTGTATTGTGTAAACTCTGGGATATTTCTTCTCCCACTAGAATTAAAATGGACTGAAGGTTAACAGCAGGGTTAGCATTGTTTTTCAGGGTGACGATTAGAGACTGGGGTTAAATTACAATGCCTGTATTTCCTCAAGCAACAGCTTTCTTATCCACATATGCCTCACCCTCTATAGCCTGATTAACCTACACCCCCCCCCCAAATGGGCATGCAACTCTTTTTTCTCCTTTGCCTTAAAAATCTTGCATTAATTGGGAAAGAAAAAACACTCTACAACAAAATCAAGCATACATTTAACTGGATGCGGGGATCCTGATGAAAGAACGTAGACTCGAGTCCAATCATCCGACCAACGGAGCGATGATGATGTTGCCCCTTGCCATTTGGCATTTTATTACATATCATTTACATTCCACAGTATGCACAGAATCAGTGATTGGTTACAAGAGAAAGGGTACATCCCAGAGTATGCACAGAATCAGGGATTGGTTACAAGGGAAACTTCATATACGTTACATATGGTGGTTGGCTAGGGTTGCCCTGTGACTGCCTCATGAACAGAGCATTCCTTGCCCAGTTATTGATTACCATAACCCATGTCCTAGCTGTTTGCGGATGGAGGTGAGTTAATGACACAGACGAAGGTGAGTTAATGAAAGGGAGACAATAGATGAAGGGAAGACGAAAATAGGCAGAGGGAAATGAAAAGCAAACAGGAAAGCAAACAGGAATTATCCCAGTAACCAACAGTAAATAAATGAGAGATGAACAGGGCAGGGTACACAAGCTGAATAATGAAAGATAACTAATTCTTTGGCTAAATAGTAAGTAAATAGGTGAACTAAATTTATCCAATTTACCCAAGCTGGTTTTTTGAGGGATAGCGAGGTCTGCAAACATGTGGATTCAGCAGAGTTGCCACATCAGGAGTGCTTCCACTCTTTTGGAATTCAGACTCTGGACCCAAATGAAGACTCTGGCTAGGCCTCATCCCAGCTGTCTGAATCAGATCCCGTCAACTGGATGTGCTGGCTTTCCTTCCTTTTCAATGTAAATTACCATTTCAGATGATATCGTTTAAAGTGTTAGATTTTAATTGGGATTTAATCTGGTAGTACTGTAGGAACACAGTAAAAAACCTGGCATCACGTCCAACCTTCACCCTGCGAATGCAGAAAACCTGCAGATATGCAAACCCTAAATATAGCATAGTCTCTGGTTTCCTCCAGTGGCCATTTCTGGTAATACTCATGGGAAGTGCGTATTTCTACTCTATCTAGAAATCTAGGGGGTACAGTGGTACTTTGTATAAAGGAATTAATTCGTTAAGCAAATTTCCTTTGTACAAATTTCCCATAGGAATGCATTGAAAATGGATTAATCCCTAATCACGACCGTTTTTCTGTTGTACGGATTCGCCCCATAGGCAATTCTGTTAAGTGATTTCCGCCTATCTCCGGCATTTTTTTTCCTTTAAGTGGATTTTCTGTTAAACAAACCATTTGCTATATGAGGGTCTACTGTATTTAATATTTTCAAGCAGCAGATAATGGAAATCATGGGTACTGATTCAATGGCTATGGCAGTCCTACTGTATATTTAATTATAATATTCACAACTATCCAATTTGGAGTGGAAGGCCAATCACATCAGTTTCTTTGTGCTCCAGCAGGCCTCATGGCTGTGTGACATATCATGCCACTGGTGGTCTGAACAATTTTACAGCCAACACAAGACCCGGTGCACAAACGGGATATGGCCAATGCTGCAGAGAAAGATGATGCTATCACCTATATGTTTTCATAGAAGTCAACAAGACCGGGGCCATTGCATTTGAGTGACCCTGTATTTGAGCTGCATTGCAAGCTGCCTTGGTTAACAATTGGAGACAAAGCCAGTGCATAATTGAAATAACATTATAACTAATTCAATGGATTTGTTGGTATTGGCATCCACTTGCTTTTGTCTGGTGAAGAAAAGGAAAGTGGTAATTCTATACCTGCCCAATATCTGAAACCTGGGGACCTTGCTCAAAACTCATTGGGAAGCCAGGATGCAAAATGTGTACCTTGTAGGTCTAGTATTGTGTGGGAACTCAGCAACAGAACATGACTCTGGGAGACCGAAATATTTATTAATAATCTTAGAACTACAGAACTGGGAGGGCCCCTAATGATCATCAAGTCCAGCCTGTTTTAAATGAGGAATCAAACTTCCTGGCTTGGCAGCCAGGGATCTAAACCACTAACTATCCATTTTATCCCATATTAGTGTGCAAGCTTTAAAGTTACTTTATATACAGAAAAGACTACTGGTGAAGTGGACTTGTCCACAGAAAAGTCACATTAAAAATATCAAAGTTATCTTTTTTTAAAAAAAAAATACTTTAGGTGGGTTTTTGTTAGTTTTCATTTTTATTTTGTTTTCCCCTTATAATGCTTGCACAGATTAACGGGGCTGCTCCTTCTACAACTACAGTTTGTGTGTGTGTGTTGTGTCGTTACAGTTGTGACTGACTCTTTGTGACTCCATGTCCATGGAGTTTTCTTGGCAGGAATAGTGGAGTGGTTTGCCAGTTCCTACTCCAGGCGCCTACAACACCTGGTATTCCCTGGTGGTCTCCCATCCAAGTACTAACCAGGGCCGACCCTGCTTAGCTTCTGAAATCGGGCGAGATCAGACGTGCTTAGGGTATCTAGACAGCTACAACTACAGTTTAGACAAGTATAAATCTGCCTTATGCCAATTCAAGCCACTGGTTTATCTAACCCGGCCACTTGACTGATGGGTGACAGCTCTCAGAAGAGTTTTGGCCAAAGACTTTTGGAGGCCTCTGCTATTTGGTCTCTTTAACTCATCAGCCAGCACAGCTAGTGGTGAAGGCTTCTGGGAATTGTAGTCCAAGAACATCTAAGGTTGGGAACCATGGCTTTAAGTGGAGATGCTGCAGGTAATAATGTTCCATACAGCAGCTGCGTGTACCATGGATCAATAATCGCTTCTTTATTGTTGGGTTGCTTGATTCAAAAATATAAATTAACAAAAGGATCCTATAGGTTCAATGTTGTATTTCTCTAACAAATCAACAGACATCAACCAACCCATGGAGTCATTGTGTAACCCCTCATCCATTCCCTACTGGCTTTGTCCAGGGTCAAATGCAAAGAAGTTTATTCATTCATTCATTCATTCATTCATTCATTCATTCATTCATTCATTCATTCATTCATTCAATTATTGATTTGATTTGATTTGATTTGATTTCTATACCGCACCATCTGGCCCAACTGCCACTCTGGGCGGTTTATAAAATTTTAAGATAAATACAACAAACGTAACATCAAACATAAAATCAAACATAAAACAAGAATAGTAATCCATAGCTAAAAACAAAATCAAAATTATAGTGACACTGCATGAGCCTCACGTCTCTGAGTCTGACACCCACTTAGTCGGACCAGAGGAAGTGGCTCCAGCTGCGTTGGCATATCTGGCTAGAGGGGGAGCCATGGGGGAGCCCCATCTACTCACCAAGATTTTCCGTCACCTGGTAAGAATCCTGGAAGTCTTTCATACGGAAACCAATCACATCGATGAAATCTTCCACCAGCCGGAAGAGCTCCTTGATGTTGGGACCCATCTGCCAAAAAAAAAACCACGGTTATCTCTTTTTCCTTTCATGCTGGACAACCATTGCGGGCAACTCAAGATATGAGTCAAATTGGACAATTCATTGGCCTTCCTTCCTTCCTTCCTTCCTTCCTTCCTTCCTTCTGTCATCAGCTTTTTTCTTCCTTCTTCCTTTCCTTCCTTCCTTCATCAGCTCTTTTGTTCCTTCCTTCCTTCCTTCCTTCCTTCCTTCCTTCTGTCATTAGCTCTTTTCTTCCTTCCTTCCTTCCTTCCTTCCTTCCTTCCTTCCTTCCTTCCTTCCTTCCTTCCTTCCTTCCTTCCTTCCTTCCTTCAGCTCTTTCCTTCCTTCCTTCCTTCCTTCTCTTCCCCTCTCAGACATATAGAGATGGGCACGCACTGCCAATTTTGCAGTTTGTGTTGTCTTGTCCTTTGGGCAACTGAGTGTCAGTTCCCAGCCTCATCTCCTCTGGCACTCACCCAACCAGAGACAGTACCTTGACTTCCCTGCCTCGCCTCCTCTGAGCACTACCTCTGAGTGGTCACCTGCTGGAAGAGGAGGAGGGCCTATATGTCGTGAAAGATGAACCAGCACAAACAACTGAACTGGCAGTTTTTTGCTTATTTCTACAGACATACAACATATTTTACCTGACGTCATTAGATGATTGCATGCAAAAAATGGATGCATTTATTAAAATAAGATTCTATCAATGCATTTGGTGGTCACCGTTTTTAGATGGGTTTTAAAAACTTGGGCGAGATTCCTTCTATTGGGAGATCTGCATCTTTCTCATTGAAGATTGGATGTCTGGCAACCAGCAGCGATTGTGTTCCCCTTCCTTTTTTGATAAGGAAAAAGTATAACAATTTGCAAAAACAAAATGTAATGGAAAATGTGAGAGTATTAATGAATTCAAATGGCAAAAGAAAAAAAGAATGGACAGCTGCATCCATCTAAGCTTTGACTCTTTCTTTTAGAAAACTAGGGTTGAATTTCTGTGTTCTCATCTATGCTGGCATCAAATTAGAACTGCTATCTATCTATCTATCTATCTATCTATCTATCTATCTATCTATCTATCTATCTATCTATCTATCTATCTATCTATCTATCTATCTATCATCTTCCTGCCTTCCTTGCTTGCTTCAATCCATCCATCCATCCATCCATCCATCTATCTATCTATCTATCCATGAAGCTCTTCAGCACCTAAATAGCAGCCCCCTCGATACTGAGAACAGCAGCATCATTTGAATTTGGTCATTAAAAATGAGTGATAATTAACTTCTAAGAAGAATGTCCTTCACATTAAACATGAAAACAACTTGAGATTTTAACAAGTCTGGATGAAGAAGGAAGGGAACCTGACTCATAGATCCGAACCATAACTTCGACATTCTCAACTTGTGCTCTATACTGGGACAGGTTGCAAATCCTATCTCATAAGATTGTTGTCGGGATTTGGGAGAAGCAACTAAGGAGGGGGGAAACAATATAAAAGCAAAGATGCTAAGTATGATATTATACAAGGTGTGGTGTGGGCAAGCTCACGCACATGCGCATGCATGCACACAAGCATGCACGTGCACACACACACACACACACACACACACACACACACACTTGTGTATATACATATAATACTACATATAATACAACTGCAGAGCTGGAAGGAAACCTATGGATTATCAAGTCCAGTCCATATGAAGGAGCCACAGAGGAGAATCAAACTCCTGACCTCTGGTTTCACAATCAGATACTTAAATCACTGTGTTGCCCATCATCATCATCATCATCATCATCATCATCATCATCATCATCATCATCATCATCATCATCATCACGATCATGTCAAGGAGGCCCAATGAGGACTTGAACTCCTGACCTCTGGTTCACCAGACAGACACCTAAACCGCTGAGCTCTCTCAATTCTGAAAGACGCACCCAACTTGCCAAAGCTATTGGCAGTCCAAAATAAAAGCAGATACAAGGCTCACATACCAGCTGAGCTTCCTCCCATTTGTCCCGGTTCTCATCCGTCAAAATGTTGCTAACGATCTGTACAAAATTCTAAGAGAAGAAAAAAAGAAACACATCATCTATCTATCTAAAATATGTTTACCCCACTTTTTTTCCTTAAAAGGCGCCAAGGTGACTTGCAACATTAATAGGACACTATTTAAAAGCTAAAAATGATTTTATAGCTCTATCTATTTCTCTGTCTATCTATCTATCTATTCTATATATCTATCTATCTATTAACACATTAAAAGGAAACAGGAGACAACAACCTAATGGAAATCTGAGGCCAAGCATAGATTAGAAATTAGCAACCTTTATTCCCACATCAAATTCAGATAACTCTATTATTAGTAGTATTAGTATTATTGGTAACTCAACAGTTGGGAGTGTCTAGAGAAGAATTTGGGCTTTCTTTGAGGGCTCTTCTAACACTCCCTTTTTTCCTTAGTTGCCAGAAACCTAGCCTTATTTATTTCAATTTTCAGACACTTAAATCCCAAGAATGCCAGTTGGAACACAAGGAATCCCCCCTTCTCTCTCTCTCTCTCTGTGTGCGTGTGTGTTCCATCTGGGTGCTCCAGAATGGCACCAATATCCAATTGGGTCAATTTTTGTGCACGTTCCTCTGATCTGCCCATCACCAGTTCACTGAACAGCAAACAGCAAATTTGCACTGAATAGAAAATTATGGAATTTGTTCATCAGTACCAACCCATTTTGTGGGAAGGCAGGTGTATGAGGGATTGCAAACCTGTTCTCTTTTCCTTGCATTCAAGAGAAATTTGGACAACCCCCTGGCAGAGAGCCTTTGATTTGTATTCCTTCATGGAGCACGGGGTTAGACTTGATGGCCTTAAAGCAGGCATGCCCAAACTTTGGCCCGCCAGATGTTTTGGACCACAACTCCCACAGTCCTTTGTCATCATTGTCATTGGTTTAGAATTCTGGGAGTTGTGGTCCAAACATCAGGAGGGCCGAAGTTTGGGCATGCCTGCCTTAGAGGTAGAGGCATAGCTAGGGTTTTCAGCACCCGGGGACAAAATCAGTTTTTGTGCCCCTCGAAGGGACCGGGAGGGACTAAGGCACCACAGAGAAGGTGGTGGCAGAGGCCGGGGAGCCCTCTGTGCCAGCCCTGGCAGGTAGACTGTGACATCCCTTCCCACGACTCCTGGGCAGGGAACCATTTGGTGCCCAATCTGGTAGCCCCAGATGATGTGCCTGGGGGCAAAAGCTCCCTGCCTTGCCTCCCTAGCTACACCACTGCTTAGAGGCCCCTTCCAACCTCCCTATTCTATGATTCCTGCCTGCTCAGATTCATAAGAACATAAGAACATAAGAACATAAGAAGATCCATGCTGGATCAGGCCAAAGGCCCATCTAGTCCAGCTTCCTGTATCTCACAGCGGCCCCACCAGATGCGTTTGGGGGCACATGAGACTAGATATCTGTCTCCTGATACCACGCCCCTGCAACTGGCTCTTGAAGTACCCTGGTTTCTCCATCATGGTTTGTAACCTGTGATGGACTTTTCCTCCAGGAATCTGTCCAATCCCCCTTTGAAGGCATCCAGGCCAGATGCCATCACCACATCCTGTGGCAGGGAGTGCCAAAGACTTACAATGCGCTGGGTGAAAAAAATATTTTCTTTTGTCAGTTCTTACTCTCCCAGCCTTCAATTTGAGTGTATGTCCCCTAGTTCTGGTATTTTGGGAGAGAGAGGAGAGCTTCCCTCTATCCACTTTACTCATACCCTGCATTATTTTGCATGTCTCAATCATATCCCCCCTCAAGTGCCTTTTTTCCAGACTAAAGAGGCCCAAATGTTTTAGCCTTTCTTCATAAGGGAGGTGCCCCAGCCCAGTAATCATTTAGTCGCTCTCTTCTGCACCTTTTCCAGTTCCACTATGTCTTTCTTGAGATGCGGTGACCAGAATTGTACACAATACTCCAGGTGGGGCCTTACTATTGTTTTGTATAATGGCATTATAATGTTGGCTGTTTTATTTTCAATCCCCTTTTTGATAATCCCTAGCATGGAATTGGCCTTCTTCACCGCTGCCACATACTGAGGAGACACTTCATGGAGCTGTCCACCAACACACCAAGATCTCTTTCCTGATTCGTCACGGATAACTCAGAGCCCATGAGTTGATAGATGAAGTTTGGATTTTTTGCCCCAATATGCATTACTTTACATTTGGGTACATTAAAACGCATTTGCCATTTCTCAGCCCATTCCCCCAGTTTGGAGAGATCCTTCTGGAGCTCTTCACAATCTTCTCTGGTTTTCACCACACAGAAAAGTTTTGTGTCATCTGCAAACCTGGAGCTTCTCCCCATCTGGATTTTCCACTCTTGCTACCTCGCCCTCTCCTCCAGTTCTTAAATCTCCTGGTGTCACCTCACCTGTATATCACTGGCAGTCGGGCTATAATATGCCCTGCGGAAGATTTCAGTCATATTCCTGAGTACATCAAAGGTCGAGAGCAGATCTCCGCTATAGCTGGTTCCATCCTGAGATATCTCCATGAGGTTCTGCAGTACATCAGACACCCCTTCGCCTATAAGCCCCCGCTGAGCTTTGGAGAGATGGTCTCTTGTCTGTCAAGACATAAAAAAATTGCAAGTTGATCTGACTGCTATCTATTACTAAAATCAGTATTCCCAAATCTCAGGCTAGGCAGCGCACCAGCCAAAACACAATATAACACACTTACAAAACAACAACACCAGAGAGAGAGGGGGGGGGAGGAAGGAAGAAAGGAAGGAAGGAAGATAGATAGATAGATAGATAGATAGATAGATAGATAGATAGATAGATAGATAGATAGATAGATAGATAGATAGATAGATAGATAGATAGATAGATAGATAGATAGATAGATAGATAGATAGATAGATAGATAGATAGATGGATGGAAGGATGGAAGGAAGGAAGATAGATAGATAGATAGATAGATAGATAGATAGATAGATAGATAGATAGATAGATAGATAGATGATAGATAGATAGATAGATAGATAGATAGATAGATAGATAGATAGATAGAAGACATAATAATCTAAGTCCTTTACAGCCTATTTGAGGATAGAATGGTTGTATGTGGCTCTTGGGAGGAAGAAGAAATTTTGGAGAAACGGTGGTCTGGGATAAATATATTAATTTTTGGAGTCATGACGTAATCAAAGGGGCTAATGGATCTTCAGGAGTGGCCAGATTCAAATTCAGACCATTTCATTTTTTACATCACTTGAGCCTGTCCAAAGGGGTCTGGTTCAGGTATGGTATTCTAGTAAAACTGAAGCATACTTCTATTTTTTTATATCTCAGGTAAGGATTCTGGCAGTCTTGACAGGCCCAGACACCCCGAGGTGGAATTAGTTAAGTCTTACATGACTCACTGCTCATTAACCCTCTCTTGTTCTGCCTTAATTCTCTTGCCCTTTTGTCCACCATTGACTTGATTTGACTAATTTTGTAAACCACCCAGAGTGGTCTCTGTTGCTAGATGGCATGCTATAGAAATCAAATCAATAAAATAAATAGTTAATACCCTGCAAACTTCCTTGCCTCCATGGCACCCCTTAAGATCTCCTGAACTTGCAATTTGTAGATGGACTTTACTAAGAAGCAAGGGACCGACACCCTCGCAGACGTGGGACTGGAGCGTTATCAAGACAGGCACCAACAACCAATTTTCAAGAGCAAAACCATTCAAGAGAAAATTGGATCACCAACTGCCACATCTGCTTTGATTTGGATTTCTGCGCAGAGCAGGGTGTTGGACTTGGTGGCCTTACATACCCCTTTCAACTCTTTTAGCCTACGATTTAAAGGCTATGATTCTTGCCTAGAACAGTAAACATCTTAAATTGGGTCAGTTTTGACACTGTGCAACAAAACCATGCCATTTGGGGGCAAAATCTGAAGCTTTTGTGTGGCCAGAGCACCCATCTCATTGTAGAATAACTCGGTCACACGATCCAGGAGCGTTCTAATCTCCTTGAAGGCAAGGAAACAAATGTTTGTAAGTCCTCATCTTTGCATGCAAGAAGGAGACCAACAGCAATTTAGATTGCTTCATCTCCATTTCTGCACCTTCGGGCCAAGATTCTAGGGGTGTGGAGCTACAGAACACACACATTCCAGTTTGGGGATTTCAGCACTCAAGGCCTGGGCACTCACCATCATCTGTATGTTCCTGTAGTCAATCGAAACACACTTGATGTACGTTGGAAGCACCCAGTAGGCAGTACCCTCTTCATCCAGCAAGCAACGTCGTAGGATCAACCCTGGGAAAAAACAGAAAAGAGACCGCTAAGAGGGTCTTCTACTGCTTGGCGAAACAATAGCTTGCTATCCAAGGTCACCCATTGCTCCATGAATTCAATTGCAATTGCAATGTATTGTCATTGTACAGATACACATAGTACACACATGCAACGAAATTCGCAAAAACACCCAAAGACCAGACCAAAAACACAGTCTTAGAGCGATCTCTAAAACATGCCCACCCACCAAAATCCCCCCCCCCCAAGATGCAGGGACGTCCACTTTACCTAAGAGCAGCCTAATGCTGCAATGTCATCCATACATGTTTATAGCTATGCTGCTGTTGTTCTGAGCCATCAAGTCACTTCTGCCTTATGGTGACCATATGAACGAATGGTCCCCAAAATGTCCCTTTCTCAACAGCTCTTCCAAACTCTACCCTGTGGCTTCCTTGAGGTTGAGTCCACTCATCTCATGTTTGATCTTCCTCTTGTCTTGCTGCCCCCCCCCCCCCACTTTTCTCTGCATTATTGCTTTTTCCAGAGAATTGTGCCTTCTCAACGTGTGCCCAAAGTAGGATGAGCCTCGGCTTCAACATTGTGGCCTCCAGAGATATTCCAGACTTGATTCGCTCCAGCACCCACATTTTTTGTCTTTCTGGCTATGCACAAAGATATCCTCCAGTGCCACATGTCCAAAAAGAAAAAAATATATATATCCCCCCCATCATTTTTCTCTGCTTCCACTTTCTCTACCATGAATGGCAGTGACAAGTTCTGGTGTGGAATGTTCACCTCAACCACTTTGGACTCTGCTGAAACATTAGGAAAACCAATCAAGGCAAAAAGGAGTTGAGCCGTGTGGCCGACACAATTGCAAAAATAGGTCACAAGCGATACCTTCATAGGCCACTATTAAAAATAAAAAAGGAACATTGCAAGCTTTCGAGTGTAAATCACCCTTCTTCAAAGCAGCTCCCAGAAGTTCAGACATGGTGAAAGATGTTCTTCACCAGGAGGTTACTTTTGAAGTCCTTACTTCTATGATGTTCTTAAAATCATGGCTAGGTGATGTTGTTTTCAGCTAGGAAAGGATTCTTGTTGGAGGCAAGAAAGGCAGTTGTAAAAGGCTGCTTCTTAAGTCACACCCCCGTTCCTCAAACAAAGAAACATGGGTCATATACTGTACCACCCCCCTCCCTTACCCAGCCCCATTTGGCACTATGAGACATAGTGCCTGGGCAGGGGGGGAGAGAGAAAAGGGTTGATACAAAGGACCCATGTGCTTCATTCTGGGTTTGGTGTAAAAAAAAATTGTAACCCCACTAGGTTTGCCCAACTGAGTACCTAGAGACCGTTACCACCCACGGAACACTCCAAATAAATGGAGAAAACTTAACGAAGGTGGCTCTCTTCCGGTATCTTGGCTCTCATCTCCAAGGCGATGGCGGCATCCATGGCAATGTGTAATTAAGGGCGAATGTGGCCTGGTTACAATGACAAGAACTCACTGCTGTGCTTTGCAAACAGACAAATGCCAATTTGTCTCAAATTCAAGAATTACAAGATGTTGTTCACCCTGCTGCACAGTATGGCACTGCGTTCTGGGCAGCAACAATGGGCATATCAGGCATCTCCCTATTCAGCCACATCAAAAATGATACTACTCAACAGCAATGGTGTGGTATCAATAATGGAGAAGATGAGAAAAAAGACAGCTCCGATGGTATGGACAAGTCCTTAGAGCACTGTCACCTTCTACTTTCACCTGAACTGCTTGCCACCTGAAAATTGATGGCCAGCAGTCATGTGGGCAACCAAAATAGAGATAGGGAGATGGAGATGGTTGGCCTGCACCTGGGAGTCAATTGGACAAAGTGGTGTTTCAAGATCCAGAGAGCCGATCCCACACCTCTAGGAAGACACTGGGAAGAACAAGTAGAAGCTGTCTCTACAGTCCAGCTTGCATGTAGTGATCAAGAATACAAGACTGGATACGTGATCACTAGTGGATCCATCATCCATCACAAGTGGATGAACTTGGGCATGACAAATCCTTGAATTTGATGTCAGTATCTGAAAAAAATACAGTATTTTATGATGCAAGGGGGGGGGAGAAGAATGGAAACCGACCAAATAAATAATATCACAAACAGCTGGGAAATAGTTTTGGTAAGTACCTAGGAAGCGATGACACTTGTGCATTCACTTACAGACTGGAGAGGAGTGGTTTGTGACAATTTGTTAAATGTTACATTTCCTACTGTGATTCTCATCTCTTCCTATTTGGAGGGCTGTGTTCTTGGGCAGTCCCTCACTTCAGCAACAGCGATGGACAGAAATCAAATAACGGATTGAAAAATTCATCAAAAGTCATTGATTCACCTTCATCAGAAGCAACGGCCCCTGACAAATACGAATGGACACATTTTTAGTGGTTTTTAATGAACTGATTCGTCAAGCTATAAAATGTCTCCCCAGGCCCCCTAGAGACACCAACATCACAAGATCTTCTCCCAAACCTCCTCTACAATCCTCCCAAAATTGTGTTTTATAATTTGTGGTTATATAATTCAGATTGTTTTTTTTAAAAAAAACAACCCAATCTTCAATAAACTTGGAGGACTTATAGAGAAAAATCTCATTTCTGAAATTTTGGTGTCTCAAGGTGCCTGTGGGCCCATTTTATAGGGTTTTAAATTCAAGATGAATCGAGAAATCAATTCATCATGGGTGGGGGGAAATCTCAGACACATTATTCATGTTTCATTAGCCTTGATGAATCACGAATTGAAACCAACCACCATTTTCCCGTTTCATGGCCATCTCCATGTTGGAAGTCTGTCCCCCCCCCCCCAAATGCAATGAACTTCATGAGTGAAAACGGTGGTGTGAGGAGAGGCAACAATGAACAAATCAAGCTGACTCGATTATGTCCTTCCTTGCCTTTTTGGTGCACTCATGTTTCCTGTGCCAAGAGCATCTGGAGGACAGTGTCACTGAAGAAATTCCCAGCAAGACATCCCTTTCAGATCTATTTAGCGATTCATCTTCAGATATGGCTCCTCTAGTCCCAGCTGATGCCCTGGCTCCTCTTCCAAACTAGCTGTCTAGAGAAGGCCACTTCTGCTGTTTTGAGATTAAGAAACCCAAATATCTCACTTGGAGGCTCGGTTGAAGCCTCAGTAACTAGAAGAATGCAGGTCCATTTTCGCAGAAACCACTGTTCTATTTTTCACATTGATTCTTCTATGTGTTGGGGGATATACAGCCAACATAATGGTAGGAGGCCATCATTAACAACTAGTAAACTTGTTAAAAATATTGTTTCCTCCCAATTTGATGAATCAATGGTGGCAAACCTTCAGCACTCCAGATGTTTTGGACCACAACTCCCATAGTCCTTTGTCTTTGGCAATACAGGCTTGGAATTCTGGGAGTTGTGGTCCAAAACATCCGGAATGCCAGAAGTTCACCACCACTGGTGTTAAATATTCCTATACAGTACGAGCAAGTGGAACTGGACACACTTGTTAGTTGAGTATAGGGATCACGATAGAAATTTATGTTTCCCTCCAGTACTTTATAGTAATCAGCAGAAAAGAGCTGTAAGCCAAAGAGATATGAACAAATATGAATATTGCATATGCACAAACACATGTCCCATTATTTTCCGTGTAAATGTTAACAATATAGATTTGCAAAAATGCAGTGATTGCATTTAAGGGCATCAATGAGGAAACTGGAAAAAAATCATCAAGTGTAAGGAGATCAAGACCAAGATCATCCATAGTCTCGTATTTCCAATCACCATGCATGGAGGTGAAAGCTGGGCGGTTAAGGAAGTGGACAGGGGATAATGGATTTGGTTGAAATGTAGTGCTGGAGGAGAGCTCTGTGGATACCCTGGACTGGCAAAAAGACAAACAGCAAATCACACATGTACATTTCTGGCAGAGCAGCAGAGAGGAAGGAGCTGGTCAGAGGAGCACACGGCCAAAGGGCAGAGCTAACTTCTTCTTTTTGCAGGAGCAAGGGGCGGAGTTTTAGCTATAAATAGCTGCTACCAGCAGTCTCTCAGTCCTTTTCTGGCAGAGCAGCAGAGAGGAAGGAGCTGGTCAGAGGAGCACACGGCCAAAGGGCAGAGCTAACTTCTTCTTTTTGCAGGACCAAGGGGCGGAGTTTTAGCTATAAATAGCTGCTACCAGCAGTCTCTCAGTCCTTTTCTGGCAGAGCAGCAGAGAGGAAGGAGCTGGTCAGAGGAGCACACGGCCAAAGGGCAGAGCTAACTTCTTCTTTTTGCAGGAGCAAGGGGCGGAGTTTTAGCTTTAAATAGCTGCTACCAGCAGTCTCTCAGTCCTTTTCTGGCAGAGCAGCAGAGAGGAAGGAGCTGGTCAGAGGAGCACATGGCCAAAGGGCAGAGCTAACTTCTTCTTTTTGCAGGAGCAAGGGGCGGAGTTTTAGCTATAAATAGCTGCTACCAGCAGTCTCTCAGTCCTTTTCTGGCAGAGCAGCAGAGAGGAAGGAGCTGGTCAGAGGAGCACACGGCCAAAGGGCAGAGCTAACTTCTTCTTTTTGCAGGAGCAAGGGGCGGAGTTTTAGCTTTAAATAGCTGCTACCAGCAGTCTCTCAGTCCTTTTCTGGCAGAGCAGCAGAGAGGAAGGAGCTGGTCAGAGGAGCACACGGCCAAAGGGCAGAGCTAACTTCTTCTTTTTGCAGGAGCAAGGGGCGGAGTTTTAGCTTTAAATAGCTGCTACCAGCAGTCTCTCAGTCCTTTTCTGGCAGAGCAGCAGAGAGGAAGGAGCTGGTCAGAGGAGCACACGGCCAAAGGGCAGAGCTAACTTCTTCTTTTTGCAGGAGCAAGGGGCGGAGTTTTAGCTTTAAATAGCTGCTACCAGCAGTCTCTCAGTCCTTTTCTGGCAGAGCAGCAGAGAGGAAGGAGCTGGTCAGAGGAGCACACGGCCAAAGGGCAGAGCTAACTTCTTCTTTTTGCAGGAGCAAGGGGCGGAGTTTTAGCTTTAAATAGCTGCTACCAGCAGTCTCTCAGTCCTTTTCTGGCAGAGCAGCAGAGAGGAAGGAGCTGGTCAGAGGAGCACACGGCCAAAGGGCAGAGCTAACTTCTTCTTTTTGCAGGAGCAAAGGGCGGAGTTTTAGCTTTAAATAGCTGCTATCAGCAGCACGTGCCTTACGGCGCGTGCAAACTAAAAAAAAAAAAAATCTGGGTTTAATTGAGTTCCCAAGCCAAGCAACTCCTCAGGAGGTCCTACACTTCCTGACGTGCTTGCAGTTGGAGTAGAGGTGCTTTAGCGGCCCCTACACTGTTAGATTTTGACTAAACAATAAAAGAAGTAAAGAGTCTTACTAGATAAAAAAAAAGTGCAAGTTTACATTTTTGAGACCTTGAATACATTTTATTGTAATAGTTAAAATGGAGTTGGAGGGAGCAGCTGTAGTTACCTGCAGTACTTGTGCTATGTTTGTTATCTTGACAGAGCGTGTGCAGAACTACATCTGCTGCAAGTGCAAGCTGGTAGCGCTATTGGAAGAGAAGGTCCAGCAGCTAGAGGCTCGCATAGTGGACCAGCAACATATTAAGGAGCTTGAGCAGTTCCTGGGACAGAGCGGAAGAGACTATCCAGGTCCAAGAAGAGACAGGGCACACTTCAGAGGAGGAAGTCACTCCCCCAACTCAGGAGGTGGATGGGTGGAGGAATGTGACTCAAAGGAGTAGAAGGCCAAGGCATCGCTCAGAGAGTCTCATCTTGCACAATCAATTTGAAGCTCTTTCCCTCAGCACACCTCATGAGGCACACATAGAGGAAGAAGTGGTTCCACCGGAGGATCTCTCCCTCATCACTATTGATGAGATACAAGATCAGGTACATGTTGATGACCAGGCTGCAGGAGAGAAGCTCATTGTGCTAGGGGATTCTATCATTAGAAATACGGAGGGATGGATTTGTGAGGAGCATGATAACCGGATGGTCACTTGCCTGCCGGGTGCAAAGGTTGCAGACATCACCAGAAATATAGATAGCTTGTTAGAGAGAACTGGGAAGGAACCAGTGATCATGGTACACGTCGGTACCAATGATGTCGGGAAGGCCAAGCGGTCAGTCTTGGAAGCCAAATTCAGGTTGCTAGGTAGAAGATTGAAGTCCCGGGCTTCCAAGGTAGCATTTTCAGAAGTGCTACCTGTTCCTCGTGCAGGTCCCGCCAGGCAGGCAGAACTCAGAAGCCTCAATGCGTGGATGAGGCGATGGTGTCGAGAGGAGGGCTTTAGATTTGTCAGGAACTGGAGAACATTTTGGGACAAGCCAAACCTGTTCAGGAGGGATGGGTTGCACTTGAATCATGATGGGACCAGATTGCTGGCACTCAACCTCAAAAAGGCAGCAGAGCAGCTTTTAAACTGATAACTGGGGGAAAGCCGACAGGAGCTGTGTGGCATCCGGTTCGGAACACCTCATCCTCGGGGAATGAGGTTGGAGAGGGTAGAGAATCACATAGAGATGACATAGCAAGTATTAACACTGGCAGAATAGCGGAATGTGACAGTTCGTCTACTGAAAATAAAAGCTGTGGGGGGAGAAGAACAAGGCAGCAGCTGTTGCGGGACCCACTGTACAAGTGCTTCTACGCCAATGCTCGAAGCCTCCGAGCAAAGATGGGAGAACTTGAACATCTGGCAGCTAGGGATAACATTGATATAATAGCCATAACAGAAACCTGGTGGAATGTGGAGAACCAGTGGGACACAGCAATCCCAGGCTATAAACTCTATAGAAGGGATAGAGAGGGGCGGGTTGGAGGAGGAGTGGCCATCTATGTCAAAGAAGGCATAAAATCCAGCAGAATGGAGATTGACAGAGGGTCTGACTCCGCCATAGAATCACTGTGGGTTAAACTACCAGGTCCAAAGAGTGATGTGATAGTTGGAGTATTCTATCGTCCACCAGATCAAAAACTTGAGGGGGACCTTGAAATGAGGAGAGAAATCATGGAGGTGGCTAAGAGGGATAGGATAGTAATCATGGGGGACTTTAATTATCCCCACATTGACTGGGCCAATGCGAGCTCTGGGCAAGAAAGAGAAACTGGGTTTCTCGACTTGCTGAATGACTGTGCCTTAGAGCAACTTGTCATGGAGCCCACCCGAGAACAGGCAACTCTAGATCTAATATTGTGTGATACTCAGGACCTCGTCAGGGATGTGAATGTCACTGAGCCTCTGGGGAACAGTGACCATGCTGCAATTACCTTTGCCATGCATGTCGGAGGAAGAGTGTCAACCAAATCAGACATAAAAACCCTTGATTTTCGAAGGGCAAACTTCCCTCAGATGAGGAAACTAGTTAGAGAGAAACTGAAGGGGAGGGTTAGAAGAATCCAATCTCTTCAGTGTGCATGGAGCCTGTTTAAAACAACAATAATAGAGGCCCAGCACAAGTGCATGCCACAAAGAAAGAAGAGCTCATTTAAGTCCAAGAGGACACCGGCATGGTTAACGAGTGGAGTTAGAGAGGCTCTAAAGCACAAGGAGAGGTCCTTCTGTAAATGGAAATCCTCCCCAAATGAGGAAAATAAAAAGGAACACAAACTCTGGCAAAAGAAATGTAAAAAGATGATAAGGGAGGCAAAGAAAGACTTTGAGGAACGCATGGCTAGCAATATAAAGGGTAATAATAAAAGCTTCTTTAAATATGTTAGAAGTAGAAAACCTGCCAGAGAACCAATTGGGCCTCTGGATGGTGAGGGAGGAAAAGGGGAGGTTAAGGAGGACTTGGACATTGCAGAGAAATTGAACGAGTTCTTTGCGTCTGTCTTCACGACAGAGGACCTTGAGCGGATTCCGCTGCCTGAGCCGCCCCTCTTGACTAAAGAATTAAATCAAATACAGGTTAAAAGAGAGGAGGTTTTAGGACTAATTGATAAATTGAGGATTAACAAGTCACCGGGCCCAGATGGCATCCACCCAAGGGTTATTAGGGAACTCAGAAATGAAATTGCAGATCTCTTAACGGTTATATGCAACTTGTCTCTTAAAACGGCCACAGTGCCGGAGGACTGGAGGATAGCAGATGTCACACCAATTTTTAAAAAAAGGAAGGGGGGGGGACCCAGGAAACTACAGGCCGGTTAGCCTTACATCTGTCCCAGGGAAGATGGTGGAAGGCCTCATCCAAGAGAAAATCTTAAAACACATAAAAGAACAAACCTTGCTGAGAGAAAATCAGCATGGCTTCTGTAAGGGTAAATCTTGTCTGACAAACCTCTTAGAATTTTTTGAAAAGGTCAACAGGCACGTGGATTTGGGTGAACCGGTTGATATAGTCTATCTGGATTTTCAAAAGGCTTTTGACACAGTCCCTCACCATAGGCTGCTGAGAAAATTGCATAGTCAGGGGATAAGAGGGCAGGTCCTCTTATGGATTGAGAACTGGTTGAGATCCCGGAAACAAAGAGTAGGTGTCAATGGGAAATTTTCACAATGGAGAGAAGTGAAAAGCGGTGTGCCCCAGGGATCGGTCCTGGGACCGGTGCTTTTCAATCTGTTCATAAATGACCTGGAGACAGGGATAAACAGTGAGGTGGCCAAGTTTGCAGATGACACAAAACTTTTCCATGTGGCAAAAACCAGAGAAGATTGTGAAGAGCTCCAGAAGGATCTCTCCAAACTGGGGGAGTGGGCTGAGAAATGGCAAATGCGTTTTAATGTAACCAAATGTAAAGTAATGCATATTGGGGCAAAAAAATCCAAACTTCATCTATCAACTCATGGGCTCTGAGTTATCCGTGACGGATCAGGAAAGAGATCTTGGTGTGTTGGTGGACAGCTCCATGAAGGTGTCTCCCCAATGTGTGGCAGCGGTGAAGAAGGCCAATTCCATGCTAGGGATTATCAAAAAAGGGGATTGAAAATAAAACAGCCAACATTATAATGCCGTTATATAAAACAATAGTAAGGCCCCACCTGGAGTATTGTGTACAATTCTGGTCACCGCATCTCAAGAAAGACATAGTGGAACTGGAAAAGGTACAGAAGAGAGCGACTAAAATGATTACTGGGCTGGGGCACCTCCCTTATGAAGAAAGGCTAAAACAATTGGGCCTCTTTAGTCTGGAAAAAAAGGCGCTTGAGGGGGGATATGATTGAGACATACAAAATAATGCAGGGTATGAGTAAAGTGGATAGAGGGAACCTCTTCTCCCTCTCTCAAAATACCAGAACTAGGGGACATACACTCAAATTGAGTGCTGGGAGAGTAAGAACTGACAAAAGAAAATATTTTTTCACCCAGCGTGTTGTAAGTCTATGGAACTCCCTGCCACAGGATGTGGTGATGGCATCTGGCCTGGATGCCTTCAAAAGGGGATTGGACAGATTCCTAGAGGAAAAGTCCATCACAGGTTACAAACCATGATGGAGATGTGTAATCTCTAGGCTTTAAACCAGGGTACTTCAAGGGCCAGATGCAGGGGAGTGGTATCAGGAGACAGATATCTAGTCTCATGCGCTCCCAAACGCATCTGGTGGGGCCGCTGTGAGATACAGGAAGCTGGACTAGATGGGCCTTTGGCCTGATCCAGCATGGCTCTTCTTATGTTCTTATGTTCTTATGTTCTTATTCCTCTGGAGGCAAAAACAAAGGAAGGATGTCCTATTTTGGGCAGATGATGAGAAGGAAAGAGTCACTAGGAAAAAAATAACATTGGGAATGGTGGAAAGCAGTAGGAAAAGAGGAAGACTGAAGATGAGATGGACTGAGTCACTCCAGGAAACCACAGGCTTGAGTTTACAAGGAGAGAGAAGGGGTGTGGAGGGCAGGGCATTTTGGAGATGGCTCATCCACAGGGACCCCTAAATCAGAAGCAACATGATGACACATAACAACAAAAATTGCAGGCTTTTGAGTTTGGATTCTGTAGCAAGTGAGGGCCAGTGACAATGGATGTACTAGGAGCCGACTGGGTGAACAAAGGATTCCTAATTCTAATCCTTCCACATCGTGAACTGCTGACCAGCCCACTCATGACCCCAGAGGCAAAGGGTTCTACTAGCCTGCATAAGCAGAAAGAGGTCTTCTCTTGTGCCTTGTTTTGTTTGTCCTGCTTACTAAAAGAACATGAGAGCACGATCCTGATGGAAATCACAGCTGCTCTTCCTGTAGAAGTGTGTGGCTTAGCAAGCCCTTGACCTCCCCCCCCCCTTCTCTTGGGGACACTAGAGGAACAGAGGGCCAGCCCACATTGGCATGTAAATATGGTGTAGGGATCTCAGTATCACAGTGAGGATTGGAATAAAAGACCTAATCCACAAGTGTTTCAATTTAGAATGATCCAACCTTCCCCTTTAAAAGCTGTTCCACGCCAAACTGGCCCACAGATAAAGCATGCATTCTTTTTGGCCTGCTTGCTGTTTCACCTAGAGAGAGCTGCTTCCAGCAGCCAAGGGAGAGTGAAAGAGAAAGGGTGGGGGAGAAAGAGGGAAGGGAAGCAGGGATGGAGGAAAGGGAAGAAACAGAATGACCCCAACAGAGGGAGAGAGCAACAGTGAAAAAATAATTTCACTTCCCCCAATCATTTGCAGATAAGAGAAGTGTATAACGGATCAAGCTACAAGGGGTCGTTTGCTGTTCTGTCAGGAAGGGCACAACAAATGAGACTTCGATCCCCACCTCCCCCCAATCCAAATCAGGGTCCTTTGTAGCCTGATCCACACTTCACCCGAAACAGCCGATCTGAATAAGCCCAGAATCAGGGTCACCTCAGACTATCTCTTCTTACCTGTGGCATTCCTGGGGCATCGGACAGCTGCTGCGTCCCCCGCTGGGGTCTCTTTCCAAATTACAGAACCAAAACTGTCCTCATTGCAGATTTCATGTGGCTCTGCAAATAAAAGAAGGTTGTATTAAGGAAGGAAGGAAGGAAGGAAGGAAGGAAGGAAGGAAGTAAGTAAGTAAGTAAGGAAGGAAGGAAGGAAGGAAGGAAGGAAGGAAGGAAGGAAGGAAGGAAATGGGTAAAAGATGAGATAGGAATGGTGTTGAAAAAGCATTCAGCAGTAGGGATGGGCACAAAGCGGAAAAATAGAGTTTCATTTTGTTTTGTTTCTACTAGCAATTAACTTCGTTTTGTTTCTAAACAATTTTTTGTAAAAAAAGAACTGTAACAAAATGAAAGAATAATGAAATGATTCATTACTCCATAAAATGGCTCCCCTGAGTCCTAGAGGCACCAAATTTGGTGGTAGCCTTTTACAAGAGAGCCGTTTTAAAGAGTAACAAAATGTTTCGTTTGCAAAGGGAAAAAGAAGCGTTTCGTCTTGTAATGCTGTTTCCTGTTTTGTTTTGTTTTGGAACATTTCAAAAGCTTACAAAACAAAAAAACAGCATGTCATTTTTCATAAGTTGCCCATCTCTATTCGGCACCAGCCAAGTTGCTTCCAAGGAGCAATAACTGTCAGACTTTTCCACCCAGCACAGCTAATGGGCAGCAGTTCATGAAAAGCAACTTTGCTCAGTTCTGAGCTCCATCCCACAAGGTTCTTCTATTATTCCATCTTTAAAAATAATCATACAACCATAAACACTCTC
This sequence comes from Phrynocephalus guinanensis, assembly GCA_037367245.1. Lineage (NCBI taxonomy): Eukaryota > Metazoa > Chordata > Lepidosauria > Squamata > Agamidae > Phrynocephalus > Phrynocephalus guinanensis. The sequence goes on from CM074739.1 coordinate 4,481,647, forward strand.
AAGAAAAAAAATGCCCAGAAGTGATGCTATAGCTTTGAAGCCAAGAAAGGAGAGAGAAGGGGTTTTGAATGTCTGAGATAGGAGGATAAGCTCATCTCTTTTGCTTAATGCAGCCTTTCATGTATGGAGAAGTTATTTATGAGACGTAAACCAGAGGAAGCTGTCAGTGGGGTGTTACAGTTGTTGCTCATTTCTAAGCAAGGGGAGGGGTGGGGTAATATTTCACAGCCTTGAATTGCATTTCCCGGTTTATTGGGCATGAGAAACAACTTGCAGACAAGGTAGCTGCGTGCAGTCTAAGTGGAAAAGGATGACTCAACAAAACTAGCCATTCCTTCTGGAAAAGAGAAGTCCCTCTTGGCAAGGTCCGTTCCTAAAATTCTCCAGTCAGCATGACTATGCACATTGCAGGGATTTCTACGAAACAGTCTGTGTTCTAACTTGACTGCAGCTTAGAAACCTGGTGATAGCCAGAAAGCTCTTCTCCCTCTCCCAAAATACCAGAACTAGGGGACATACACTCAAATTGAGGGCTGGGAGAGTAAGAACTGACAAAAGAAAATATTTTTTCACCCAGCGCGTTGTAAGTCTATGGAACTCCCTGCCACACAATGTGGTGATGGCATCTGACCTGGATGCCTTCAAAAGGGGATTGGACAGATTCCTGGAGGAAAAGTCCATCACAGGTTACAAACCATGATGGAGATGTGTAACCTCCAGGATTTAAACCAGGGTACTTCAAGGGCCAGATGCAGGAGAGTGGTATCAGGAGACAGATATCTAGTCTCATGCACTCCCAAACACATATGGTGGGGCCGCTGTGAGATACAGGAAGCTGGACTAGATGGGCCTTTGGCCTGATCCAGCATGGCTCTTCTTATGTTCTTATGTTCTTATGACTCCCATCGTTCTCAGGCACCATTGTCTAGCCATGGGGAGGATGGGAGGTGTAATCCTTCCCATGCAGCCCGAGGTCAGAAGGGCCTGGTGGGGGTTTAGTTAAACTGAGCAGAGTGAAGGAAACAGGGAGAGGAAGAGAAAAAGGAAGAAACATACAAAAGCAAGACTAGGCTAGGCGATACCTTTATAGGCTACTAGTAAAATAACAAAATTGGGAATGGTGGCTCAGTGGGCTAGAGCACTGAAAGTGTCAGCTGCAAAGTTGGCAGCTCAGCTGTTTGAATCCCGGGTGCCACGTAGTGGAGCGAGCTCCGGCTGTTTACCCCAGCTCATGCCAAACTAGCAGCTTGAAAGTATGTAAATGCAAGAAAATAAATAGGTACCACTGTAAAAAGTGGGGAGATAAACAGTGTTCTGTGTGTACAAATGCATTCAGCCATGCCAGCCACATGGCTACGGACTTGCACAACACTGGCTCTTTGGATTGAAAATGGAGATGAGCACCACCCCTAGTGTCGTACATAACTAGCACGCATGTGCTGGGGTGGGGGAAAAAACCTTTCAAGTAACAAAAGGTGGAAAACAGCATTACAAGCTTTTGAGGGCAATACACTCTTTCTTTATCAAAGCATGTGCCGAAAATCAAAACAGGGCAAAAACATGGTTTGCCAGGAGATTATTCTTGGCCAGATGATATTAGCCAGGCAGTCTTCTTAGATGAGGCAGGGCGGGAAGCATAAAACAAAATGAAACAAAAGACAAAAAGCATGTGACACCTTAAAGACTATTATATTTTAATGTAAGCTTTCGTGGACACAGCCACTTCTTCAGTCATACAGCAGCAGAATGAGGCGTATAATGTAGTAGGAAAGAAATCAAAGGAAAAATCAATCAATTTCTAGCACAATACAATGCAATGACAAAATGGAATTCCATAGGTCAGTAGTCCATTCCCTAGGAGGTGATATGCCTGTAGGCCAGTGCAGGCCTTCTGTCCAATGTACCCTTGTGCCCTAAAAGTAGGACCTGATCAATCTTCGAGACCTGTTTTCCTTCGTATGTTGCTCAGGCAGCAACTCTGCTGATATGTCCTTAATCTTTCTTTTTCAACTTCCCCTCCCGTGCTAAGCGAAACTCCTGGGAAATAGAGCATGGCACGCCTCATTAGGGATGCATGTTAGAAATGCACTCCACTGCCTGGCTGGGGAGTGCCAGGAGTGCTTCTTTGCTCAGGAGAGAAGCTCATGATCCCTGTAATTTTTAATATCCCTTTGTAACAAAATCCTTTTTACAAAAGGAAGCGCACAGCACTGGGAGAGTTGAACATCTAACTCAATCAGGCTCAATTATGCCCTTGTCTTTTGCTTAAAAAAAAAACAGATTATAGTGGTGTTTGATGCTCTTTCCCTTGTCCTTTCCATGACAAAATAAAATTACTCTCCTTTTTTAACAGCGATCTGATGGCTGGAGAATTTCCACTGCTATGCCCTCAGAAGGAAAACGGCGGCAGCTGAGGGGTGTGGTGCACCCTTGCAAAGCCACAAACTGATCACCTCTGGAGGGTGTTTGAAATTAGGATGAGAGCCACGAAAGGTTGCTGTAGAGAAATCCTCCCGGGGAGAATCATGACCCCGGATGCCTGCATGGGTAAGGCCTTTGGGAATCATTTATTTATTTGTTTATTTGTTTGTTTTATTCCTATACCACCCATTTCCAGCAGGAACTCTGGGCGGTTTACAGCAAAAGTTAAAAACAGTGGTACAAAACTGGAAAAGAGGGAAAATCCCTCAGCAAGAGGCATCACGGGGGCAGGAGAGGAGAGGGAAAAAAATTAAATTAAAAGTTGCCAAATGCCTCCCTAAAAAGCATAGTTTTCAAAGCCTTTTTGAAGGCGGGCAGGGACTGTGCCAGGCGCAACTCACTCGGAAGATGGTTCCACAACGAGGGGCCCACCACAGAGAAGGCACGGCCACATGTAGCCGACTTCCGCACCTCCCTGGGTGTGGCCACCCTGAGTGAGCGCGCCTGCGACATTCCAGTGGGCGTGGCCTCAGTTGACCTCTGGGAGATACACTCCGACAGGTATTCAGGACCCAAGCCGTGGTTGGTTCTATAAACCAAAACCAGGACCTTGAACCTTATCCGGAGAAGCATGGGCAGCCAATGCAGGCATGCCAGGACTCGGGTGATGTGATCGTATCTATGAGCACCCACGAGTCTGGCCGTCACATTCTGTACCTGTTGGAGCCTCCGGACAAGAGTCAAGGGCAATCCAATGAGGAAGCATGCTGCAATGCCATCTGTGCTAGAACTGTGATGCTGGCCAATCAAGAGCTGTGCAGGGACAGGCATCATCCCACCTTTGTCTCTGATTGGTCAGCAGCACAAAACAGGAAAGATGATGTTGCAGCATGCTTCCTCATTGGATTTTAACCCAGCACGTGATAGAGAAAGGTAATGCAATTGGATCTGCATGTTTCTGCCGGTTCTGAGGACCACCTGAGCTTGTGTGGTATGTTTTGTAACCTATTGGTTCCAAAAAGAAGTGCTCATCCCTAGATGCACCTTTTAAATGTTGGGGGAGAGGGGGGCAGGCACAGCTGCACAGGGAGTGGGTTCCCAAATGTTGGAGCCACCACGAGGAAGGCCCTGCTTGTGGTGGGTGATTGCCAGACCTCATTTGGAACAGCTACCTGGAGAATCATGACCTGTGACCACCTTGTAGTGTGAGGAAGAAAATGGCGTTGGGGGCATAAGTCACTTACCTGGACATCGCTTTTCGTTGCATTGCTTGTATTCCTCTTTGGGGCCTTGGCAGACATTTCCTCCAAAGAAAGGGCCGTAGCAGGTGCGGTCACGCTTCTGTGTCCCGCCTCCGCACGTGGCCGTGCATCCCCCCCAAGGGCCCCACATCTGCCATTTGCCATCCACTGCAGGAGGAGGAAGAGAAGGACACCAAGAAGAGGATGATGAGAGTGTGCCTTCCACAAGCTCGTGTCCAGGTGAATATCATACCAGATCTGTTCCATCCATTTTGGATAATGGAGTGCTTCATCAGGGGTGTTTCGGGGGGGGGGGGGAAGCAGCAGAAGGGTACATCTGCCCCAGGTGCAGCAATCTGGGTGCGCCTAGAGGGGGAGGAGGAGGAGGAGGAGGAGGAGGAGGAGGAGAAAGCCCTGTAGCCTCCCGCCAGCAGGCTTCCCAATGGGACCCACTCCGTCGCAGCTGCCTCCTCCGCCAGGTGAGTGGCAAAGCAAGCAGGCAGGCAGGCAGGCGAGCACGGGGGCTGCGGCGCCCTCCTCCGCCTCCTCCAACTCTTCCTTGCCTTGCTCTGGGCCACTGCAGGAGAGGTAACGTGCATGCACACACAGAGAGACAAAAACAAATGGCCACCCGCGTGCCTACCCACCCGCCCTACTCCCGCAGGATTGCCCCCCCCCTTGCTGGATGGATGCAATGGGGTTGGGAAGGACTGGAGGGGTCCAAAAACAACTTTGTCCCCAGGCACCCCAAAACCTTGCTACGCCGCTGTGTTACATACACAGGTCAACGGACACAACATAGTGTTGTGAGTAACCTCTCTAAAGCAACTCGTTTAGCCTAGCACTGTGGTTCCGTACCTTGTACCCTAAATATAATCTTGGGCTACAACTCTCAGAAATTCCAGCCCTGGTGAAGGCGTCAGGGAGTTTTAGTCCAAGCACACTTGGGTTACCCAAGGTTGGGACCACTGATTATAAGCCCTTGGCTTCTTTTACCCACAAGTTCACATATGTGAAGGACACGTGACAGCCTATTTTAAATCCCATCCCACAGGCCTTCAGTGGGAAGAAAGGTGCCCATCTATATTAGATGTATTTGTTTTATCTCAAAGTCGGCATTTCTGTGTGCATTTTCCTCTCAAGGTCTGCAATTCAGATACATTTTGATAAGGGAATCTTTAGGGACATGTTTGAAGTAGAGATGGGCACGACTTGAAAAAAATTTTTTTCGAGTTGTCGTTAGTCGGGCCGGTTCCGTTTCGGCTCGTTTCCGTTTTTCGCGAAAATTTGCAAAAATTAGTCAGTTCGTTTTTTCATTTTTTCGTTGTCGTTAGTACTGGTTTGGGGAGGGGGTAGCGGGCTCCTGGAGGGAGCTGCAGGAGTCAGCCAGAGCCACAAGTGACGGACTGGCAGACTCTTTGCACTCGCTGTGTCTCACGTACTTGCATGTAGTGCAATGCAAGTAGATCTGGCTTAGGGTTAAGACGGGTTAGCGGAACGGCTAGGGTTAGGCTAGTTACGGGTGAGGTTAGGGTGAGTATTGGGGTGCACCTCTGGGTGCCTCTCTGACCCACTTAGAAGGACAGTGTACTGGCGTATGGGTTAGGCTTGGGGTTCGGGTTTGGGCTACGATTAGTGGGCTGTTTATGCCCGATTGGCACATCCCAGAAGTCTCTGTGGTCAACCTGGCCAAGTGGCCATGCGATTGGTGGAAAATTTGCATGGTCTACTCCCATGGGAGAGCCCATCATTGCAAATGTGCAGGTGTAAAAAAATAAAATAAAATAAAATAAACGGAGACTTTTTTTTGCAAGAAAAACCCACTGCTGCTACTGTAAAAATTTAAGCATTTAAAATAGCCCATTTTCGCATCTTTCTGTGGTGCTTTGGTGGGGTTTTGGGCAACGATTTCAAAAAAAATATTGCGGTCGCCATTTTGGATTTCCCCCCCACCGCATGGCAAATGGATGCGCCCTCCCAGCCTGGTACAGTCAGCAAAACCTGGCCATGCGATTGGTGGAATGGCTCCAAAACTTTGCATGGTCCACTCCCATGGGCGAGCCCATCATTGCGAATGCACAGGTGTAAAAAAATAAAATAAAATAAAATAAAATAAAATCAACGGAGACTTTTTTTGCAAGAAAAACCCACTGCTGCTACTGTAAAAATTCAAGCATTTAGAATAGCTAATTTTCGCATGTTTCTGTGGTGCTTTGGTGGGGTTTTGGGCAACGATTTCAAAAAAAATATTGCAGTCGCCATTTTGGATCCCCCGCACTGCATGGCAAATGGATGCGCCCTCCCAGCCTGGTACCAGCAGCGCAGCAGTAGCAATAGCCAAGGAGAGGGGGGCGGGGAAACCCCCCCCCCCAAATAAAACACCCTTCTGGCCTGGTAGGTGCCCTCAGACAGTTTTCGCCTACTTTTAGGGCCAGGAATCGGGTTTTTTTTAACTTTTAAAAACTTTTTTTCTGTGCCGCTTGGCATTGCGCGATGCAAGTAACGAGCACGACAAATCAGACCAAATTGTTCGTTCGTCGGTTTGAGCTCGAATTCTGGTGGAGTAATTCCCGTTTCCGTTTCCGTAGAGTAACGGATACGAGTAACGGAAACGGAAACAGGAATACCGCTAAGTCGTGCCCATCTCTAGTTTGAAGGAGTCAAATAGTCTGGTCAGACCCCACCTGGAGTCCTGTGTCCAGTTCTGTGCGCCTCAATTTAAAAAGGATGTTGACAACCTCGAGCGGGTGCAGAGGAGGGCTGCCAGGATGGTTGAGGGTCTGGAGGAAATGTCTTATGAGGAATGGCTTAGGGAACTGGGAATGTTTAGCCTTTCAAAAAGAAGACTTAGAGGGGATATGATAGCTATGTTTAAATATTTGAAAGGATGTCATATTGAAGAGGGAACAGGTTTGTTTTCCATGGCTTCAGAGACTAGGACTCGGGGCAATGGTTTCAAACTACAGGAAAAGAGATTCCATTTGAACATTAGGAAGAACTTCATGACAGTTAGAGCTGTTCGGCAGTGGAATATGCTGCCACAAAGGAGGGTGGTGGAGTCTCCTTTTTTGGAGGTTTTTAAGCAGAGGCTGGATGGCCATCTGTCAGAAATAGTGTGATGGGGGTTCCTGCATGGCAGGGGGTTGGACTAGATGGCCCTTGAGGTCTCTTCCAACTCGATGAGTGTATGATTCTGTGAGAAGGTGGTGAGGGTAGATTGGCAAAAACTTAGTGACTCCTGGATGCCTGTAATTATTTAATTGCATAAGGTTAGCAGTAAGGTAATTGAACAAACCAGTCCACCAGAATATTCTGCTAGATCTAACATGCAATGTAGTCAGCATGGATCTTCAAGCTTTGCCTGTGGAAATTTCCCCAGTCTTTTTAATCCAGAGTAGCAATTTGCTGGATGGGTGGTATAGACGTTCAGTAAATACAGTAAAAATGAATAAAACAGAAAAGTCAGAGCATCAGTCTGAGTCAATTCTTTTCTCTTGGTGCCTTCTTTTATGCAATCCAAAAAACAAGGACAGATATCTCCAATAAGTGCCTTTTTAAATAGAGATTTTAAAATGAATTATATCAATAGGTGTAGCTCTGTGCTACTATGTCACCTCCGACTTATGACAGCCTGGGCCTGATTTTTGAGGTAAGAGATGCTGAGGTTTGTGGCTTACTCTTCCTATAATCCAGTGAGTTCCCATGACCAAGCACAGACCAAGAAGCCATTACATCTACTTAATCACCCTGGCACTCACATGCAGCTGGAGCCAGGTACATAAACAAGATATGTAACGACACACAGAATGTGCCATTTGTTTTACTTCCCTTGTACTCATGAACTGAAACCCCTTGAGCTAAGTTAAACACTAAGGGTTTAATTTCTCCTTCTAGGAGAGTAGGAGGCCCTCTCCTTGCCAGCATCTCGTTGTTCTAAATTGAAATTGTGCAAGCCAAGTCCTTTGTGAAGAAATCTTAGCACTGCAGTTCTATGATTATTTATTAATCAGGGCACAGAGAGAAGAGAAGAGGAGAGAGAGAGAGAGAGAGAGAGAGAGAGAGAGAGAGAGAGAGAGAGAGAGAGAGAGAGAGAGACTGGTCTAAGACTGCTGTCATAACTTTCAAATTATATGCAACTTCAGATCCTTCCAAAGTGCACTGCAACATCTGTTTAGAAAGATGGACCCCTTGAACCAAGAGGCCAGTGCAATTGCACTTAGTTCAAATGGAGTGAATTTCTTTGCTCCACTAGTGTGCCATTATTTCGCCTACGCAGTGAAGAGCGGAGACTTTGATAAGGTCTCCACCCTCGGCCTTTTCCCACCCACCTCCCTGTTGACTTTTCAAGGCGGAGGCTGCCAAGGGAGAGAACGGCCTGAATTGGCTGAGCGTTGAACGGCGTAGGATCTGGACGTCACTGACCTGGACACTGTCGAAGGAAGCAATCTCGCGTCTCCACCCAGTGCCCCTGGCACTCCGCACCCCCATACGACGGCCCGTTGCACTCCCTCGTCCTCTGCTGGGTGCCGTTGGAGCAGGAGGTGGAACAGGAGCTCCAGCTCGACCAGTCGTTCCAGTTGCCGTCCACTGAGTGGCCCAAAGAAGGAAACGGGGAAAGGCAGAATGTGAAAACCATGTTCACATGAGGTGGTAGCAACACCCCCGCCCACCTCTCTGGCATGAGGAGTGCTTGGCTGAGCCCACCCAGCACCACCCATCCATGGGAAGGGATCTCCCAAGATGGTTTTCTTTCTTTCTTTCTTTCTTTCTTTCTTTCTTTCTTTCTTTCTTTCTTTCTTTCTTTCTTTCTTTGTTCTTTTCCTCCATCCCTCCCTTTCTTTCTTTCTTCTTTTCCTTCCTTCCCTCATCCCTTTCTTCTTTTACTCCCTCCCTCCCTCCTCCCTCCCTTTCTTTCTTCTTTTCCTCCATCCCTCCCTTTCTTTCTTTCTTCTTTTCCTTTCTTTCCCCATCCCTTTCTTTCTTATTTTAAATCCCTCCCTCCCTCCCTTTCTCTCTTTCTTTCTTTCTTTCTTTCTTTCTTTCTTTCTTTCTTTCTTTCTTTCTTCTTTCTTTTCCTCCCTCCCCCCTCCCTCCCTAATAGCCTGAATTCCTATTTAAAACAAGCTGTTTCCCCCCAAATACAAGGGGTAGGTGGGTTTCAAGTTAAGTTCAAATAATTTGGTGTGTGTGTGTGTGTGTGTGTGTGTGTGTGTGTGACTTGAGCTGGTGCAGCTTAAATCCAACTTGTCAGCGAATCTCATGAGTTGAGTCGCCAACCCTGCTTAGTGCCATCATACCTTAGGGAAGGTCTCGGGTATTCTGGAGTACCAGTGGCATTATTATCTGTTCTGGGAATTCTACCTAGATCACAGACACCTGGCCAACACCTGAATGTGGCCCAGTTGGGGGAAAGGCCTAAAGTGGAAGGCTTTGAGTCTTAGTGATGCTGAGTCCCACCTGGGCTTCCTCCTCAAGAAGAACCAGTCTTAGCAAAATCTCAACACCTCCCAGTTTAGGCCTTTCTCTCTCAGCTGCATCTTATTTAGGTGTCTGTATGGGAGGAAGGAATCCCAAGGAGGATTATGGGACTTGTAGCTAAGAATATTCCCCCCCCCCCCAAATCCAACACTATCAGCTAGTCCTTATGAGCATGTGCTGTGCCCACCTTTTGCTTTTCAAGGGGAAAAGATTATTTGCAAAGTGCTTGAAGCTCAACCTAGAAAACGGAGGCCCTGGTCTCTAATTTGGAGAAGGGACAAGGTTCTCTATAAGGAATTTTTGTGAGCTTATTTCACAGCCCTGCCACACAAACCATAGTCGCTCCGCTAGGAAACACAGCACGTGGGGGATAAATGCACAGCTTCGTTCCTGATAGAACCTGGGTCCCGACCACTCAGGTTTTTCCCAAGCAGGGACAGGGGGGGCAAAAGGTCATATTTTGCATCTATGGAGAAATCTGGTGGCAAGGACAGGGAGTGGGGTGGGTGGGCTTTGCAGAACTGACCATGAACGTATGTGTGGTACCGCCTTTCTGGGCATTGTGATCTGCAGGTTACCTGCCTTGATTTAATCTGAGATGTATAGATTAATTGGACAATTCTAGCAGTCCAAGGATGTAAGGGTGGAAAATGTCCCGGTGGATTTAGAGAGCCACTTCCATGCCAAAACACACAGAGCAAGACACGGAGAAGCGCGTTTATAGAAAAGCAATTTACTGAATTTCCCAGGTTGACTTTTCTCTCTCTCCTTCTTTTGTAAATGTCAAAGCCGCCTCCGTTTTGACAAGATAGCATTGTGGTGGACAGTTCAACATCGCCTTCTTTCTGTAAGCTGTGCCTAAGTCAGGAATGATTGATATGGACAGAACTAATATAATCAGGTCTGCTTCTGGACCACAAGCAGACAGATGCCAATTTAAACTCCAAGTGTCCAGTCCTCAAGGCAAAAACTGGGGTCCGCTGGAGACAAAGGCCAAGGTTATTCTAATTAAGACCCGAGGAGGAAGTGGCAGGGTTGACAAAAAGAACATAAGAACATAAGAGGAGGAGCCCTGCTGGATCAGGCCAAAGGCCCATCTACTCCAGCTTCCTGTATCTCACAGTGGCCCCCACCAGAAGCCTCTGGGAGCGCATGAGACTAGATCTCTGTCTTCTGATACCACTCCCCTGCAATTGGCCCTTGAAGTACCCCGGTTTTAAGCCTGGAGATGACACATCTCCATCATGGTTTGTCACCTGTGATGGACTTCTCCTCCAGGAATCTGTCCAATCCCCTTTTGAAGGCATCCAGGCCAGATGCCATCACCACATCATGTGTCAGGGAGTTCCACAGACTAACAACACGCTGGGTGAAAAACATTTTCTTTTGTCTGTTCTTACTCTCCCAGCCCTCAATTTGAGCGGATGTCCCCTAGTTCTGGTATTTTGTGAGAGGGAGAAGAGCGTCCCTCTATCCACTTTTACTCCTGCCCTGCATTGTTTTGTACGTCTCAATAATATCCCCCTTCAGGTGCCCTTTTTTCCAGACGAAAGAGCCCCAAATGCTGTAGCCTTTCCTCATAAGAGTGGTCCCCCAGCCCAGGAATCACACCAAAGCCCCACCAAGCTTTTGTTTCAGAAAGCCCGGCAGTTTGATTATCAGCCATTCCCGGCACCAAATCAAACAGCTGTCAGGAAGCCGCAATGGGAGCTGAGCAGATGCACCAATTAGAGCATCATTCCTCCATGATTTTTTTTAAAAATCTCCTCTCTCATATTTTCCAAAGAGCAGCCCATTCTCCCAAAGCCTGCATCAGTGGGAATAAGTGAGGGTCTATACTGACACCGCAAATGCCGAGCTCTCCTTGTTTGCAGCTATTAATCCCAGAAGCAACGACCAAGGCTGTGGGTCACCGGGGAAGTGCTAAAGCCCTGGGCTTCTCCAGACTGCTTCCCTTCCCTTCTCCAGCTGGGTGCCTATTTGGCAGCTGATCATCCTTCAGCTCCCCAGCAGACAGTAATTAGACCAGATGGAGTCGGCCGTGGCCTCCCCCTTTGGATGCCTTTTTGATCTTGTACAGAATCCTCCTCATCTTCCCTGCCAGCCCATTAGCCCGGCCACAATTACAGGAAATCTGCGTCTTTGTGCAAACCGTAATGCCGTCAATTGGTTTGTGAGGAGACCGGCAACTCTTTGGAAAGCTCCCGGGCCAGATATAACCCTTTCGAAGCAAGGCTGCAATCATCTGAAGGAAAAACTTGAGCGTGAGGATAGCTATCTATCATGGTTCATGGCAATGGCTACACAGAAAGTGTGGGGATTCCATACCTCAATAGGCTCTAAACCTTGAAATAACCTGGCAGCACTGAGGCAGCCTTAGGCCCTGGACAAACATGTGCAGTGAGCAAACAGGAAACCCAGTGTGTGGTTAAGCTGACCTGGACCTGGCATAGGTCAAGAGGCCAGGGAAACAGATGGCAATCCCAGATATCAGGATATCAGGCACATCTGGTCTGTGACCAGCCCGAAGCTCCTTCATCTCTCCCTTATCAATGAGTCCTCGCTAGCCAGCATTTTTCCTCCTAGATAAGGGTGCATACTCCTCCCACCAATGGAATGCATACATGACCAAAGACCATCCTTCCTCTGTCTTCCCTGTCCTATGGTCAATGGTAATTATCTACCCCTCCCACGTGTGTGATGCCTGTTTGTCACTGCTAATAAAGCGTCTCAGCCGGGCTAGCCAGAGAGGCGGCACGAGCTGATGGCATTCTGTACCCGGACCAATGTGTAGTCTTATCTTTCCTACAAGAAAGAGCTGATGTAGTTCAATAACATTTTCTGGTGTTATTCTAAGCTTCCGTCGGTGGCTTCAACCCAACCGGGAAGTGGTGATAGCCATGTGACTTTGAGTGTTGCACACACAATTCATCTTTTTATTTCGAGAGGCCTTTGGCGATTTTTAACTTAATTTTTTTTCCGCCATCGCTATTATTACTGCTATCATTATGCCCATTGGTGCCTCCAATTTTATTCGTTAGGATTCACGTCTTTGACGTGCTGGGACGCGCCCGGAGGCCTTAGGATTTTAGGATTTTAGGATTTGGGAGGATATTATATTGTCTTGTTTTAACTTGTTATTCTCGTGATTTGTCTTTGATGTATTATGATTTGTTGTTAGCCGCTTAGAGTCCTTGTTGGAGATAAGCGGGATATAAATATAATAATAAATAAATAAATAAAATAAATCTACCTTCTCCTGAGTCATGCACCTCGGCTTACTTGCTCCAGACGCCAACAGTTCTCTGTTCCGATTTCTCCAGATTAACCCACTTTCCATTCTTAATGCAATGGCCTCGAGTTGAACTTGCACACTGAGTTAGCATTTGCCTCCCAGGACCAAGCCACAAAACGAAGCATGCCAGATGCAAGATGCGTGGGTGAAGAAAATTCATAGGACAAAGAGAAGGCTTTCACCACTGGAGGCCAGAGTTGCTCCTGGCAAGTCTTTGGGTCTGAATCCCAAGCCTGATTCCAAGTCTTTAGCACCAAGCCCCAAACCCAAGTCTCTATTAAAACAAGTTAGGGCCTTTTCACATGACCCCTAAGATCCGCTGGCCCCTTAAATTCGGACCAAAGATCTTAGGGGTTCGTTGCTCTTCCTTCCTCCCCACCAGAGAAAGAGGGGGAAAAATGCAGCTCACCTGGAGGAGCTTCCCGGAGCTCCATTTCTCTTCTGTTTCTCTTCTGCTTGCTTTTTTTCCTCCCACCTCTTCTCTTAAAGGGGCAGGAGGCAAAAAACACACACAAGCAGAAGCCAGGAGAGCCCCGCACTGACCAGATTAAATCCGGACCTGGGGATTTTCACCCACCTCAAGCAGGTACAAGAAAGTGCAGCTGGGTCGTGCTTAGGTGGGCGGGGTCGCACTTAATTGTCTGCAAAGTCCGGAGCTGGTGGGAAAACACTTGTAAGGTCCGGACCTTGCAGCCATTTCCTGCGGAGCTTAGGGGTCGTGTATAAAGGCCCTTATTTTACCCAGAACTTCTACCCCAACCACAAGTCACATCCGAATCATTGGGAACAACAATAACAACATCGTGAATCGAGTCCAAGTCAAGTCCTCGTTGCAACTGAAACCCGACTTACGGAGGGGGGATTTATGATTCATGACACTCACTTGACAAAATACTATCTTCTGGCGATTCAAAGCTTCTCAGTAAATTCTATAGTATTTTGTTAAATGAAAAAAAATGATCGATACACTGGTCAAAGATACTATGATAAGATGGGCAGAAAACTTTGGTTATTCTATTCATCTAAACAAATGGGATTCTTTGTGGAATACAGTTAAACTCTTTACATCTATAGCCTTTAAGGGAAATTGTTACAAGATGTTTTATAGATGGCATTCCCCCACCCCCCACCCCACCGTTTATCTAAGATGTATAATTGCTCACCCAAATGTTGGAAATGTAAACACGACAGTGGTACCTTTTACCATATGTGGTGGACTTGTAAAGAGGCAATGGTAAAATTATTTTTAGAAAGATATTTGAAGATTAAGTTAGAGCCTAGACCAGAATTTTTTTCTATTAAATATAGTAGATATTAATATCTCATATGACCAGAAATATGTACTTCATCATGTAATAGTTGCTGCAAGGATACTGTATGCGAAATTTTGGAAACAACCAGAAGCGCCAACAGAGAGAAACTTCCACGAAAAGATAAGAGAATGTATTGAAATCGACAGACTCTCCAGTTTTCTAAAGGGAGACTACGACGAGATTTCCCAGAAAAGATGGCAAGAAGTAACAAACTTATTAGTATTGTGGTATTATTTGGTGATTTGTTAATATGTTAAACCGTTATTTTTGGCTTGATATACTTAATGAAATTTTTATAGTGTATTCCCTTCCCCTCCCCCACACCCTCCCTCCTTCGTCCCCCCCCCGAAAAAAACCCCAATAAAATTACTTAAATTTTAAAAAAAAGAAATCCGACTTTACGGCAAGTTCTGTGACTTGAGTGCCTATCCCTGCTTGGCTATGCGTGTCACTTAGTTTCCTTTCTCCTTATTCGTCTTGAAGGATCAGTCAACTGAAACGTAGGTGCCAAATTCTGCTCGATGTGCCTCAAGACAGGGCTCCATTTCATTCTTTTTCATGATGGAGAGCTTCTGAGAAACACGTGCCCTCTTGTAGGGGGCAGAAAATAATTTTACGGTGTCTCATCCTCTAACGAGATTTGCATCTCCAAGAAGGATGCTAAAGGAAACCACACAAATTGGAAGAGGTTTTCCAAAAAAACTAATAAATGAACCGCCCCCCCCCCAAAAAAAAACCCACCCCAAGGGAGAATATCCAGTGTATCATTTCTGCTACAGCAACAAAACCGGGAGACTCAGAATTCTTCCAGAGAGAAATTCGGATGAAACACATTTTTGAATCATCCCAAGGCACTGATATGCTTAATTATTGCCTTGCAGGTTAAGAAGTATCTTCTCTCTTGGGACCCTGCTTGGCTAAGAAAGTTGCCCATTGAAAAATCAATGGGGAAAGTTTCTTTCGCAACTTACCTGGGCAAAGTGCAATATTGCAGAACTTGGTTTGCTTCTCTGGTCCCTCGCAAGGGTTGCCACCAAACTGAGGAGGTTTGCAGGTTCGGGTGCGATCCCGGTACCCACGCCCACAAGTTGATGAACAGAGGCTCCAAGGAGACCACTCATCCCACGTCCCGTGGACTGGAAGGGGAAACAGAGAAACCTGATTACCTCAGCTGCACCACCTCCATAATGCCTATCGCATGCATCCGTTCTCGGCTTCCCAGTGAAATTCCTCATTTCCTTAAGTGCCAAAGCTGGAGGAAACTTTTAACAGTGAACTATCCCAACTAGAGACAAATGTTGCACGCTTATAAAACAGTGCAAAACTTGGTTTCCCTAATACACTGGTTGCTGCTGAGATGGACCAAACAAACAAATAAAAAACACAACCTCTCTGCTTTCCTGTTTGATGTGTGGAAAGAGAGACGAGCTAAGATTTACCTCCCAGTGGAAAAACAAACAAACATTGGAGCCTGGACATGCTACAGAGGCTCCAGAAATCAGCTTTTTACATTGCAGCAAGTAATTTGAGAGAGGGAACAAGCCAAGGAGACCTTAGAGCAGTGTTGGTGAACCTATGACATGGGTGCCAAAGGTGACACTCGGAGTCCTTTCTGTGGGCACCTGACATCGCTCCTTTACAGCCACCTGTATACAGATTAAATTGCTGTATTGGCACTTTGCAAAAAATTAGTGGGTTTTGAATTGCAGTTTGGGCACTCGGTCTCTAAAAGGTTTGCCATCACTGCCTTAGAGACAATTCACAAGCCTGTTCCAGAAGAAGGATGGGATGGAGAGGAGAAAAAAATAGGTTACCTGGACAGATTGCCGAGTTGTTGCATTGGCGCTGCTCCCGGAGGGGGCCACTGCATTGCGTGCTGTAGGAATAGGAGACGCAAAATCTGGTCCGCGTCTGCCAGCCCTCCCCGCAGGTGGTCGAGCACATGCTCCAAGGGGACCACTCCTCCGCAGCAGGATCCCCTGTCAGAGGTCAGAGCAGAGGTCAACCCAGTGCGGTCCAATCCGGCCTGCCTGAGCTCTCTAGGGCGTTTGCGGCCTTTGCCGAAATTGTGAGTTCTCCTTGTGCATGGAAAAGATGGTCAAGGTCACACCGTTCGCTGCTGTGACTTTGCCGTTTCCAAGACTTACTTGTGCCTCTCTTCCTTGGTCTTGAATTTCATATTATGGCACACCAGCTCTCCTAATCCAAAATTAATTCATGTTGCATCATTGTAAATATTAAGCACATTTAAAACACCTAAGAAAAACTGGGATTAGTGGACACGGCTCTGTTCCATCCACGCCTTCAGCAAAATTAAAGTTTAATGCATCAAGTCTTTAGCGCAATTTTCAAGGCAGTCGATTGCCTGCTGCCTTGCAGATTCATTTATTGCATATTCCATAGGGCATGTTCCTGAATTAATGGTCATTACAGGATACCTGAAGAGCTGCCTAGATGCCCTAAGCAAATTGGAAGGTTACAAATGGGCCCAAATTTGACTGAATGAGACTGAGTCAGGATTAGAGATGGGCACGACTTGAATTTTTTTTTTCGAGTTGTCGTTAGTCGGGCCGGTTCCGTTTCGGGTCGTCTCTGTTTTTTGCGAAAATTTGCAAAAATTAGTCGGTTCGTTTTTTTCGTTTTTTCATTTTCGTTAGTACTGGTTTTTGGGGGGGGAGCGGGCTCCTGGAGGCACCTCTGTGGGGTGGGTGCCTCCTCTGGCCCACTATAAGGGAAAGTGGGCTCCTGGAGGCACCCGTGGGTGCCTCCTATCCTCACCCACTAGGAAAGGGGAAGCAGGCTCAAAGAGACCCCTCTACATGGGGGTCTCCCCTCCTCACCTGCTGCTGCTGCAAAATGCTATGCAATAGCCATATGGATATTGCATAACAGAATGTGCAGACAGTGACTGTGAAGACTAGTGGATGGCACTGAACCCAGAGCCATAGTGAGATGCCTAACTAAGGCTCTCGCACCACCATGTCTCACACAGAAGGGAATTGTACTTGCTGCGTGTAGTGCAATGCAAGCAAGTAGATCTGGCTTAGGGTTAAAGTGGGTTAGTGCAAGGGCTAGGGTTAGGCTAGTGACGGGTAAGGTTACGGTGGGCTAGTGGGTTGCACCTCTGGGTGCCTCTCTGACCCACTAAGAAGACAGTCTGTGACGTATGGGTATGGAGTCAAGGGTTAGGGTTAGGGTTAGGGTTAGGGGGGCTAGGGCAGGTTTTAGGGGGCTTTTTGGCACATCCCAGAAGTCTCCATGGCCAAGTGGCCATGCGATTGGTGGGATGGCTCCAAAAATTTGCATGGTCGTCCACTCCCACATGGCTGGCCACTCGGCCAGCCCATCATTGCGCAGGTGTAAATAAAATAAAATAAAATAAAATCAATGGAGGACAGAGGAGGAGAGGAGAGACATTTTGTTGCAAGAAAAAACCCACTGCTACTGTGAAAAATCTGGCAGTTTATAAATTTTCGCGTGTTTCTGTTGTGCTTGTGTGTTTTGGACCACGATTTCGAAAACAATATTGCGTTCGCCGCCCCATTTTGGATCCCCCGCCCGCACCGCATGGCATGGCGACTCGAGTCCGGCTGCCCAGGACGGGGGGGAGGCGGGACCCCCCCCTCCAGAAACCACCCCTTCGGTAGGTGCCCTGCGCCCTTAGTCAAGCAGGCATTTTTCCGCCTGCTTTTTTGGCCCGGGAATGGGTGGGGGGAGAGTTTAAAAGTTTTTTCCTGTGCCGTCCGTGCCGCTTGCTTGCGCTTTAATTGCGGCGGCCGGCGGCCGGCGGCCGGCGAGACTGGGCTTTTTGCTGGCTGGCTGCGAGCCTGCAGCGAGTCCCACAGAGTAGCCCACTAGGACGGGGGATGGGGGGGAGGCCAGGGACCTCCAGAAACAACCCCTCTGGTAGGTGCCCTGAGGCACGGCAGGCATTTTTCCGCCTGCTTTTCGGCCGGGAACCGGGTTTTTTTAACTTTTAAAAACTTTTTTCTGTGCCGCGTGGCATCGCGCGATCGCGCGATGCATGGAACGAGCACGACAAATCAGACCAAAATTGTTCGTTCGTCGGTTCGAGCTCGAAGTCTGGTGGAGTAATTCCCGTTACCGTTTCCGTAGAGTAACGGAAACGAGTAACGGAAACGGAAACGGGAATACCGCTAAGTCGTGCCCATCTCTAGTCAGGATATATGACTGCCTTGCCTGCATCTATTTTCCATTTAAAAGCAATTCCAGGCAACTGTGTTTGCAGAAATGACTAGTTACAAATTCTTGGCTACTCATTAGTGGACCAATAATTTTATCATTGACCACTACCACACTTTAAATTTGAAACACCTTTTCCTTAAAGACAAATCACCTTAAAAATGACTGTTCGCTTTTCAAATCGCTTTTTCTGAAGATCCCCCTTGGCCACGCCCATTTTTGACTGCTGTGTCAGTTTTTCTTGCTACAACCACTGGGGGTGTTTTTTTAAAAAAAAATCGCTTCCTGCACCCCCTTTTAAAGCGATTTGGTTGTATTTGTGGACATACTAGTTCACCTTTTTTCTCCCCCCCCCCCCGTTTCTGCCATTTCCCTGTCATAGTTTAAAGCGGTTCAGCCAAGTGCAAATGGGAAGCCGATTGCTAAGCAACCACTGAAGTGCGGACTGCCAAACCGCTGTAGTGACCACGTGACCGTGGGAGGAGATAAGGCGATGCAAAATAAAAAGTGGCTGCTCAAGGAAGTGCGGTAGTGGCCAATAAGCTATACTTTGGGTTCGTGACACAGGAATCTTTAGATTTCTCCCTTTTTTCTTCCTATCCCAAGGAGAAAAAGAAGAAGAAAAAGCAGCTGATGACCACTTGACAAGCACCATCAACTGGATATTTGAGTCACTTACCTATTTGGGGTGCAGGGAATCCGTACTGTTGTAGCTCATCCATGTCATCTCTCTTCCGGTTATCTGTGGATCTCAGTGACTGGCTACGGGAGCTGTAGTGTCCATTGGCTAGAGCAAGGGGGAAATGTACCCCAGGTGAATATATCTGCCATTAACTCTGCAAAAACCTTGTCTGTTTCCTTCCCACAATGCCCAGCAAACTGTAACACACCAAGGCATTTCATAGAGCAACTCTTACTCCATTGATCAGTGGTCAGTTTTGCGGATTGTTTTCCCACTGAAGCTGCAAAATGGAAAAGACCTATTGATTTTTTTTCTTCCTGACTAGTAGTTATTATGGGCAACATGCTGTCTATATTGTTTTAATCAGGTCTGAGCAAAATGACCCGTGCCCTTTCCCCGCTGCCCAATTCAACTTCATTGAACATTTCTTCCCAACAAAAATTGGTGAAATTCCTTTGGAACAAGTGAATTCTGCAGAATGTGCTGGTGAGAGGAAGCCCTACTTACAAGACGGATGACCAAGTGGCCCAAGGACCTCTCAATACTTCACCGCACGGATTTTGTCATTTTTAAGCATGAGCACTTGTTATTCATTTCAGTTCTTTATATACCACCTGTTCAGCACAAAGCACAGCAGGGGAAGTGGATAATAAAATACTAAGGCACAATGCAGCCCTCCCTGCCACCAACAAATCTCAAATTGACTTGATCCAAAAACAATCCAGTAGAGAGAGAGAGAGAAGCAAGCATGGTTGGTTGGCCAGGAACATAATGGCAATTACTGCAGGAAGAGGGTCACTCCAAATGCTTAAAATAAGAACATAAGAAGAGCCATGCTGGATCAGGCCAAAGGCCCATCTAGTCCAGCTTCCTGTATCTCACAGTGGCCCCACCAGATGCGTCTGGGAGCATACAAGACTAAATCTCTGTCTCCCGATACCACTCCCTTGCATCTGGCCCCGGTTTTAAGCCTGGAGATGACACATCTTCATCATGGTTTGTAACCTGCGATGGACTTTTTCTCCAGGAATCTGTCCCATCCCCTTTTCATAGAATCATAGAATCATAGAGTTGGAAGAGACCTCAAGGGCCATCTAGTCCAACCCCCTGCCATGCAGGAACCCCATCACAATATTTCCAACAGATGTCCATCCAGCCTCTGCTTAAAAACCTCCAAAGAAGGAGACTCCACCACCCTTTGTGGCAGTATATTCCATGGCCGAACAGCTCTAACTGTCATGAAGTTTTTCCTAATGTTCAAATGGAATCTCTTTTCTTGTAGTTTGAAACCATTGCCCTGAGTCCTAGTCTCTGAAGCTTTTTTTGAAGGCATCCAGGCCAGAGACCATCACCACCTCTTGTGGCACGGAGTTCCACAGACTAACAACACTCTGGGTGAAAAAATATGTTCTTTTGTCTGTTCTCACTCTCCCAAACCTCAGGCTGGGTGGGAGAAATCCTGATGAATTTCCACCAGGAAGCTGTTCCAAAGATGTGATGCCACCACCAAAAAGACTTGGGTCCTTGTGGAGGCCTTCTTCACCTCCATGAGCGGCCACGAGACAGGGGGTGATGTTCCCCAGGAGAGGTGCTTTGACAGATTCCAGGGTCCCTAATCATTAGGACTCTGTATGTTAAGACCAGGTACTTGAACCTGGTGAGAAAAACTCATGTGCCCTTTGTCAATGGGGCTGCAGAAGTCCCTAGGTACACATTGTCCCAAGGTGATCTTGCATTAATCTCATAACAATCCCAATGATAAAAGTCACATTTTTCCATGCAGCGTGTTGTAATGGACATTCACTAAATTTCCCCTTCTCACCAATTTAGACCAGTGGTGGCCAAACTTTGGCCCTCCAGAAGTTTTGGACCACAATTTCCACAATCCTTTGTGATTGGCAATACAGACTTGGAATTCTGGGAGTTGTGGTCCTAAACATCTAGCGGGCCAAAGTTTGGCCTCTACTGGTTTAGACTGTCTTCACATGAGACCATTTCATGAAGGGTTTTAAGCTCCTTCCTCCACCTTGAATGAAGTGAAACAAGGAGCACTGTTAACATTTGTTATTTAAATCAAACTCTGTGGAATTTGGGGGAAATGTGTCAGCACAAAGTGAGAACCCTTCCCCGTTGAGAAGCAGAGCACACAACCACACAAAAAGCAAGCATAAAGGACTGGCAATCAATGAGAAGGATTAAAAATACCTACCCAGAGATTCAAATTCTTAAAACTTCTTGCAAAAAGCTGAGAGCTATCATTGTGAAAAGTTGAGTGTGATAATTGTTCTCCATAATTTCGGAACCAAGCCATTGACACAAATACAAAAGTTGTGACTAGAGATGGGCACGAATAAAAAAAGGCATTTCGTTTGTCATTTGTCGTTTGGAGGGTCCATTTCGGTTCGTTTCCATTTTTTGTGAATTTTTGCAAAAAAATTGTTTTTGTTTTTGTTCGTTTCATTACCATTTATTTCAATTTTTGTGGTTTTTTTAAGGATTTTAAGCAATTCACTCATATTGCAGTAACGGAAACGAAACGCACGACAAAATTCCTGGTGTTTCTGTTCATTTCGTTTCATTTTAGAGACAAAATTTGTTTGTCATTTCGTTACATAACAAAACAAAAAACGAAAACAAAAACAAAAAATTGTTCGTTTCGTGCCCATCTCTAGTTGTGATAATGAAATCTGAGAGAAAAAGGACATTTGTCAGTCAATGTGCGTGGAATGGGGAAAATGAGAATTTGAACACCTGATATGATTACTTCAGTCAAGGGAGGCTGTCTCGGCACATAAGAAAAGAGTCTTAACATAAATCTTTCCCACTCCTATACAGTGGAACCTTGACTAACATACTGCTTGACTTGCATCATATTTGACTTGCAGCAAGAAGGGGCCTGTTTGACTTGAGTCGCAGGCTTTGACTTACATCTCGGAGCCCCAGTGCAAGGCACTGGAATTGGGCGGCAGCCACAACCCAGCATTGTGGCTGCCGCCTCCAAACTGCTCCTGCCTTCTTCCCCTCCTCCGGCAGCGGTGGCTTCAGCGAGGCCAGCTCAGAGCACCTGGAGCTGGTCCTCGGCCTCACCGAAGCCGCCGCTGCTGCCGGAGGAGAAGAAGGGCCGGGAGCTCGGGGTTGGCCTCGCTGGTTAGACAGTCGGCTCAGTCTTGTAAAAAATCTGGCTGCAGAAGTCTGGTCCACAATGGAAGCGTTTTAGTTGGGGAGCTGTAAAGTTGTGGGACCCTAATAGTAAGCATAGAGTTGTTCAGAACTTGGAACGTCAGGTTAAAAATCAGTAAAACTTAAATGTTAGACATTGTTTCTATGAACATTAAAAAGTGGAGGCGTGTAATTTGTGGACTATAATTCCACTGCCTCCTCCTCTTTTTGAAGAGACATTTCATTTTTATCCCCAGAAGGAATCTCCTATCCCAGTCAAATTTGTGTTAAATTGCTGTTTTCGGGGGGTCTTTTTCATCATCTGGAACGGATTAATCCACTTTCCCATTACTTTCTATGGGAAACATTCGTTTGACTTAAGTCTAGACCACTGGAACGGATTAATGACGTAAGTCAAGGTTCCACTGTATATGGAAAGCAACTGGAACTAACAGTTTTTGTTCACTTGGGCTCAGATCTTTGAGTGCTTAGCTCTCAAAGCATCAGTTTCTGTCCTATTTAACCCAACTACATTAGTGCTGGATGAGGGTTGCCACTTCCTGTTCCTGAAAGGCTCCTCATCTTTAACCTCTAAATGGTAGGAAAATATAAAGTGTACCCACTGAGTATGGCTTTTGCCAGCTAGTGAAAATTTATTTTCAGTGCAATTTTGAAGAATGAAAAAGCCACCCACGCATCTCTTCTGAACTGTGCTGTCAAGAACTGGAGAATTAAACATTTGAGTGCAGGAATGCATTTTTGCAAAATTAATAGATTTCCTTTTCCCCATCTAAGGTACATTTTCTGTGTAACTGTCGGGGAATTAAAGGAGAATCATAGAATCATAGAATCATAGAGTTGGAAGAGACCTCAAAGGCCATCTAGTCCAATCCCCTGCCATGCAGGAACTCCCATCACAGCATTTCCGACAGATGGCCATCCAGCCTCTGCTTAAAAACCTCCAAAGAAGGAGCCTCCACCACCCTCCTTTGGGGTAGCTTATTATTCCAGTGCTGAACAGCTCTAACCATCATGAAGTTCTTCCTCATGTTCAAATGGAATCTCTTTTCCTGTAGTTTGAAACCATTGCCCCGAGTCCAAGTCCCTTCTTCCATGTGACGTCCTTTCAAATATTTAAACATAGCTATCATATCATCCCTCAGCCTTCTTTTTGAAAAGCTAAACATTCCCAGCTCCCGGAGCTGCTCCACATAAGATATTTCTTCCAGACTATTAATAAAAATTGGACAACTGCTCCACTGTGCAATCATGAAACATTTCCAGTCTGCTTCAGATCTGTTTCACGCACACAGGTCCCCCCCCCCTTTTTGCTACCTTATTGCCTCTGATCAAACAGGTTTTTTTTTGTTATTAGAAAAGCTTTTTTTAAAAAAACCTTCAACAACCCCATCTGGAACAGAAATAGTAGGTGCAATGTTTTTTTTTTCTGGTAAACCTCCTCTCATTTTGTCTAACAAAACTATTATGTCTCTCCTTCATAAAGCAAGGAAGCTTCTTCTGACTTGACAATTTCTGTCTTTTGTTTTGTTTTGTTTTGGTGCACAAAACTTTTGTGATGACGGATGTTTCCAGTGTCTGGAAGTTGAGTCATGGCTACTGGACTTCATTTTTTGAGAGATAGAAACGTTTCGCTGTTCATCCAAACAGCTTCATCGGTCTGAATACAGCTAGTGCAAAACCTATAAGATGGAGGATTTGCACTAGCTGTATTCAGACCGATGAAGCTGTTTGGATGAACAGTGAAACATTTCTATCTCTCAAAAAAAGAAGTCCAGTAGGCATGACTCAACTTCCAGGTAAACTCACCTGGATGACTGAGAATCTACACAGACATGTTTCCAGTGCACTTCCTACCAAGGAGAAGGCGATTGATTCTCCAGCTTGTTCCAGCTTGTTTGTCCAGCAAGGCGCTAAGTGCATCCAACTTTTTTCACTTAGCCCTTGGTTTGCTCCTAGGGACTGATCACAGTTTCTAATGACTTGTGTGATTGCTTTCTACTCTCCTGCTGGCACTTTGGGTCTCAGCTGTCAGTGCCTCATGCTAATTAAAGCTGATAAAATGCCAAAGAGGGGAAAAATCTGAATTTTAAGAAGGGTCTCATTCTTCCAAAAACAACAACCAACAAACTTCCCAGGGTCAAGTTGACATTATCAAAACACAGCACAAGATATGTTCATTCATTACTGTTTGTCACTTGAGTCATTGTCTCACATTTTGGGAAGTGAAACTAAGCAGAATAGAACTCAAAATGGTGATATCATAAAATTACTATCAAGTGATCACAATTGTAAATACCTTGGAATACAGATCAAAGCAAAGAATCTCTTGCATATAAACATTAAAGAACTGACTCAAAGAAAATACATTAGAAGACTGAAAAATTTTAAAATCAGAAATGAATAATGGAAATACACTTAAAACTATAAATACATGAACAGTTGTAATAATTATATACCCAGCTGGAATAATAGATTGGACTGAGAAAGAATTAGAAAAATTTGGATCAAAATGCAGAAATTAATGAACATTCATCATGTACTACATCAGAAAATTGAAGTGGACAGATTACATTTGATGCGGGAAAAGCAGAGGTCATGGATTACTAAAAATACAAAGGTTAATAGAGGTGGTAGGGATCCTAAATGATAGTAATCAAACGAGAGAATAATTATTTAAAGCTGTGAAAATGGAAAGCGTCCTGAAAACAAAAGAAACAAATGTTGGATATAAGAGAGACAATAAACTGAAGATAAATTAAACAGCTGGAAAAATAAACCACTGTATGGACAATTTCTGAGAAATACTGGTGAACAAGATGATACTTGGGCATGACTAAAACTGAGGAAACTGAAAAGTTAATATTTTCTGCCCAAGAATATGGACTCTAAACTAGGGATGGGCAGGAAATGAAAAACGAAATGTTGTTTTGTCGTTTTGTTGCATAACGAAACAAAATGAAATGAAATGAAACGAGGAAATGAAGCATATATATAATGAAGCAGCATTTCATTATAGATGAAACAAAATCCTCGATTTTGCATTGAAATGAATCCCATTTTGTTCCATCGTTTTCGGGTTCCTGCAAAGCTATCAATGGCTGGAGACCTTTAAACCTGGCCCAGTTTTAAGAATTTTACTTTTCAGAAGCAAAATATCAAAAAAGAATTTTTAAGCCCATAAAAGGGGGAAAGAAAGCTAGACAAATTCAGTGTTTGTCACGGTACAAGACCGTGAGGTAACACTTGTCACGGGACAAGTTACCATGACCATAGGAACACTGAAACGGGGCAAAACCACGTGATCACGACCAGTGCTGTCACAATACAAAACTAGTCATGGAACAAAGAAGGACGTGAAGTAACCACCTAAGTGAACCTTGAGCCCGCTACCTGGGACTGAACTCCAGATGGTGAGCACAGCTACAGCTGCAGTATAGCCATTTACCCAATGCACTACGAAGCTCTATAAAGTCTACAATGGTAGACTGCAAAGCAAGACAGGTTGCCCCGCCTTGTAGGCAAGGCTGACCACTGGTGAAACTGAGGCTGCAGCCTTAAGGGACAAAGCGAGAGGAACAGCAATGCCCCAGTTGCCAAATGACAGCCCTGGCTGCTTACCCGTTTGCTGAAAGAAGCCAAAGAAACAGTGGGTTAGCAGCAGAGGCCACGGGGGAGGGGGGTCATTCTCTTCATTTCACCCCACATTGCTTGTCTGTGAGGGGTGGTCAAAGCCAAGGCACTGTGGGAGAGGTGGCCAAAAATACTAACTAAAGATTGTTTTTTAAAAAAACGACACAACACTTGTTAGGTTTTCTGAAACCAGAGCCGCTGGCAAGCGGCAATGGAAAGAATCCTGAAGGGAATTATCTCCTTGTAGAAAGTTCCACACGTGCATGTGTTTGTGTATTTAAGGAGGAATGTTTGAGCCTCCGTTCTCTGCTTCCTGCCTCCTCCTGCTGTGAGCCTTGACTCCTGCATTCCTCCTCCGTTTTGCTGTGTTCCTGCGTACTCTCCGTCACTCCTGTTTACGTTTGTATTTCTGAAGATTCTTCTGGGTGTCTGTCTATGTTTGTAAGAGAATTCTACGTTTGTTTTTCTGGAACTGCTTTATAATAAATCCCAGCTTGTTTTCTGAAGAACTCTCCACATGCATTTGCAACCTTCTCGCGGTGCATGTTTTTACTCTGCTAACAAGGATGTTCTTGGCAGCCCAGTGGAACTGTGCTGGACCGAGACAGTAAATCCTCATAGGTCATTGAACCTCAAAACCCCAAAACACTGTGCATGGCTTTGCCAACTCCTCACCGACAGGCATGATTAAAGATGGTGGCCAGCTTCCAGAAGCATCCATCCAAGCTACCACAGCCGTCATAGGAAAAGAATCAGGGAGAAATGAACAGGGTGTCCATGCAAGAGATGCTGCTTGTGGCACCATTGCTGTCTCCACTGGTCACTCTGGGTAGTGCTGGGGGGAGGGGTTCCTGCCCCTACAGAATGCAAGGTTTGGCCTATAGTATCCCACCTTAGGTGGCGGAAGACCTGACATTGCCTCTCATTGTAAGGGAAATGCTTCAACCATATATCGTAGGTGCAGTGGTGGCAAACCTTCAGCCATCCAGATGTTTTGGAGTACAATTCCCACTGCCAATGCAGGCTTGGAATTCTGGGAGTTGTGGTCCAAAACATCCCGAGTGCTGAAGGTTCGCCATCACAGCAGTAGGGTGTCACTTCAACCATATACAGTCTGTATCCCTTATCCGCGGCATTTCTCCTGAAGGAAGCCCATTTCTCAACGCCAGCATTTTCCAATGCATAGTTTTGGCTGCGCACCAGTACGATGGCAGGTGGGGGGGGAACACCGCCTCTGCAACGGAGAGCCAGGGAGCTCCATCCTGCCATGGCTGACCGGCCTGCCTCATAGTGTCAGGTGGCGCTTCTGCCAGGCGTTTCGGGGCATCTCTTCAGCCGGCTCCTTTGCCAGGATTGTAGCCAAGGAATGAACAGGGGCTCTGCTGGCTCTGTGGCACGGGTGTGTGGGTGCAGTCACATGAACCCTCTGGGCCTTGGGGCACTTTGCACCATGTTGCCAGGCAGTGTGTTGACATCCATCAGCTTTAGATCAGATGTATTTGTTGATTTGCTTTCGGGGATGGCTGGCTGGAGAGGTTGGCAGGACCCTCCACACACACACATTTAGTGCAGCTTAAAGTCTGCAGCACTGTCGTCTCTTTTCTGTGAGAGGCTCTCCTGTCGCCCACCTACCACCATAGATGTCTTCTACTCCACTCTCCCTCCCAAATGTTGCAGAGAAGAAGAAACCACTGTGCATAGAAATTCATATGCTTGTGTGTAGGCACAGGCTTAGTCTGAGTCATTATTGGCATTAAAGTACTGCTACCTTAAAGATCAAATCTCACAGTGTGAACCCACTCAGGTGTTAAGGTCATCAGGAGAGGCCCTTCTCTCCATCCCACCACCCCCAACAGGTACACCTCATGGGAACCCATGAAAGGGCCTTCTCAGCTGCTGTCCCCAGACTCTGGAACTCCCTCCCACTAGAGGCCAGGACTGGCTCATCTCTGCTGTCATTCCAGAAATAGGCAAAGACCTTTCTCTTCAGGCAAGCTTTCCCTGAATGAGGGGACTATCATATGTCTTTTATATGATTCTCTAGTTTCACATCTCCTGCCAACCAAGCAGTTTGAAAGCATGTAAATGCAAGTAGATAAATAGATACCGCTGTAAAAAAGCAGGAAGGTGTTCCCTTGCGGTCATGCCAGCCAAATGGCCAAGCACCTGTTCAACACTGGTTCGTCAGCTTGTATACAGAGATGAGCACCGCCCCTAGTGTCGGACATGAGTAGCATGCATTTGCAGGGTGGGGGAACCTTTACCTTTTATAGTTTCACATAGACTTTATGTCTATAACCTTGTAGCTGCAATGTAATGTTGTCTATTAATGCTGTAAGATGTCCCTCAATTCCCTGTTCTCAATTCCTTGGACATGTCTTAATTGTACTGGACTGTATATTCCCCCTCATTATTGAAAGCCGCCTTGGGTCCCTTTCCAAGGAGAAAGGCAGGGTAAAAATATGCCAAAATAAATAAATAAATAAATAAATAAATAAATAAATAAATAAATAAATAAATAAATAAATACAAAGCACTTCGCTGCCATGGAGAACAAAGTGATCAAGGGGCCGGCGTGACTCTTGAGTTTTCTTTCCAACCAATGCTAGCAGTAGTTGGGAGCTTCAACATTTTGTGACCTCTCTCCTTGGGGTTCAATATCTTTAAACTGGACTTTGTCTTGACAGCTCTTCAAGTAGTTATAATTGTGTGCCTTCAAGTCAATTGTCTCTTATGATGATGCATTCCAGGGTTTTCCAGGCAAGGAATACTCAGAGTTAGTTTCCCGTTCCCTTCTTCTGGGGGCTCCCCTGGGACCACCGTGCAGATCACCCAAGGCCACCCAGGCTGGCTCTTCTCCCAGAAGGCATCACCGGGGAATCAAACTCCCAACCTCTAGCTGCACATCAAGTTGCCTAACTCACTGAACTGTCCAGCCAACCATCTTCAAAAAGAGGGCCATGCTCTGGCAGTGCTTCTGATGGAGGACTGCCCTCCAAAGCAGAGGGCATGTGTTCAAAGTCTGTGTGCGCAGGGGGGTGAACACATCCTTCTTTACAAAGGACATCTTCACAACCAGTATTATGGAGAAAAAGAAAAAAAAAAAAAAAAAGAGAGGAGAAAAAGCTTCCACTGGGACAGAATATTGGAGAGGCAGAAGGGTTTTCTCTAGGCAAAGCTGTCAGACCAGGGTGCATTTTATTCCCTTGTCTGTTTGGCCTGTGTGTGGAACATCTCACACAGAAGGCCGGACTACATTCAGATGATGAAAGAATGAAAACTGGTGGAAGGAACATCAATAATTTAAGACATGCAGGTGGCACCAGAAAGCAATGATGACTTGAGAATGCCATTGAGTGAAAGTGGAAGAAGAAAGTGCCAAAGGAGGACTGCAGTTGAATATTATGAAAACAAAAAAAACATGACTATAAGAATATATGAACATAAGAAGAGCCATGCTGGATCACGCCAAGGACCCCTCTAGTTCAGCTTACTGGATCTCCCAGTGGCCCCACTGGATGCTTTTGGGTGCACATGAGACAACCAGATCCCCGTTTCCTGGTGCCACTCCCCTGTGCCTAGCATTGGAGGTACAGTGGACCCTCATATAACAAATGGTTTGTATAACATAAAATCTGTAAGACATAAAAACTTCCGTAGATAGGGGAAATTAACAGAATCACCCGTGGGGCGAATCCGTACAACATAAAAATGATCGTGATTAGGGATTACTCTGTTTTCAATGCATTCCTATGGGAAATTTATATAAAGGAAAGTTTGCTTATTTCATTTGGAACGAATTAATTCCTTTATACAAGGTACCACTGTACCCTCCTTTTAAGCCTGGATTGAACATGAATCCCCACCATGGCTTGCCATCTGTGATGGACTTTTCCTCCAGAAACTGGTCCAATCTCCACAAACAACTTTCTGGATACAAAGTCAGAAAGACAAACTAGTGGAGCCCAGATCAGCTCAAAGTTGATTTATATCTGGAGGCAAAAATGTTGAGACTGAGACTTTCCTACCTTGGGCACATCCTGAGAAGTCAAAATTCTCAGTAGGAAAAGAGGAGGACAAATACAAGATGGACCCGTTCCCTAAAGGAAGCCACAGAGTCTGCAAGAGCTTGTTGAGGACAGAACATTTTGGAGGACACTTGGGGGGCAACGTGATGGCACATAACAACAGTAACATGTAGGCACCGTCTTACATTCATTTCAGACCCATGTGGTGCATCCAGAGAACTCACAACACCAACTTCAAGGATAGGGCAGAAAGAGACGGGAGACCCGCCTCACAATGAGCTGCCATTTTCCCTTGCCTCCCCAATGAACCTCAAAACAAAGCCCATGCTTCTCACCTGCCTATGAATCACAGAAGAAAATGAAGCAAATTAGCAAGTTTTCAAAGCAGCGAATGATTCTAGAAAGAAACAGCCTTTCAGCATTAAAGGAGCTCCCTCTAAATCCATGACTGGTGTCTCGTCCATTTCTGCCACCAAACTGTGGATTATGTGGTTGTGGGTTGTGACGTACGTGGGGTGGTGGCAAGAAACAGGGCCTTCTTGGTAGCAGCACTGGTATTATGGAATTCCCTCCCCTTTCAGCTAAGAACTGCCTCCTCTCTGGAAACGTTTAAGCGAGGCCTTAAGACGTTTTTATTTAAGCAGGCTTTCTGAGCCTCCAGCCTTTTATAAATCCTTTATTTTTAACATCTTAATTCTGCTGCTGTCTGCTGTTTTTAGTATTTTTATAGTGTATTTATTGTTGTTTAAACATTGACTTTGATATTTTAATATTGCCTATGTTGATTTTCTTTTGTTTATTAAGTTTATTATTATTATTTATTGTTGTTATTATTATTATTAGAGATGGACATGAAACGAGCAAGTTTTCGTTTTCATTTTCATTTTTTCATTTTGTTACGTAACAAAACGAAAAAATGAATTTTGTCTCCAAAATAAAACGAAACGAACCGAACAAACAGAAATTTTGTTGTGCGTTTCATTTTCGTTGCAGCAAATACATTGAACTGAAATGAATGCTAACGAAACAGCAATTTTTCATTTTTGTTTTCGTTTTTTCATTTCGTTACATAACAAAACGAAAACAATTTTTTTGCAAAAAATTCACGAAAAACGAAAACGAACCCAAACGGACCCCCTAAATGACAAACGACAAACGAAACACCATTTTTTGAGTCGTGCCCATCTCTTTATTATTATTATTATTATTATTATTATTATTATTATTATTATTATTATTATTATTATTATTATTATTATTATGCCGCCTTTCTCCCCAAAGTGTTCTGTCCCTGAGTTAAACACTCCAAAAACATCTTTAGGAAGGCCTGCCCGCCTCACCCCAGACAAGGCGAGGCTGAATTTCCGACTTGTCTACAGCGCATGCCTCTTTCGCTTGACCTCACATCGAACAACGATTCCCCCTCTGTCAGATATCTCCGGGATAATGGCAGGTGTTGGCAGCCACTCTAGGAAGATGTGCCCGGCCTTGGAAATTACTACCTTGGTCCACATCCAAGTGATGACAGAGGTCTCAGTTGTCTAGATGCGTGAGGAAGAGATTGCCATGTTCTTCGCTCCCGGCAAGCAATAAACAGAAATTACTACCAACGCTGGAAGCTGTCCTACAGATCAGCTTTTTTTTTTTGTTCTTTCCAGACTGGCGGGGCAGGAGGGGAAGATGCCAGTGAGTTCTTGTTGTTGTTTTTAATGAGAGTGAAAGAGAGAAAGAAATGGCCGCCGTTAAACCTGAAGCAATTCTGTTTTCAATCTGCACTAAGCAGTAATTCTCCCCAAGACCCTGAAGGCATTTTTGTCACATTTTGTTTCAAGATGCTCAGAAGCACGCCTTTGTATGTGCAAGCTCCTGCCTCCTGCCAACACGCCGGTTCCATTACTGCTTTTCTGGGTTTAAAATGTGAGCTTAGGGAGGGGGATGTCGGCTTTGGTTCGTGTCCTCGCTGTACGAACATCCCTCCCTGCACCTTCCCTTGGGACCAACATGATTCTGAGGGAGAAGTGATGCCCACCTCTTCTCTCAGGGCTTTTTCATGCAAGCAGTCACAGAATCATAGAATCATAGATAGTAATGGGCACGAACTGGAAAAAAATGGCAATTCATTTTGGTTTGGTTCGTTTTATTTTTAACAATTTTTTTTTCAAAATATTTGTTTCATTGGTTCGTTTTGATTCGTTATTTGTTTCTTCTTCTCAAGCGCCAACCGTGCGGGTCGACGCTTCTTCAGAGGGTTGCTGGCCACATGAGCAAAACTGCAGTGAGGCCTCAACCAAATCTCTCAAATCACCTAAATCAATGGATGAAGCACCGCCAAGAACAAGGCTACCAATGAAAGGGAGAGAAAGCCAGCCATGGCAAGCAGTACTAACTCTGGTTCTATCCTTTTCCTCCCCTTGTTTTGTTAACACGGGGGCAATTACATCTCTTTATTGAGGCGGAGCTTCCATACTCTTCCTGAGCAAAGGAAAAGGCCAGCAGGAACCAAGGGGGCCTGGAACACAGTTCGGGAGAGACAGCCACTTTTAAAAGGATGTTAGAAATCTTTTTTTCAAACCCAGAATCCAGCACTTCCCATCCATAAACTCCAAGACCACATTTTGGATTACATTTGGAGCCGCCATCACCTCTTTCCTCACCATCAGTATCTGCTGGTTCACTTATCGGCTACCTGAAATTAAATAAACCAGTAAATGCCCCCAGAAAGACACACAGTAGGGACCTCTTATTCATGGAACCAGCACCCACTGATTCACTTATTCACAGTCTGGGAATGTTAAAAATATTAAAGAAAACAAAATCCAGATTTTACCAGAACCAGCCACTAGAGGCAACAAGGGACTGTACTATGAGTACAGTGGACCCTTGTATAACAAAGAGCTTATATAACATAAAATTTGTACAACATAAAACATTCTGGACATAGGGAAAATTTGCTTAACATAATCGCCTATGGGAAAAATCCATACAACATAAAAATGGGATTACTCCACTTTCAATGCATTCCTATGGGAATTTGCTTAACATAATTCCATTTGGAACGAATTAATTCCTTTATAACAAGGTATCACTGTACTTGCAGGCAAACAAATATAGAGCATGGTCTCTGGCTCCCTCTAGTGGACAGTTCTGGTATTACATGTGAAAAAAATTTCCCCCTTTCCCCCATTTACCATCCTAAATGCTTACATATATATAGTGTTCATTGTTATCCATGGCTTTCAGTATCTACAGGCAGGCCATCAACCAATCACAAATAGATATGGCGGGTCTTACTACATATATGTTTATATGTATTTCCAGGGTGTGTTTACCAGAACTGGCCACTA
>CM074739.1:4514961-4657461 GCA_037367245.1 Phrynocephalus guinanensis
ACATTGTGTACAATTCTAGTCACCGCATCTCAAAAATACATAGTGGAACTGGAAAAGGTGCAGAAGAGAGCGACTAAAATGATTACTGGGCTGGGGCACCTCCCTTATGAGGAAAGGCTAAAACATTTGGGGCTCTTTAGTTTGGAAAAAAGGCACCTAAGGGGGGATATGATTGAGACATACAAAATAATGCACAGCATAAGTAAAGTGGATAGAGGGACTCTCTTCTCCCTCTCACAAAATACTGGAACTAGCTGGACATCAAACTGAGGATTGGGAGAGTGAGAACAGACAAAAGAAAATATTTTTTTACCCAGCGTTTTGTTAGTCTTTGGAACTCCCCGCAACAGGATGTGGTGATGACATCTGGCCTGGATGCCTTCAAAAGGGGACTGGACAGATTCTTGGAGGAAAAGTCCATCACAGATTACAAACCCTGATGGACATGTGTAATCTCCAGGCATAAAACTGGGGTACCTCAAGTGCCAGATGCAGGGGAGTGGTATCAGGAGACAGATATGTAGTGTTTTGCGCTCCCAGACGCATTTGGTGGGGTCACTATGAGATGCAGGAAGCTGGACTAGATAGGCCTTTGGCCTGATACAGCATGGCTCTTCTTATGTTCTTATGTTCTGAAGACAGGAGAGTGACTAAAATGATTACTGGGCTGGGGCACCTCCCTTATGAGGAAAGGTTAAAACATTTGGGGCTCTTTGGTCTGGAAAAAAGGCGCCTGAGGGTGGATACGATTGAGACGTACAAAACAATGCAGGGCATGAGTCAAGTGGATAGAGGGACGCTCTTCTCCCTCTCACAAAATACCAAGGACTATGTTCTTATGTTTTTATTGATTCCATACACACCGGGAGGGGGGGGATGGAATACTACAAAGTATATATACTATTTTGCCTTGTTACCCCTCTCTTGCCCCAGCTCAAAGCAGCTGGGACACATACCTCACCTGTCCCCCCCCCTCTCCCCCACTTGTGGCCTTGGGTTGAACCCAAGTGACTCTGCCTCCCTGGTCCTGCTGCATTATACTCCTTCCCTCACTTGACTCATTTTCAACACATTCGTTTGTTATCACCCTTATAGCACTACAACCTTGTAAGACAGCTGAGGGTTATTGCCCTTAGAGCAGATGCAGAAGCTTCAGTTAAAGAACTAGCACTTAGTGAGATCTGCTTAGCTGAAGACTGAACGCACATCCCTTCATCTGTCCAACTCTTTCGCTTCCAATCTCTTCCTGAAAGAAGAGAACGCAACTGACGTGTCCTTTCTTTCTGTTTTTTTTAAAGTGACTTTTTTCATAGAATCATAGACTCATAGAGTTGGAAGAGACCTCAAGGGCCATCCAGTCCAACCCCCTGCCATGCAGGAACCCCCATCAGCATCTTCCATTGCTAAACAGCTCTAACTGTCATGAGGTTCTTCCTAATGTTTAAATTGATTTGCTGCCTACCATTTCAAAAAAAAAAGTCCTCAATATTTTGGTGGGTTTTATGATAACAGCTCAAGGCTATGATTTATTATTCCTAAACGGCATGTTGCATATCTGCAATATTTATTTTAAATAACAAACAAAAATTTAATAAACTGAATAAAAAAACAGAAGGGAGGGGGGAAAACCACAGGGGGGGAGAGCCCTGTGTTGTGGCACACATGTCATGCATATTTATGCCAACGTGATTAAACGACAAGTGATTCACCAACTGCAAATCCGGCATCTGTTTGCAGCCAGGACGCCTTTCAGTTCCACTGACCTGCAAATTTCCTAACCGCTGCTGACACTTCTCAATTCCTTGGCCTCTAAGTGCCCAGTCTCTGAAGGCTTCCCGTAGCCAGACGTGCCTTCGGTGCAGAAACGTAGCTCTCGGTGGCATTTAGGCGAGCGGCATTGATCGTTATTAGACAAAATCGTTAATGACATTTTGGGGTGTGAGGCCAACCTGTTGCGCGCAGGGAGAGGAGGAACACAGCACTTTTTGCCTGCAAGAAGGGAACCAAGGAGGTCTGGGAGCACATGAAAGTGCTCGCTCGGCGTTCACGCTGGCAAAGCAAGCGGGCTGTCAGCCAAGATTTGCCCTTTCCTCGCTTCCTGCCTCCCCGACCTGTCAGCTGCGTTCCATCCCGCCGAGATCGGTTGCTAATCATGGGCCTTTTGCAGAACAGAGTGGGAGCTCTTTTGCCCGGATGGCGAGGCAGGCCAGCAAAAGATCACAACTCCGCCACGAGGAATCAAAGGGGAAATCGCATCCGATCAGACACGCCGAGTCAAAGTGTCTCCATCCCGAAACCCTCTGTCTCAAGTCGGCTGGAAACCGCTATTAATGAATCAGCCCCGTGACATTCCATAAGCGGGCCAGCTGAGATTCTGTGCCAGGATGGAACAGGCCTGCTGGCTTGTACAAAGGTTCTTCCGGTTCCCTATTCTGCTTCCAATGCTGGGCAGACAGAGGCTCCTGTCAAGGTCATAATAATCATGGCAGGCAAGTAATCGGTGCAGAAGAGAGAGACTAAAGTGATTACTGGGCTGGGGCACCTCCATTATGAGGAAAGGCTAAAGCATTTGGGGCTCTTTAGTCTGGAAAAAAGGTGCCTGAGTGGGGGATATGATTGAGACATACAAAATAATGCAGGGCATGAGTAAAGTGGATAGAGAAGGAGTCCCCCTCTCTCACAATAATAACTAGGGGACATCCACTCAAACTGAGGGTTGGGAGAGTGAGAATAGACAAAATATTTTTAACCAGTGTGTTATTAGTCTGTGGAACCCCCTGCCACAGGATGTGGTGTTGGCATCTGGCCTGGATGCCTTCAAAAGGGGATTAGACAGATTCCTGGAGGAAAGGTCCATCACAGGTTACAAAGTATGATGGAGATATGTGATCTCCAGGCTTAAAACCGGGGTACTTCAAGGGTCAGATGCAGGGGAGTGGTATCAGGAGACAGATATCTAGTCTCATGCTCTCCCAGAGGGATCTGGTGGGGCCATTGTGAGATACAGGAAGTTGGACTAGAAGGGCCTTTGGCCTGATCCAGCATGGCTCTTCTTATGTTCTTATGTTCTTATGTTCTTTCTCACTGTTGCTTTTCTCTAGAACAGTCAGTTTCAGGGTAGCCAAGGACCACATCTGCTCCTCCAGATGTCTCCATGCAATTCTCAACATCTGTCCCCCCCCTTTGCTGGATAGTGTAGTGGTTTAAATCTCTAGCTGTGCAGTCTGAGGTTGGGAGTTCAGTTCCCTACTGTCCCTCCTTGATAGATGTTGGTCTCCATGATCCATAGGGCTGCTTCCAACTGATGATATCTTTTAAAAAGAACACTATGAGCCGTATTGTATAATTTTCACTCATAGGGCATGGTCATCCATTGAAAAACAACTCTCCCCCTCCCTCAGGTTTAGCATGTTTAAAATTGCTTTTTAAAACCCCAACAGCTCTTGTGAAATCAATTTATGTTGAATCACGCTGGCATGTGTGAATGCCTTTGCTGGTGCAAATTGTTTCCATGGGATTTGTGAAGTAACGGATGCCAGGATCATGCTTTTGGGTTGCAGGGAAGCCTTGCAGTCCAATCTAGTTTTGTCCGTCCCCCCCTCCCCCCGTTTGTCATGCCGACCTTGCCAGATTGCAAATATAATTTAAAAATATAAAAAAATTACACCCCAACAGCAGTGGGAAGTGGCTGCGAGAGGCAGCCAGTGTGAGCTCGGGGGGGGGGGGGGGCAGCATGAATCCTCAAATGCAACAATTCTATAAGACCACAGCGCTTGCTCAAACAACACGGTTTTAAAAACAGATTAAACGTTGTCCCAAGAGGACAACCACACCAACCCAAAAAACCACATGATTGCCAGGTGACTTTAAACCAACTTCAAAAACTCTGATCCATCTCCTACTTCAATTCCAAAGAGTAATTACATCCTCTACTTCATTTAGGTTTGAGATATGTACTTCTGGTTTGGCCAGCCTGCAGAGAGGTCCATGGGGTGAACTGGACTGAAATGGTGTATAGAATGAGAATTGCCTATTTTATTTTAGTTTTTGCAAGGCTGGGTGAGGTTTACAGAGTGTGGAAAGGTGATGGACTAAGGTTCCAGGGGTTAGGTCAGCCATATATGACCCAGTGAGGGGGTCCCTTTGAAATTGCCTTAACTTGCCTCTTTATTTTTGGATTTAGGAATATATGCTGCCGAACATGGAGGCTCTCTTTAGCTTTCACACTGAACAGTGAATGAACTTGATGGACTTTTTAACTTCCATTTAAGTGTAACTGAGTGATTCTATTTCATAATATTTTATTGCAATATTAACTAGAGATGGGCACGAATAGAAAAAATGGAGTTTTGTTTGTTGTTTGTCGTTTGGAGGGTCCGTTTCGGTTCATTTCCGTTTTTCGTGAATTTTTTGCAAAAAATTTGTTTTCGTTTTCGTTCGTTTTGTTACCGTTTCGTTACCATTTATTTCAATTTTTTGTGATTTTTTAAAAAGGATTTTAAGCAATTCACTGTATTGCAGTAATGGAAACGAAAAGGACGACAAAATTTCTGGTGTTTCTGTTTGTTTTGTTTCATTTAGTTGACAAAATTTGTTTGTCGTTCGGTTACGTAATGAAATGAAAAAACGAAAACGGAAATGAAAAATTGTTCGTTTCGTGCCCATCTCTAATATTAGCCATTGTTGCTATGCTGCCCTGTAACTCAGATGTACAGCAATACCTCTTAAGACAAATGCCCCTTAAGATGAAAAACTCATAAAACAAATGAAATTTTTGGGAATAGGCATGCTCCACAAGACAAATTTTGCCTATTGGATGCCTCACAAGACGAATTTATTGGTAGTCAATGCATTTCTGTGGGAAACCACATTAAACCATGTTTTTGTACGATGAATTTTTCATAAAATGCATTGACCCATGGAACGAATTACATTCATCTTACGAGGTACCACTTGAAATGTTTAACTTGAAAACCACAGAGAGAAACCGAGTAGTTGAAAATCAGCATCGTTTTCTCCAAATTCAGTAGTGGAACATAAGACACATTAGGCCTACCTCTGGCAACTGAAGAAAGCCTTCAGAAGAGGCAAAACCTAGGGAGGTTCTGAAAAATCAAGAGTTAAATCTACATGCCTCATTTTGGGGAAATACTGAACAGCAGAAAAAGGGGGGTTGTGGGTTCATCTTTTATCCCGAGGGTAAATATTCTACCTGCTGATGTTGCAGACTTGGTTTACAGATAATAACCTTAGAACTACATTGCTGGAAGGGATCCTCAAGTCTGGCTCCTGTCAAAGAGGTCAATTAGGGAATCAAATTCCTAACTTCTGGCTCTGAAAGTCTACTGCCAGTATACACAATATAATTGTATTTTTTAAACCTCACGTAAATATAATCACCTCCATCAAACGTACCATGGACAGCTCCCTCCCTCCTTCTCCCCCCTCTCTCTCCCTTTTTCTCTCTCTGTCTCTGTCTCTCTCCCCCCTCTCTCTTTCTCTCACTCAATCACTCTCTCTCCCCCCCTCTCCATCTCTCACACACTCACTCACTCTCCTTCCTTCACTCTCTCTGGGCGTTTATACACGACCCCTAAGCTCCGCTGCAAATGGCTCCCAGCTCCGGAGCTTAAAAATGTTTCCCCACCAGCTCCGGAGCTAACAGAAAATTAAGTGCGACCCCGCCCACTTTAGCGCATCCCAGCGCAGCTTTCAGGTACCTGCTCTGGGAGAGTGAAAATTTTGATGCGGAGAGTGCCGGGCTCTCCTCGCTTCTTTTTGTTGTTGTTTTTTTGCCTCCCGCCCCTTTAAGAGGAACCAGGAAGTGATGGGGGGTCGGAGCAACTTCCACCGGCACTCCGGAGGTAAGAGTGCATTCTTTTCTCCCTTTTTTTCTCCCTCCCCTCACGCAGACAGAACAAGGAAGTGCGGAGGGGGTGGGAACGCAGGGAGAGCGACAAACCCTCAAGATCTCTGGTCCGAATTTAAGGGACCAGCGGATCTTAGGGGTCGTGTAAAAGGCCCCCTGTCTCTCCCCCCCTCCCCCCTCTCTCTTCCTCTCTCTCCCTCTCAGCCACTCACTCATTCTTCTCTCTGTCTCTCTCTCTCACTCACTCTCTTATTCACTCACTCACGCACGCACTCCCTCTCCCCCCTCTCTCCCTCTCTCACACACTCACTCACTCTCCCTCCCCCCCCTCTCTCTCACTCCCTCTCCCTTTCCCTCTCTCCCTCAATCTCTCTCTCTCTCTCTCTCACTCACTCACTCACTCACTCACTCACTCACACACACACACACACACACACACACAGAGAGAGAGAGAGAGAGAGAGAGAGAGAGAGAGAGAGGCAAATACTGTATTCTGTAACTCAGAGAAACAGGATT
Organism: Phrynocephalus guinanensis; assembly: GCA_037367245.1. Lineage (NCBI taxonomy): Eukaryota > Metazoa > Chordata > Lepidosauria > Squamata > Agamidae > Phrynocephalus > Phrynocephalus guinanensis. The sequence continues at coordinate 4,521,347 of CM074739.1, forward strand.
ATAATCCATGAACACTCCTGTTCCAGTGCCGTTTTCAGACAAGTTCTCTTAAAAGGTGCCTCTTTGCTCTCTTCCTCTTTCAGTCTGACCTTCTTGATTGGATGAATTCCACCCCCCCACACACACACACACATACTTTCCTTCACTGAGATGATTTGGACCTGTTAGAAATTGGACAGGAAATAGAGAAACCCCAAAATCTGAATTACAATACAGTTAACGGGCATTAATAACCAAATTCAAGTCACAGCCTCTCTCTGCAAGTTCATGTTGGCAGAATATTATTTCCAGTCCTCCTCAGAATCCAAATTACTCTCTCCTGCTCCCTCTTGGCCATTCTTGTGAATTATATGATGTGCTGTTTTTAATAACACCTTATGCAAAACAGCTCACTCTGTAGTTGCTACAAGGCCTGGCATTTTCTTTTCCGGGTGATGTGACAAAGGTTAATATTACTCAACTTTCAGGAATATGGTGGAATGAAAAAGAGGATCACAACCACTCTGCAAAAGTCAGAATTGACAAGGCCTGAGGAAGCTCCTGGGGATAAATAGCCTGATATGGAAGAACGACAAAAAACAACAACATAAAAACTGGTTTTATACAGCACCACGTATTCTCACCTCCACTTCACAGCATGGAACACAGTAGTCACTTAACCCTGGGTGCTCCATTAAAGAGGTGGTGGTGGTGGGGAAATGATGCCAGCCCTTGAAATACGAATTTGTTGAAGGACACGACAATTTGGAGTATCAAGAGGGAGACCGATGAAGAAGAAATCATAAGACATATGAAATGCAGAAAGCTGAAATACCCCGGTCATCTTATTGGGAATGGAGAGTTCAGATTGTTACAGTGGATCGTTCAAGGGAGAGAGGGAGGGAGGGAGGGAAGGAAGGAAGGAACGAAGGAAAGAACGAATGAACAAACTAACAAATGAACAAACTAACAAACACATGACAGAAAATCTTGTAAGACAAACAGGGAATTTTTGGCAGCAAATGACAAGTTAAGAAGTAGGTGTAGACTTTAGCTTGAAATCCTGTTACACAATTTTACCAGCACACTGATGATGCTGGAAGGAAGGAAGGAAGGAAGGAAGGAAGGAAGGAAGGAAGGAAGGAAGGAAGGAAGGACATATTTAAAAAACTATTTGGGGGACTGATTTGGCTGCAACATGGCCTCACTGCTTACACCTCCCACATCCAATGTCAGTGAAGGTGGGGTGACATCCAACCTTTGGTAGGAGAGGAACAAGAAGATAAACTAGTAAAGGAGGAAAATCATGGAATCATAGAATAGTGCAGTTCAAGTCCAACCCCCTGCTCCATTCAGGAATACAGATCAAAGGATTATCTGCCAGGTGGTTGTCCAAATCTGTCTTCAATGACTCCACTGTTGGAGCGCTCACCACCTTCCAAGGTCATTGGTTCCATTTCTGTGCTGCTCTAACCATTAGGAAGTTTTTCCCCTGATATTCAGCCAAAAGTTGGGTTCTCTTAAATTGAGTCCATTGTTGTGCATCCTGCACTCGGGGATGATGGAGAACAGATCCTGCCCCTCCTCTGTATGACAGCCCTTCCAATATTTGAAAATATTTCAAGATGTTTTCTAGATGTGCCTATCCTAGGCACATCTGATCTGGCCTGATTTCGGAAGCTAAGCAGGGTCAGCCTTGGTTAGTACTTGGATGGGCGTCCACCAGGGAATACCAGGTGCTGTAGGCGGCTAGAGTAGGAACTGGCAAACTACTCCAGTATTCCTGCGAAGAAAAACTCCATGGACAAGGGGCCACCAAGAGTCGGTCATGACTGTAATAATGCAACACACACACACACACACACACACACACACACACACACACACACACACACACACACACACACACACACACACACACACACACACACACACATTCTATCTCCCCTCAGTCTTCTCTTCTCTAGGCTAAACATGCCCAATTATTTCATGTTCTCACGGGGCTGGGTGTCCAGCCCCCTGATCATCCTTGTCACCCACCTCTGAAGTGACCTTTAAAATGTCATGACCTGGTCTCTGTTGCCTCTGCACCAAATTTCCACGGACACCTTCAATTAAGACACTGCCATTTCAGATGCTAAGTGCCGTGATGCTGTCCATTCTTGTGAAAAGCAACTGCTGTGACACAAAGAAATCGGTGCAACATGCATCTATTTTTTTTTCTGCTTTAGACACCTGTGTGCCCTAGGAGACTCACGAGCAGAGCAGGAGGTGTCATCTGGTGGAGTGCAGCACCTCCTTTAGAAATGCTGCTGCTTTTTTCCTTGTGAAGCGCGAGCAAGGCAAAAATGAGTTAAACCCTTTTGGATCACTGCTCCTCAACCAGCTGTGAGATGAGGTCTGGCTGTGACACTCAGAAAGGAAGAACTGCCAGGGAAACCGATGGATGCCCTTTGCTCCCTGCAGTGAATGGGAGAGGGTTAGACTGAATGAGGAACCACACGGCTGAGCTAAATAGAAGACAGGGAAGTCACGGCTGGGAGGCTTGCTATATGAGAAAGAGGGCACCCAGCCAGTTCCTTCCACAGAATCATAGCATCGTGAAGTTGGAAGGGGCCTTATAAGACAATCAAATCCAACCCACTGCTCCATGCAGAAATAGAAATCAAAGGATATCTTTCAAGTGGTTGTCCGGATTTCTCTTGAAGGCCTCCAGTGTTGGAGTGTCCACCACCTCTCCAGGTCATGGGTTCCACTGCTGTACCGCTCTAACAGTTAAGAAGGTATTTTTTTGTGGATCTATTTATTTATTTATTTATTTATTTATTTATTTATTTATTTATTTATTTATTTATTTAGGTACTTATATCCCGCTCCATCTTCCCAACGGGAACTCTGGGCGGCTAACAACATTAAAAAAAACAAAAAGGCTAAAAGCTAAAAATAGCCGAGCCACCAGACAAGGGCAGCGGGAGGCAAGATGGCGGCAAACAGTAGGGCTGGGAAATAGAAATAGGAACTAAATAATAAGGTCACCGTATGCTTGCCCATATTTTCTCCTTCCAATGCATGGAATTCAAGAACTAACTGCTCACCGGCAGCCTAGTACAGTGATGGCGAACCTTTTGGAGTCCGAGTGCCCAAACTGTGATTAAAAACACGCTAATTTTACGCAAAGTGCCAGTACAGCAATTTAACCTGAATACAGGTGGCTGTGAAGGGGCGATGTTGGGTGCCCACAGAAAGGGCTCCAAGTGCCACCTTTGGCACCCATGCCATAGCATACGTTCACCAACACTGGTCTAGTATATCCCGTCCCTTGACAGGTGCCATTCAAACAATAGGATCAATACTATTTACTCCAACAGCCGGTGGTTTTAACGTCGTGGACGATCAGAGCGGTTGCTCGACCATCTTAATTGCATCAATCTTTGAGACAGAGTCCAACGTGGCTGCTAGGATTGTTCCGTTCGATCTGACATAGCAGGCGATGGAAGTTGATCCAGGCGCTTGGGCTAAACCAGAAGGGGGTTCCATTTCTGCCCGCTGATTCATCTTCTGACAGCAAGTCCCAGCTGTGTGGGATCAATAGCAAGTCTTGTTTCTCCATCTTCTTAATTAACCAGCTCCCAAGGGTGCCTGAAAATGAACTCAGGAGTGCTCTAGACCTGGTGCACACTTTGTGGCAATTTTTGTTGTTGCTGGTTCACCCTGCAGAGGCCATCATCTCCCTTCTACTCCCCACATTTGGCCAGCTAGCTTCAAGCGACAGAGCTGCCTGCGTGTCAGGTCTCAACAAAGGGTGTCCCATCAACACAACCTGTCAGGGCGTTGTGGTGCCCATCTTTGTGGCTGCAGGTTCCAATGCAGGCAGACAAGATCCTGAGAGTCCCAAGACAGCGTAAGGATGAAAAATAGGTTGGAATTATTTCTAAGCTGGGTGTGACCGTCATTCACTAACAGCACTAGCTGTAGTTCCTTCCCTGCCTCTGATTGCAAAGAGAGTCCCACCTGTCTGCTTGGCACTTGATACGAAAGACTCAGACTTGGACTTGGGACTTGGTGCCAAAATCTTGGACTTGGACTTGTTACCAAAGACTTGGGGCCTTTTTACGCGACCCCTAAGATCCGCTGGCCACTTAAATTCGGACCAGAGATCTTAGGGGTTCCTGCTCTTCCTCTGTCCCCACCCCCCTCCGCACTTCCTGGTTGCTGGCTGCCTGAGGGAGGGAGAAAAAAGAAAGAAAAGAATGCCTTCTTACCTCCGTTTTGTTCCGGGCAGCATTCAGATCTCTTAAAGGGGCGGGGCGCAAAAAAAGAACAAACGGAAGCCAGGAGAGCTCCGCACTCACTATCCATACACCGGATCAAATATTTGTCACATCCAAAAAGCAGGTACAAGAAAACTGCTGTTTGGTCGCGCTAAAGTGGGCGGGGTCGCACTTAATTGTCTGCAAAGTCCGGAGCTGGTGGGTAAACATTTTTAAGGTCCGGACCTTGCAGCCATTTGCGGCGGAGCTTAGGGGTCATGTATAAACGCCCTTGGACTTGCCTTGGGACTTGCTACCAAAGACTTGGACTTAGATAGTTGTTGTGAGTTTTTGGGGACTGTTTGGCCATGTTCTGGACATTTTTCTTCCTGACGATTCACCATAACTCCTAGTTCCTTGAGCTCCTTGTCTTCTGACGATGCCAGCCACATAGTCTGCCAAAACATCAGGAAGAAAAACATCTAGAACATGGCCAAACAGCCCTAAAAACTCACAACAACTTTCAGATCCTGGCCATGAAAGCCTTCAAGAACACACTTGGACTTAGACATGGACTTGAGGCTTGTTACCAAAGACTTGGACTTGACTTGGCACTTGGTGCCAAAGGCTTGGACTTGGTACTTGGTACTTGGTACCAAAAGCTCAGAACTGGACTTGGAGCGCACCCCCAAAGATCTGCCAACATTCTTGCTCTCTGCTATAATTAGTAACCTGGTTACTCCTGGAGGGTGGATGGGAAAGACTGCAGATCATAAAACTGAGATGAAGTCTAATTCTAAACCTATGAACCTACCCGGCAATTAAGATCTAGTCAGGGAGCCCTCTTGAAAGAGCCATCCCTCAAGGAGGTGAGAGGGATGGCTTGCAAGAATAGGGCTTTTTCAGCAACTGCCCCCCGACTATGGAATGCCCTCCCAAGTGAGACCCGCCTGGCGCCGATGTTGATAACATTTCGGCACCAGGTAAAAACCTTCCTGTTCCAGAAGTTTTAAAACGAAGGATTGTGGGTCCTGATGGCAGTTTTAGTGTTGTGTTTTTAATGTAGCGTATTTATTGTATTTATATGTTTTATTGTTCTAATTGTATTGTCATTTTGATTTTTTAATTGTCTATTTTGATTGTGAGCCGCCCAGAGACCTTTGGGTAGTGGGCAGCATATAAGCTATATAAATAAATAAATAAATAAATAAATAAATAAATAAATAAATAACCACACATATAATTCTCTGTCTGTCTGTCTGTCTGTCTGTCTGTCTGTCTGTCTGTCTGTCTGTGTGCATGCACATTTGTTGGGGAAGGACACAGTGTTGCCAATATCCCTGTGGATCATGGCGTCTCAAGCTCCCCACCCCGAGTCCTTGGGGTCCAAGACCCACTGGGAACTGATGTTTGCTACATTGGCTCCTTCCTCGTTCTTTGATCAAGAAGAGGGAAGGCAACAAACATAATGGTGGGGAAAGTCTGCCGAGTCATCGCCGGCAAAGAAACGTAAAACGTCTCTCGCTTGAGTACAGACACTGAAGGAGCAAGCCTTGGCCTTAGAAATTCCAGTGCTGTGGAGATAACATCTGGACTCTTCGCCATCCCAGAATTTCTACCTCACCGCCCAAAGAGTGGAAAGACCATTTGCTTGTTTGTTTATTTATTTCTTCTGAAAGGCATCTTTATCTCGGGTGCCTGAAAGTTGGCAGGAGACGTTCCCGGTTTCCTAGCAAAAGATGCATTTAAATGCTAATGTTGACTTTTCCGATGGCCTCGGGAGGGGAAACGTTTTCTAATGACATGGCAAACAACCTCCCCCACCACCTTTTTTTTTTAATTGTAATGATCTCCCAGAAAGATGGGCATTGCCAGATCCCCCTCATGGAAAAAAAACTTATTTTTAAAGGCATGATTTAAATGGACAGAAGAGGTGACGAGGGAAGACCCAATATGATAAGGTAAAGATAAAGCCCCCGCCATGCGTGTTAGTCATGTCTGACTATAGGGCCGGTGCTCATCTCTGTATTCAAGCCGAAGAGCCAGTGTTGTGCAAGTCCGTGGCTACGTGGCCGGCATGGCTGCAAGGAAACACTATTTTACCTTCCTGCTTTTTATAGCAGTACCTATTTATCTACTTGCATTTACATGCTTTTGAACTGCTAGGTTGGCAAGAGCTGGGGTTATCAGCGGGAGCTCGCTCCGCTGAGTGGCACCCGGGATTCGAACTGCCGAGCTGCCGACTTTGCAGCCGACAGTTTTCGGAGCCTTAGTCCATTGAGCCACCACACTCAATGGACAAACAGAAGCCATACAAAGAGGGGAAAGTAGGATGTGATATGCCATGTACTTGCCTTTGATTGGTTGGCTGGCTGGCTGGCTGGCTAGTTGTTTGGTTGGCTGATTATTTGATTTGAGTTGAGTTTTATATTGCCCATTTGGCAGCAAGGCCATTCTGGCAGGTTTGCAACAAAGCTACAACAAAATCACACCATCACAATAAGACAACAATCCCCCAAAATAAACTCCAAATCAAAATTAAACAAACATTTAATGAGGGAGCCTAAAACAGCACGAGCTGCCTAGATGCCCTGAGCACATCTGATCTCACCTGATTTCGGAAGCTAAGCAGGGTCGGCCCTGGCGAGTACTTGGATGGGAGACCATCAGGGCACACCACGCGCTGTAGGCGCCTGGAGTAGGAACTGGCAAAACCACTCCAGTATTCCTGCCAAGAGAACTCCATTGATATGGAGTCACGAAGAGTCGGTCACGACTGTAATGACACAACACAAAACAGCACATAACAAACCAAAACAACCAGGCAGAAGGGGGTAGATCAAGTATGCAGATAATAACACACGTGGGACATTACAGTTGCGTTCTAGTCTGGAGGAAAGTTTTATTTATTTATTTATTTATTGATTTACTGCCCGATTTTTCCAACAGGAACTCAGGGCAGTGAACAATATAAACCAATATAAAAGAAAACACAACTTCCACAATTGGGCATATAAAATAATAAACTCGAATCCAGTAAAAACGAAATCAAGAATACTAAGGCAAGATGGCGAAAACACAGGCAGACAAGCAAACACATGATACATGACACATGAAACAAGCCAGCCTTCTCGATTGCCGAAAGTGGCCTTCAAGAGCCACATTTTCAACAGCTTCTTAAAGGATGCGAGGGACTTCACAGTCCTAACTTCACTCGGAAGATAGTTCCAGAGTAGAGATGGGCATGAATAAAAAAAAAGGCATTTCGTTTGTTGTTTGTCATTTGGAGGGTCCGTTTCGGTTTGTTTCCGTTTTTCACGAATTTTTGCAAAAATTTGTTTTCATTTTCGTTTCGTTTGTTACCATTTTGTTACCATTTATTTCAATTTTTTGTGATTTTTTTTTTTTAGGATTTTAAGCAATTCACTCATATTGCAGTAACGGAAACGATATGCATGACAAAATTTCCCGTGTTTCTTTTCATTTCGTTTCATTTTAGAGACAAAATTTGTTTGTTGTTTCATTACGTAACAAAACAAAAAAACAAAAACGGAAACGAAAAATTGTTCGTTTTCTGCCCATCTCTATTCCAGAGTGTGGGGCCAGCCATAGAGAACATGGGCTTCTGGGTAGAGGCTTTAGGCACCTCCCAATTTTAATTGTTAGGACTTATGCCTTCCTGGGGTGCTGGGATGCACTAGGATTTTATATCCTATATTTGTCTTTACATTGTTTTATTGATACTGTTTTCATTTGATTTTGTTGTATTTTACTGTTGTTTGTTTGGCGCTTGGCTTGCCCTCTGTTCGCCGCTTAGAGTTCTATTTTAGAAGATAAGTGGGATAAAAATATAATAATAAAATAAATAAATAAATAAATAGTGACCCAGAAAGCAAGGACCTGAGGACGATACGCTCCGTCAGATATTCTGGTCCCAAACCGTGGAGGGTTTTTTAAATCAAAACCAATACCTTGATCCTTATTCGGGAGGCAACAGGTAGCCAATGCCAGTGAGCCAGAATGGGGGTGATGCGGTCGTATCGACCCACACCAACCACCAGTCTGGCCATCACATGCTGCACATGCTGCAATTGCTGAACAAGGGTCAAGGGAAGCCCCATGTAAAGAACATTACAATAGTCTAGGACCCCATGAATGATCAACCTGCAGGAAGTCCTGTGCTCAACAGCCATGCTCAGCTCTTGAAAACTCAGTCCTGTGTCTTCCTTTTAGGGAGTCAGCCCATCTCATATTTGGTCTTCTCCTCCTGCCGCCTTCCACCTTTCCCATCAGTATGCTGTAGAGCAGGGGTGTCCAAACTTTTTGCAAGGAGGGTCACATTTGGTGAGGTGAAAATGCATGGGGGCCGACCATTCAGCCACACTTGGCCCCCGGGCCGGACTTTGGACAAGTCTCTATAACATGCAAGGAGGTGGGGACGACGCTGCAGCAACGAAGCTGGGGGCAGGTAGGCTGGGCAGGTGGCTTGGGGGATGGACAGAGGCAGAGAGGGCAGGAAAACCATAAAACAAGCTGATGCCTCTATCTGGTATCGTGAGGGGCCAGCTGGCGGGGACGTGTGGCAGGCTGAGCCGGTGGGGAGAAGAGGTCACGGGCCACTTGAAATTTGAACACAGGCTGCATTTGGCCCCTGGACCTGACTTTGGACATGCCTGCCGTAGAGGATGGGGGAAAGCCCTGTGTGTCACTAACAATGACTGCAGGTTTGGTTTAGCAATGGGGAATCTACAAAGCTTGCCGCATCTAAAATTGGCCTCCAGGCCTATTTGCAATGGGGGGGGGATTCTATGAAAGTCCTGGCTGCCACCTATGTCGCAAAGGAGCAGAATTGTGTGGGGATGTGGTGACAGGCGGTAGGCAGGGGATTTTTGCAATGGCAGAAAACTGGAGCTTTATTTCTGAACACGACATGAGATGGAGCTTGGACATGGGTTCCACTTGGTTCTTGTCACAGCCCAAAACCCCATGCACGTGGGGTAGGGATCCCAGATATGTGGGGCAGGGGACCCTATGCACAATGAGGCAGGGGCCCACCTCACACTAGTGGAAAATTAGTGGAAAGTTGCTCTAAAGTGTGTGTGTGTGTGTGTGTGTGTGTGTGTGTGTGTGTGTGTGTGTGTGTGTGTGTGTGTGTGTGTGTGCGTGCGTGCGTGCGTGTGTGCGCGCACACACATGTGCATGCATGTGTGCGTCTTTCTGAACACAAAGTGAGATGCAGCTGGGCCTCAGAGTCTTTTAGTGTAGGCCCTTCGCCCACGCAAGCCACAGGAGAACTCCCAGAATGGACACGTACAGGATTTGGCATCCAAAATTGCAAAACAACAACAACAACAACCCATCCTTAATAGAGAGAGGTGGCAACTGGGGTTGTCGTTCTCCTCTGTCTCTTCTAGATCTGCGATCGGATTGCTACTCATTTCCTTTGAAGTTGCTTCTGGACTCTTCCTGCTCTTAGTCAGTCGCACAGAGGCTTTTTCTGGGTAACCCATTCGAGAGCTCCTTCCGCTGCTTCCGTCCCTACATTAATTTCCTGCCTCTGCAACACATGCATTTTCTACATTTTTTAAACGTAATTATAAGCCTCCACAGTAATTGCGCCAACGTAGCTCAGCATTCGTCTGCTTTGCTCTGTGGGCATAGCATGTGGGATTATCCTCCTCTCTCTCACACACACACACACACACACACACACACACACACACACACACACACACACACACACACACACACACACACACACACACACCAAAGCAAATACAAACCAAAAAAGAAAGATAAAAACTAAGTGGAAAGACCTTCCATAAGCGGAGCCATTCCTTGAGCAGAAGGCAGATTCTGGATCCGGCCCAACATCATGTATCAGATCCCCAGCCTGATCCACCTCCCACGTGTACCTCACTCAAGGGGTGGCTGCCATTCCTCCTTGGACCCCCTTTCTCCATCTCTCTCCCCTGCCAGTTTTAAACTGGATCCGTGCCCATTTTTTAAAAACTTCATTTTGTTACCATGACGACTGTGATTTTTGTGAAGGCGGCGCTTACGGACATTCGTAACACGCGAGCTATGTAATTTTTAAAATCAATCAATGCTCACCGCCCACGGAGCTATCAAATCTGACTATTGACAACTTGCTCCCTGCCAGATATTTTTTTTTTTGCCCCTGCGAAAGGAAGTTCTCATAATCGCTCATCCAACAACGTCTCCTCCAGAGAGCTCTCGTGTTTATAAATCATTCATCCCGCAATTAATACTGAAACCACACATACTTTTAATCTCATGAAACTAAATGATTCTAAGCAATTTCGTCACTGTTGATGCGTCCCATAGAGCTGATTTTAACTCCCACAGGGCAATATTTCTTCCATATTTTCTGCTCTTAGAACCTTCCTACGTAGAAATGCTCTTCAAAGGGGCTGGACTACAATTTAAGAACATAAGAACATAAGAAGAGCCCCGCTGGATCAGGCCAAAGGCCCATCTAGTCCAGCTTCCTGTATCTCACAGTGGCCCCACCAGATGCTTTTGGAAGTGCATGAGACTAGATATCTGTCTCCTGATACCACTCCCCTGCATCTGGCCCTTGAAGTACCCCGGTTTTAAGCCTGGAAATTACACATCTCCATCATGGTTTGTAACCTATGATGGACTTTTCCTCCAGGAATCTGCCCAATCCCCTTTTGAAGGCATCCAGGCCAGATGCCATCACCACCTCCTGTGGCAGGGAGTTCCACAGACTAACAACGTGCTGGGTAAAAAAAAAAATCTTTTGTTTGTTCTCATTCTCCCAACCCTCAATTTGAGTGGATGTCCCCTAGTTCTGGTATTTTGTGAGAGGGAGAAGAGCGTCCCTCTATCCACTTTACTCATGCCTTGCATTATTTTGTATGTCTCAATCATATCCCCCACCTCAGATGCCTTTTTTCCAGGCTAAAGAGCCCCAAATGTTTTAGCCTTTCCTCATAAGGGAGGTCCCCCAGCCCAGTAATCATTTTAGTTGCTCTCTTCTGCACCTTTTCCAGTTCCACTGTATCTTTCTTGAGATGCGGTGACCAAAATTGTACACAATACTCCAGGTGCGGCCTTAGTATTGTTTTGTATAATGGCATTATAATGTTGGCTGTTTCATTTTCAATCCCCTTTTTGATAATCCCTAGCATGGAATTGGCCTTCTTCACCGCTGCTACAGACTCGGTAGACACCTTCATGGACCTGTGCACCAACACACCAAGATATCCTTCCTGATCTGTCACAGATAACTCAGAGGCCATGAGTTCCATCCTCCTCACTCAATCCAACCAATGTTAGTGCTGTCTGACAAGGGTAGAAACTCGAATCCAATGCAGATTACAAACACGAAGCCTGGGAAGACTGCTCAACCATCTCCTGGATGTATCCAACTATCTAAATCCTGATTCCAGAATGAATCTCAGAGCAGGTCAGAAGCTTAATCCTTTCCTCTCAACCTCAGGCAAATTAAGAAGACAGAAGGCATGCCTGCCAAAGAACAGCGGAACTTTAAGGAGGAAAACGAAGACAATGAAATCAGGATGGATTTTCCAAGCCTCGGTCCGGCCATCAGCACTAATAGGAACTGTGGGCCCGAAATGTGAAGAAGGTCGTGACTCGGGAGGGGCAGCAATGCAGGATTTTTAAAAAAAAAGATTGTCACCAGTAGGATTGGAGATCAAGGCCACCCACACTTTAGTATTTCTGATCACCTTGTATGGCGCGGAAGCTGGACAGTAAAGAAAGAAATTTGAAAGGGGAAAAAAAATGATTCATTTGAAATGTGGTGCTGGAAGAGAGCTTTGTGCATACCCTGGACTGTCAGAAAGACAAACAAGTACATGGTGTGGACAAAGTAGATTAGGAAAAGCTGTTTTCCCTATCACACAACACTAGAACTAGGGGGCACTCCGTGAAACTTTTGGGTGCTAGATCTCAAACAAATAAGAGGAAGTACTTTTTCACCCAGAGGATCACTGGTCTCTGGAACTCCCTGCCAGCCTTGATAGCTTTAAATAAGGATTGGAGAAGTTCATGGAGAACAAGGGTATCCATGGCTATCATTCTGGATGCCTAAGGACAACCCTGGGTTGGAGATATAGGCAGGATCTCTCTCAATGCCATTTGTGGGGAATCGTAAGCAGGTGAAGACATCTGCTTGGGAATATTTTATTTTGTCTGAACAGCAAGGCTGTTCTTATGCTCTTAAGTTCTTAAGTAGGTCCTACAACCAGATCATAGAATCATAGAATCATATAGAATCATAGAGTTAGAAGACACCTCACAGGCCATCCAGTCCAACCCCCTGCCTTGCAGGAACCCCCTGAACTATCTGGAGGTAAATATGTTGAATCCCTCGCTGTCCTACTTTGAGCATATCCTGAGAAGGCAAAATACACTAGATAAGGTGATAATGCTGGGAAAAGTTGAAGGTAATACGAAAAGGAGAAGATATACCATGGATTGTTAATGATAGGACGTTTTGGAGGTCATTAACTCATAAAGGGCCTTTTCACACGACCCCTAAACTCTGCAGCAAATGGCTCCCAGCTCCGGAGCTTAAAATTATTTCCCCACCAGCTCCGGAGTTTACAGATAATTAAGTGCGACCACGCCCACCTAAGCGCGTCCCAGCGCACTTTTCAGGTACCTGCTCTCTGGAGGTGAAAATTCCTGATGCGGATATAACAGTAGTGACTGCCGGGCTCTCCTTGCTTCTGTTTGTTCTTTTTTTGCCCCCCCCGCCCCTTTAAGAGATCTGAATGCAGTGCGGGAAGGGCAGAACGGAGGTGAGCCGCATTCTTTTCTTCCTCTTTTTCTCCCTCCCCTCATGCAGCCAGCAGCCAGGAGTGCGGAGGGGGTAGGAACGCAGGAACAGCGACAAACCCCTAAGATCTCTCGTCCGAATTTAAGTGGCCAGCGGATCATAGGGGTCGTGTGAAAAGGCCCAAAGACGCCAGAAGAGCCAGGAATGGCTTAACCACACACAACAGCAACAACAACAACAAGAGCAGCAACAGCAACAGCAACAGCAGCAGCAGCAGCAGCAACAACAAAAAAAGAAGAAGAAGAAGAAGAAGAAGAAGAAGAAGAAGAAGAAGAAGAAGAAGAAGAAGAAGAAGAAGAAGAAGAAGAAGAAGAAGAAGAAGAAGATCAGATCAATGCCAAATTTTGTCTGGAGGGAGAAAAATGATGAAAATTAGGCTGTAATATTTTGACACATCATGGGAAGGCAGGATTCTTTGAGAGGAAAAAACAATCATGATGGGAATACAGCAGGAAGAGAGGAAGACCAAATATAAGGTGGATTGACTACATAAAGGAAGCCATGGGCTTGATTTTGCAAGACTGGAACAGAGTTATTTATGGCAGGACCTTTTGGAGATCACCCATGCATAGAATCACAGAATGTAACAACAACAACAACAACAACAACAACAACAACAACAACAACAACAACAACAACAAAACAACCTGGGCTTTATCCGCTGTTAGTTTTATTAAAATAAGATAATATAAGATAATGGCAATGGGTTAGGGTTTCTTACAGTGTTTTCCCATCAAAGTTTTGATATCAGCACTTGTGAGTCCTGGCAAAACATTCACAGTTTGTGGATGTTTGCAAGAGAACTCTGCAAACTGCAGATGGTTTCTCAAGGAGAACAGAGGATTGCTCATCTGTTCCTCCCAGCTGTGGTGAAATGAATCCAATCGTCATCCAGCACTAAACATCGCTGGAGAAATCCCACTGAGAAATCCACCTTGGGAAAACCCACTGAGAAATCCACCTTGGGAGCATTGAACTATTCTTCCTGAATAGATAAAGACAATGTCCTAAAATCCCAACCTTTGGCCATCTATAGATTGTTTGTTTGTTTACAAACAGAATTGCGCACCACCCACTGTTCAGCACTTCATGCCAGTTCAATTTTCTGTTGAACAGCTGTTTGGCTGTTCCCAGCCACTAGAGGGCACCAGAGACCATGTGATGTATGGTGGTCACTAGATAAACATATTTCCTCAATGTCATGACCAGAGCTGGTCATTAGAGGGAGCCAGAGACAAGGCTATGTGTCCTGTTCACTATCAAAATAGCATTTGCTATAATCTGCGTCGTTCAGCATTAGAGATGGGCACAAACTTAAAGAGGAATTGGAAAATTCATTCAAAGCCTGTTAATTCATTAATTTGTATTTATGCAAATTGATAAGCCCTGATTAATATGCACCAATGAATTTTTCTGAGTGTGAGGGAAACTTCTCAGAAGGGAAGAGAGGGACCCCTGCACGCCCAGACGAGTGGATGGAGAAGCCAGGGCAGAAAGGGGAGCCTGAGAAACAACTGACAGTGACACCTGTGGAGAGGTTTATGTTACTAAAGGGTTACTATGACGCCCTCAAAATAATTGAGCAGCAGAAGGAAAGGGAGAAGGAAGAGGACCCGGGTCCGACTGGAAGTGAAAAGAAGGACTTGGCGGGAACAGCTGACCAATCCGCTCCAGTGGAGGTGGGGTTCGGGACTTGTAAGAAGGGAGGAAAACGGGAGCTTCCAGAAGGATGGGAGTGGGTGTGGATGGAGGATCCCTGGACAGGGAACTGGGAACAAATGATGATGCCCCATAAGGAGGCTCAGAGTTATAGACGCCGGGCACACAAACAAAAGTGCTCCTATTGGGGAGAGAGAGAGTACAGAGAATGCAACCAAAAACGTAAGGAGATCCGCAAAGAGATTGAGCTGGAAGAATGGCTGGCAAAGATCTGGATGGAAGTTGAGACCGGGAACTTGGACCCCCGATAGGACTTGACCCGGAGACCCGACTATCCTTTACGTACCCCCCAGCGGAGACACCATGGTCCCAGGTCCACTTCGGAAGTTGGGATACAAGTGGGAAAACCCAAACCCTCCATGAAGGAGATTGGGATACAGGTGGAGGGGCTGAGGCTTTCGGAGGGGGAGGGGGAGAGCAGTGGTGGAGCCGGCTACCCACAAGTGATGGTGGAGAACTTGATCACGTTCTAGAAACCCCAACTTACGGAGGAAAGAATAACCCATTCATGTCTGATGTTAAAGATGTTGAAACTGTAGTTAGAAGGAAAACTTCGTTTATTGTTGATGAACCCAATAAAAGTTCTGTTTGTTCATTCCGGGAGATGCCTTCTTTAAAGTCTGAAGGGCGGGAAGCCTGGGCTAAGACTGAACCCTCACACTGAGTTTTGATTTTTTAATCCACCGGGCTATGAAATGGTTCCCAAGGCACCTAGAAATGCCAAATCTGCCAAGAAGTTTCCGTTGGATCTCCTCTACAACCCCTCCAAGATTTGGGGGTATGTGCATAACTCAGACATTCAGAACCCAAACTACACCACACTTTCAGGGCTTGTAGAAGAGAGTCAGGTCTCCTGATGTCTTGGTGCCGTATTATGAGGTTTTAAAGTCAAAAGCGAATTTATGAATTGGTTGGTCAATTCAACAGGGGGGAAATCTGTGAATTTGTTTTTGTGATTCGTCCACCACAACAAATGCTGAATCAAAACAAATCACCATTTTTTAAATCCATCCAGCATCCATTGGGGGATTGGGGAGATGGACTTAGAACTTATTATGCCCCATGGATATGGGGGACATTTCTCTTGCGGGAGCACCTTTGCAGAGAGGCAGGCAGACCGGCAGATACTCAGCGTGTCAGGCAATTTGTCCCCCATATCTGCTCCCCTATTTTTTTCACTACACTGTCTATGTCTTACAGTGTTACCATCACTCCTCCTAAGGTAACTGTCTACAGCTCTAGAGACTTAGGCGGTTACTTCACGTCCATTTTGTCTCTGTTAGCGTTGCACTTAGGAGTGGTACAAAAAATGTTACTTCACGACCATTGTGCAACTACTGAAATTTGTCTCAACCACGCCCCAGAATGGGTGCTAAGCGCAACAATCCTGTACCTGGTGCTAGGGTAGGTTTTTCCCTTGTCAGTCTTTGTTCCTGCTTTCTGTTCCGAGACAAGACACTGTGTAGTAATGACTGTCACACAACAAAGCATTTGTTTATCTCAGAAAACAGTGTCCAGTTTTTTAATTATTGACTTTTCAGAAGCGAAATATCGAAAAAGGATTTTACTACCCCCCCCCAAAAAAGGAAAAAGGAAGTTAGACAAATTCACTGTTTGTCATGGTACAAGACTTTGAGGTAACACTTGTCATGACCATGGGAACACTGAAACATGGACAAACCAAATGATCACAACTAATAGAGATGGGCACGAAATGAACAATTTTTCATTTTCGTTTCCATTTTTTCATTTCGTTACGTAACGAAATGACAAACGAATTTTGTCTCTAAAATGAAACAAAACAAACAGAAACACCAGAATTTTTGTCGTGCGTTTCGTTTCCGTTACTGCAATATGAGTGAATTGCTTAAAATCATAAAAAAATCACAAAAATTGAAGTAAATGGTAACGAAATGGTAACAAAATGAACGAAAACGATTTTTTGCAAAAATTCGCAAAAAAGGAAACGAACCGAAACAGACCCTCCAAACAACAAACGACAAACGAAATGCCATTTTTCTGATTTGTGCACATCTCTAGCGACCAACACTGTCACAGTACAAAACTCATCACATAACAAAATAGGATGTGAAGTAACCGCCTTAGAGCCCTACTGCACTTAGGTTTTGAATTGCCTTTTGATTGAAGTCAAATCTCCTTAAAAATCACTTACGCACTTCCAATCGCTTTTTCCGTGAAGCCCCCTTGGCCACACCCCTTTTTGGCCGCTGTGTCGGTTTTTCTTGCAACGGCCACCAGGTGTGGTGTTTTTTAAAACCGATTTCTAGACCACTTTTTGAAGCAATTTGGCTCAAACTGCGGACACCATGCACCGGGTTTTTCCTGGTTTCCCCCTCAGTATGCCTTATCCTGTCGTCAGAAAAGCCAAAAAAAGAAATCCTCCTGCAGTGTAATCATTTCCGCTGACTTACTCCGGTCCTTCTACTTCCTCTTTTGGGTACAATTTTGCTTTTTCTGGTCATGGAAGTAAGCTATCAAAATCAATGTGCCACATTGTAAGTAATCTAAAGGGAGAACTGGAAAATTGGCTACATCGCTTAGAATGGAAGAACAACGGCATGATGTTATTCTAAAAAATAATTTCCGAAATTGAACCAGATAATGGGAAAATGTCGGACTAAATCGGAACAAAAAGCGGTTTAGCAAAATGCAGACAGGGAAACCGGTTCTTGAGAAAACGCCCAAGTGTGAAATGCTGAATCGCTTCAGCGACCATGTGACCAGGGGAAGGCAAAAGGCAATTCAAAACAAAAATCGGTTGCTTTTTGAAGTGTGGTAGCAGCCTCAGTCTGTGCTTACAAAACTCCACAAACACCCTAACCTTGACCTTTTTAGAGCTTTTCTCAAACTACTGGTACATCTGAGGACATCACCACTTACTTTTCCCCATAGCTCGGAGCTGGTATCGTTAAAATCAGCTTAAACATTAATGGGATGTTTGTACTCTCTGAAAGTTGAGAGATCAAGAGTTATTCTGCAGTCAAAAGCCATTATGAGCCTTGGGACCTTTCTGGCACTGGAGATTAAGCCCATCACTCATTTCCTTGCTACACTTCACGAAGTCAAAAATAGCAAATCCAGAAAAAGAATGTTGCTCAGCTCTAGCCCTCGCCCGGTTTTGCTACATTACAGGGGAGATGGGGCGGCAAAACCAATAGGTAATGTGATAATTCTGCCTGGAGAGCTCAGATGGTGAATATCTTCGTCGTTCTCCAGCATGGGGAGTAATCATTCATGCCAGTGCAGCGGGTGAGGTCTCCCGTTTTTCTCAGGAAGTTGTTAATCAGAATCAAATGCAGATGAGCTGCAGGAATGTCCTGGGAAATAAAAGTCAAGAAGTGATTGATAAGCTTTGAGGCCCATGGAGGAGCGGCAGTGGACTTTCTTGGCATCAAAATATGACAAGCGATTGCAATTGAGATGCCAGTAACTTGACACGCTGTTTTCCTCCAGTGCCAAGACAGAAATTGTCCCTGATCTGAGGAACTGCAAAATGATTCTCATTCTGCAAGAGGGCAAAATATTTTGCATTGGTCTGCCTAAAAAAAAGGAGAGTGAATTGGTTTGTGCAAAGAAGGTAGATTGCAACATAGGATAATGGTTGCTGCTGGGCTGCACGACCTTTTAAAGATTGGAAGCCGTGGATGGGTTGTTTGTATCTTTTAAAAGAATCAATCAGTTGTTGCCCGCGTGCTTTGTTATCAGAGTGAAAAGGCTTTAATACTGGCCACATACATTTAGTGCAAATGGAAGAGACTGTGAGATAGATAGGGCATCTGGACCCTCTTTTGATTGCTGTCTTTGGAGGTCCTGCCAAAAACAACAATTAAAACCCTCAACAGCTGTGCAGGAAAGGTGGCCCGGTCACTAGATGTCCTCACCAGCTCCACCGACAAACAGGATCGATCAGTCATGATCTGCCAGAATCCTTTCTCTGAAACGCTACTGGATTTCAGTTTTCAATTAGGTTGTGCTACCCGTGACTAGAAATGGGCATGAATTTAAAAAATTACATTTTGGTTTTTCATTGCAGGTCCCATTTTGGTTCGTTTTCATTTTTCACAAGTTTTTTTAAAAAATTCATTTTGTTGGTTCATTTTTTTGTTTTTCATTTTACCCGCTATTTGCTCGATTTAAAGCATTTCCGCTTGGTTGTCCCCCAACGCCCCAGACCAGAGGGAAAACACTAAAAAAAATGATGCTGGCAGAGACACAGTATAGACTAGTTACGCAGGGAGGCTGCAAAGGCAGTGGTGGGCATTGCCCAGGGTGTAAGGCAGCCACAGAGTGACTGCACGGCAGGGCAGGGGAGGGTACTCACTGAGATGTATGCATGCACACAGGGATGCTGCAAGAGAAAGCTCTTCTTTCTCTCCCCTAAGAGCCAGGCTGCAGCCAGCAGGAACACAGAGACACACACCTGCCTGGCTGGCCTAAAGTAACGAGTTGCAGAGACAGCAATCCCACCCTAATTCCCACCGCAGACTGCAAGGAGGACGGGGGCTGCCAGAGCTTTTGATGCGCTCTGTGGCTGCCACACCTACCCAGTCTGCAACCTGGGAATGCTATTGGTTGAAGTTGTCCAAGAATTTACATGATCCCATCACATGGCTTGCATTCATTTTGTGGCTGGGATCCATTTTGTGTCATCCTTAAAGGGAAAAGAAAAAATACATCGTGATGGGAGAAAGACAAAAACAAACGTTTTAAGGACCCCAACCTCTTGGTAGGTATTATCAGGCAGAATAAATAATTATCGCTGGGTTTTTACGGATATTCAGAAAGTTTTTTAACATTTAAATCAGCTCATTTCATTGGGCATCACCATTAACGAAAACGAAACGTAATGAACCTAATTTTCGTGGTTCTGTTCGGTTCATTCCAATTTCATCGCCAATTTTGTTATTCGTTTCATTGCGTAACAAAACGAATAACGAATAACGGAATGAAATTTTTTCATTTCATGCCCATCTCTACCTGTGACCCTTAATGGATTGCTCTCAGGGGTTGCACAGTTGCTTCTGACTTATACGGAACCTAGAGGTGACTTGTCATTTTAGTCCTTGTTTTTCTTGGAGCGATCCAGATAAGAACATAAGAAAATAAGAACCTAAGAAGAGCCCTGCTAGATCAGGTGAATGGCCCATCTAGTCCAGCTTCCTAGATCTCCCAATGGCTCCACAAGATGCTTCTGGGAGTGCATGAGGAAAACTAGATAACTGTCTCCTGGTACCACTGTGTGTGATATTAGAGGTGTCCTCCTTTTCATCCCTAAGGAGATGTAAATCCCCATCATGGCTTGACACTTGCAATGGATTTTACTTCCAGAAACCTGTCCAAGCCTCTATTAAAGGCATCTAAGCTGGAGGCCACCACCACATCCTGTGGCAAGGAGTTCCACAGACTAACAACACACTCAGTAAAGAAATAGAGATGTATCCATAGAGAGGAAAACAGAGCCACAGAAAGGTGCAGTCAGACAGATGTTGAAAGCCTTAATGGACATAGAAGGCAAGTCTACACCATCTAGATGCCATGCTCCCTGGTCTCTGCATGGCCGGAAATGGATGGCCAAGTTATTTCATTTATTTGCATCTATTTGGGGTCTGGTAGCATGGCTCAAGGGTTTCAGTATCTGACTGCAGAGCTTGAGGTAGGGCGTTCAATTCCCTGCTGGGTCTCCTAAGAAGGAAGCCAGCCTGGGTGGTTTTGGGGCAAGCTGCTCAGTCCCAAGTAGGGATGGGCACAAAACAAAAAATGAAATGCTGTTTCGTCATGTCGTTATGCAACAAAATGAAACAAAAGAAATGAGGAAGCAGCATTTCATTACAGACTAAACAAAATGGTGTGGGTTTTTTTTTCATTGAAACAAACCATTTTGTTCTGTCTGTAAACCAATCTCTTACCTACCCATGTCCCACCGCTGCCACCAAGACTGCCCAGCCAGGCCAGAGAGGGTGAGAGCGGGCCCGGCTGGCCAGCCTGGGCCTCTTTCTCCTCCTCCTCCTCCTCCTCCTCCATCGCTGCTGCTGCCATGGACGCCACCATGGCGGTCGAGCCAGGCCAAGCAGGCTGGCCTGGGTCTCCTCCTCCTCCTCCTCCTCCTCCTCCTCTGCCACTGCCACTGCCACATACCCCAGCCGGTCTCAGAGACTGAGCGGCCCAGCGATAGACCACCCCACCGCCACTGAAGGCCCCTGGCTGACCCAAGAGGGCGAGCGGCCTGGCAGTACACTCTGCTACTGCCACCACCAAAGGCCCTGTTAGCGCAAGAGTCCAAGAGGAGAGCTCATTTCGTTAAAAAAAAAAAAATGTTTCGTACAAATGTTTTGGGGAAAATATTCATATGAAACGAAACGAAAGGAAATGTGTGGGGGGAGAGGAACGGAACAAAGTGAAATGCAATTATTCCATTTCGTGCCCATCCCTAGTCTCAAGGCACGCCAAGAAGAAAGGAATGGTGAACCACTTCTGTGTATTTTCTACTTTGAAAAATCTCAAAAGGGTTGCTACCAACTTGCAATTATTATTGTTTTTATTTACTTTACGGCTTTAAGATCTCTCCTTTGGAATGATCTCTCTTTGTAACAAAGAAGGCTCTCAATGGAAGCAGGTACTTTGTGGGACTTTCTTATAAGCACCTTGTGACTTGGTGCCTGGTGGTACATGCGCCTCTGGGGGACATGGATTTATGGAGTCTCCAGTTCGGCCTATGTTTATACTGCGGCTGTTTTTATTACCCGATGTAAAATTTAAAACTCTTGCAAAATTAATTGTGTTTGCAATATTTAGTCAGAAAGATAGCCCCGCGGAAATTGAGAGAATGGTGCATGCTTATGGGAAAACTGAAACAAATCCAGCTCAACGCTCTGCAGTGGAACAACCACAGGGCTGCAACAAAATTACTTTTGTTGTACTTTGTGCACCCTTGCACCCTTGCGGAACGCTCTGGATTGAGAGTGACTGTCTTTGATTAAAACAAAGTCCCAGCTCTCTGCTAAGAGGATTTCCCCCCTCTCTGCTGTCTGTTGGTAAACAGTGAGTGTGTTGACAACTGTTGTTGAAGGCAGTTGTGTTTTTAACTTGCTGTTGTTGTTCACTGGAAGTAACAAAAAAAGTTTTTTATTCTTTCACAAGACTGGCACAGGCGTGCTCACTGAGGGTGGCCACACCCAGAGAGGTGCGGAAGTCGCGTACGCGTGACCGCGCCTTCTCTGTGGTGGGCCCCACGCTGAGGAACCATCTCCCCAGTGAGCTGCGCCTTGCAGAGTCCCTGCTCGCCTTCAAAATGGCTTTGAAAACTCACCTTTTTAAGGAGGCATTTGATGACCTTTCTGTTTGAGTTTCTTTTCTTTCTTTTTTCCCCGCCTGTGCTACCCTTTGGGTCTTGCCTTCCCTCCATCTTATTGAAATTTTTGTGTGCTCACCCTG
Source organism: Phrynocephalus guinanensis (assembly GCA_037367245.1). NCBI lineage: Eukaryota > Metazoa > Chordata > Lepidosauria > Squamata > Agamidae > Phrynocephalus > Phrynocephalus guinanensis. The sequence continues at coordinate 4,543,601 of CM074739.1, forward strand.
TTTTGCTTTGCTTTGTTAGCCGCCCAGAGTTCCTATCTGGAAAATGGGCGGGATATAAGTCTAATAAATAAATAAATAAATAAATAAATAAATAAATAAATAAATAAATAAATAAATAAATAAATACTGCCTTGGACGGAGTTAAGGAGACTGGATGAGCCAGCCAAACGAGAAAAAGGGGTGGACCACTCTGGGAACTTGAAACTGCTCTGCTGTGTGGATCCCTGTACTTCTGCGACACAGCTAGACGAATGCAACCGGAAATTTAAAACTCTGCAACAACTTGTGGGATATCCAGCCCTTCTCACCTAAAGCCAGCATGGCCACTGACACTGTAGTCCAAAAAGATTATTTTAGTAATATGTCTGCACATGGGGGTTGACCACCTTGGCAAGAACTAGGCCACCATGTTGCTCATGAACAGGGGATGTATTTCTTCTTGTGACAAGTGGCATTTGGGCCCAGCTGGGAGTTGGGGGGGGGATGCAGGCTGCAGAGAAAAGATGGATGGTGGTCTTCCTTCTTGCAGTTACCCAGAGTGGCTTTGTCAGTCCTCTACCTGTCAGGAAGCTGCCAGGGGGAACTTTAGACGTTGAGACTCCCCATAGCCTCTTGCAAGGAGGAATCATCTGTTCTGCAGAAGGCAGCTCCCTGGAACACCAGGGAAGGGGGCGAGGGGGATGAGGGAGGAAAGGTCAAGCATGCCTCCTCCAGGCTGGAAGCCAAGAGACGGCTCAGCTGGCACCATGGGGGCACTGCCATCTTTTGTTCTTTTGATTGTTGGTGTTTATAAATATTAGATGCCGCCACGCAAAGGAGAGAAAGGGCTTGCGGCTAGGCGGGGAGATGTGTGTGTGTGTGTGTGTGTGTGTGTGTGTGTGTGTGTGTGTGTGTGTGTGTGTGTGTGGAGGAACGGGCCTGTGTCGGCTCCCAAGGGCCGGCAGCTCAGAAGAAGGGGGAACCTCTCCTAACCTTCGCATCACGAGAAGAAGGCAAGAATCCGGCGGTTGGTCATTTCGGCCACTCGCCACGGGCCGGGTTGCACCGAGGCAGGCCGAGCGTGTCAGTTGCACTCAACCGTAATGCTTTTTGACAACGGTGACGGCAACAAACGGGGCACGTGACCATGGCTGGACAAGGCTCGCCTCTTTGACCCACAGGGCAGTTGATCCCTCCTGAACTACAACACGTGCATCTCTTGCTAACTGCCTGCTTTTAGCTCTACCCTGACTTTCAGCTGCCAGTCTGAAAGACCAAGCCCTGAAAAAAAGGTCTACATTTCTGTATACCAGAGAAACAGCCTGGTCCCTGCATCCAGCCAGGTCATCCACTCAAACTGTGGGTTGGGAGAGTGAGAACAGACAAAAGAAAATGGTTTTTTTTTAACCCAGCATGTTGTTAGCCTGTGGAACTCCCTGCCACAGGAGGTGGTGATGGCATCTGGCCTGGATGCCTTCAAAAGGGGGGGGGTTGCACAGATTCCTGGAGGAAAAGTCCATCCCAGGTGACAAACCATGAGGGAGATGTGTACTCTCCAGGCTTAAAACCTGGGTACTTCAAGGACCAGATGCAGGGGAGTGGTATCAGGAGACAGAGATCTAGTCTCATGCGCTCCCAGAGACATTTGGTGGGGTCACTGGGAGATACAGGAAGCTGGACTAGATGGGCTTTTGGCCTGATCCAGCATGGCTCTTTTGTGTTCTCATGTTCTTATTGTAGGTTGCTCAGCTTATTTATTTAAAAATATTTATTTATTTATTTATTTATTTATTTATTTTTTATTTTAGATTTTTTTTTACCCTGCCTTTCCCCATGGAAAAGGGCCCAAGGCAGCTTAATATAATGAGGGATAATATACAGTTCAGTACAATTAAGACATGTTCAGGTATTGAGAACAGGAAATTGAGGGACATCTTACAGCATTAACAAAGAACTTTTTGACTGTATCAAGAGATGGGTGTGATTCTGACCCCTAATTCTCTTTACATGTTCCTTTGCTGGTTGTTGCTTTATTGTAATGCAAGAAATCACACACTTAAATATATATTTTGGTCAGAATATTCAAACACAGTGGCCCAAGTGCTGGGCCAAAGCTAACGGAATGGATTTCAACAGAGGGAAATGTAGGGTGCTACATCTAGGTAAAAAGAATGAATTGCACAGATATAGGATAGGGGATACCTGGCTGGAGAATAGTCCCTGTGAAAGGGATTTGGGAGACTTGGTGGACCACATATTGAACATGAGTCAGCAGTGTGATGCGGCAGCCAGGAAAGCCAATGCGATTCTTGGTTGCATCAAAAGAACCATAGTGTCTACAAGATCAAGGGAAGTGATAGTAACACTCTATTCTGCTCTGGTTAGACCCCACCTGGAGTTCTGTGTCCAGTTCTGTGCCCCTCAATTTAAAAAGGATGTTGACAACCTCGAGCGGGTGCAGAGGAGGGCGACCAGGGTGGTTGAGGGTCTGGAGGAAATGTCTTATGAGGAACGGCTTAGGGAACTGGGAATGTTTAGCCTCTCTAAAAGAAGGCTGAGGGGGGATCTGATAGCTATGTTTAAATATTTGAAAGGATGTCATATTGAAGAGGGAACAGGTTTGTTTTCCATGGCTTCAGAGACTAGGACTCGGGGCAATGGTTTCAAACTATAGGAAGAGAGATTCCATTTGAACATTAGGAAGAACTACATGACAATTAGAGCTGTTCGGCAGTGGAATAAGATGCTGCCCCAAAGGAGGATGGTGGAGTCTCCTTCCTTGGAGGTTTTTAAGCAGAGGCTGGATGGCCACCTGTCGGGAGTCCTGTGATGGGGGTTCCTGCATGGCAGGGGGTTGGACTAGATGGCCCTTGAGGTCTCTTCCAACTCTTTGATTCTATGATTCTATGGGAGGGAGTTCCAGAGTCTGGGAGTAGTGACAGACAAAGGCTCTCTCCCATGTTGCCACCAAGTGCCCTATGTGGGTGGTGGAAATGAGAGAAAGACGTTCCTTGAGGATCTTATCCATGGTGTTTAATTTTCAAACTGCTCTGCTTACATAAGCAGAACTCTGCTTTCAAGAGAATGGACATTTGAACTTTCAGATGCAACAGAGTTATGGCCATTTTTAAAAAAAAGTGAAAATTGATTTGGGACATTCAGGAATTGTGACTAGAGATGGGCACGACTTAGCGGTATTCCCGTTTCCGTTTCCGTTACTCGTTTCCGTTACTCTACGGAAACGGTAACGGGAATCACTGCCCCAGACTTCGAGCTCGAACCGACGAACGAACAATTTGGTCTGATTTGTCGTGCTCGTTACTTGCATCGCGCAATGCCAAGCGGCACAGAAAAAAAGTTTTTAAAAGTTAAAAAAAACCCCGATTCCCGGCCCTAAAAGTAGGCGAAAACTGTCTGAGGGCACCTACCAGGCCAGAAATTTGGGGGGGGGGTTCCCTGCCCCCCTCTCTTGGCTATTGCTACTGCTGCGCTGCTGGTACCAGGCTGGGAGGGCGCATCCATTTGCCATGCAGTGCGGGGGATCCAAAATGGCGACCGCAATATTTTTTTTGAAATCGTTGCCCAAAACCCCACCAAAGCACCACAGAAACATGTGAAAATTAGCTATTTTAAATGCTTGAATTTTTACAGTAGCAGCAGTGGGTTTTTCTTGCAAAAAAAAGTCTCCATTGATTTTATTTTATTTTATTTTATTTTATTTTATTTTATTACACCTGCACATTTGCAATGATGGGCTCTCCCATGGGAGTAGACCATGCAAATTTTCCACCAATCGCATGGCCACTTGGCCAGGTTGACCACAGAGACTTCTGGGATGTGAAAAATCGGGCATAAACAACTAATCGTAGCCCAAACCCGAACCCTAAGCCTAACCCATACGCCAGTACACTGTCCTTCTAAGTGGGACAGAGAGGCACCCAGATGCACCCCAATACTCACCGTAACCTCACCCGTAACTAGCCTAACCCTAGCCGTTGCGCTAAGCCGTCTTAACCCTAAGCCAGATCTACTTGCATTGCACTACATGCAAGTACGTGAGACACAGCGGGTGCAAAGAGTCTGCCAGTCCGTCACTTGTGGCTCTGCTGACTCCTGCAGCTCCCTCCAGGAGCCCGCTACCCCCCTCCCCAAACCAGTACTAACGACAAAAAAAACGAACTGACTAATTTTTGCAAATTTTCACGAAAAACGGAAACGAGCCGAAAAGGAACCGGCCCGACTAACGACAACTCGAAATTTTTTTTTTCAAGTCGTGCCCATCTCTAATTGTGACATGCAACCGATAACAAAATTCCAAGATGTGCGTTAATTCAAAAAGATTAACCAAGCTCAGTTTCTCCTGGAATTTTCCCAGCCAGAATTGCAAGCCATGTCACCGGTGACACGGGATAGAAAACTCAGGCTGGCAACTTTCTGTAAACCACCTTTGGGAAAATCGGTGCGGTCTAGAAATGCAAATATAAATAAATATAAATAAATAATGTGTATCATCCTAAAAATACCCCCTTGAGTGCGGACTACTCAGGCTTTCCTACTCTGGACACATTGTGAGAAGACAAGACTCAGAAGAAAAGACAATAATGTTGGGAAAACTTGAAAACAACGGGGAAAGAGGAAGTCCAACCATGAAATGGAATGACTCAGTAAAGGATGCCTTGAGTTTAGAAGATCTGAGCAGGGATTTAATGACAAGAGGTCAATAATTTGCAAGATTTGTGTAGCTTGTAAGAGACCTGATGGTTCATCATAACGGTATCTGCAAAGTTGACTGATTTCCTCAACAATCAGGATGGTCTGATGTGGAGTTTGTCTACTGACTTATTTCACAATGAGAAGTTCCTCTCTCAGTGAACTGAGCTTTTGTACATCTTAACAGACATTGAATTAATTACAGTAACCACGGGAAACCTATCAAGGAAATGGGAAATAGAGAATAAACCCAAGTCTCAGCCTGATCCCTGCATCATAACAGCAAAACAGCTCCCCGCTCGAGGGAAATTAGCTATGAATGATGATAAACCCAATTGCAGAAGAAACATATTTTAAATGTAACACACTTAATCAAAAATATATATAAGGATAACAGTGCTAATATTCTGGCCTGTATGAAAAAGAACCAAAACAAAACAAACTGGAAAACCACACCTTATAATAAAACTTTCAGTGAAACGGCATTTTAATAGGTCATTTAATTTCTGAAGAGAAAAGGTAAGATGTGGGATATGAAACTCAGAATACTTCTACACTCCTGCAGCCCTCTAGAAAAGTCCCAAGAGCAGAAAAATTACCACAGAATGGTAAATAAATCACAGCATTACAGCTACTTAATGCAATAATGAGTAGTAATAATCATTGCAAAGTATCTGGAGTTGGTCAATTAATTCTTCAATGGAAGTGTGAAGTACCCATTACAAAGACACCCTGAAGTAATCAATCCCACTGGGGAAAAGTTACCTTTTTTGACTACGACATTCCTCAGCTTCTTTGAGTGCCATATCCTTGTAGAATGTTGGTGATGAGTAGTATGATCTTTTTTTAAATACAAAGTTATTCTAAACCAGTGATGGCGAACCTTTTAGAGACCGAGTGCCCAAACTGCAATTCAAAACCCACTATTTTTTTTTGCAAAGTGCCAATACAGTAATTTAACCTGTATACAGGTGGCTATGAAGGGGTGATGTCGGGTGCCCATGGAAAGGGCTCCGAGTGCCACCTTTGGCACCCATGCCATAGGTTCGACATCACTGTTCTAAACAGAGAAGCCATGTCCACTGCAAACCATTGGCTTAAATTCTTAAGCCAGAATGATCTTCTACACCCTGGGCCATGCTTCCCATCTATTTTTCATTGAAGAATAACCACAGCAGACAGTATTTCATAGAATCATAGAGTTGGAAGAGACCTCAAGGGCCATCCAGTCCAACCCCCTGCCATGCAGGAACCCCCATCACAATATTTCTGACAGCTGTGCATGCAGCCTCTGCTTAAAAACCTCCAAGGAAGGAGACACCACCACCCTCTATGACAGCATATTCCACTGCCAAACAGCTCTAACCGTCATGAAGTTCTTCCTAATGTTCAAATGGGATCTCTTTTCCTGCAGTTTGAAACCATTGCCCCAAGTTCTAGTCTCTGAAGCCATGGAAAATAAACTTGTTGCCTCTTCAATATGACATCCTTTCAAATATTTCAACATAGCTATATAGATGGGCATGAAACGCCAACATGGCGTTTCATTCCGTTTTTGTTTCTCCTTGCCCCAGTTTGTTTCATTTATTATGAAATGATTTTTTAAAACAAATTTGTTTTGTAATTCGTTTCACTTTGTTGTTGTTTTTTGTTTGTTTGTTTTGGACTTCCAAGGGCCACAGGGGTGTTTTTCTTATATATATTATTTTTATTTTTTTTTTTTTTTACTGCAAGCATCCAGCACAGGCCCCGCACTACAGCTGATTCTGGGCTTTTTTTTAAAAAAAAAAAAGCCCCGACCAGCTCTAACAAGTCCCGTGCTCGGCACTTTTTAAAAAAAAAATATTTAAAATTATCTGGCCCCGTTGTCCCGTCACTGCCGAGAGGGAAGCAGTCACTCCCACTGGGGCTGAGCCCTCCAATGTGGCACCCCATGGTCCTGGAGCAGCAACAATGGCAGCGGTGGTGGGAACGGGCGCTCGCCGGATTGGGAAAAGGAGGAGGAAGAGGAGAGAAGCACGGGGAGCCGCCTGAGGCAGCAGTGGCAGGAGTGGTGGGCCATGGTGACATGCCTTCCCCCTCCCACCCGGCCTGGCCCGGCCTTACCTCACTCAGCGCCGGAGCCGGCCTTGGGATGAGGCAGCCGCGGGCATCTTTTCCCTTGCCCTGATAGGGCAGGGAGGTTGGTGGGGGGAAACTGACAAGGGAAAAGGGGCTGGCAGGAAGGCTGCCAGCCAACAGCAACCCAGTGACAGTTGCTGAGGAGGGGAGGGAGGGGAAGGGGCTGGAGCGCAGCTTTGAACTTTCGGGGCTGCATGCAAGGGTTCATTTCCTCGCCCGGCCAATGGATGCCAAACCCGACCCTACAAAGCCCTGCAGGGGGGGCGCACTACAGCTGATCGGGGCTTTTTAAAAAAGCCCCGACCAGCTCTAGTGCATGCCGTGTTTGGCGCTTTAAAAAAAATATTTTATTTTTTTTTTTTTCTTTCTTTCTTTCTTTTTCTGCCCTGCAAGCCCAGCAGGGGGCCCACACTACATTTGATTGGGCTTTTTTTAAAAAAAGGCCTGATCAGCTCTAGGGCTGCCCCTATCCCGCGCTACGGCTGATCACTGGGGAATGGGGGGAAGCAGGTTTTCCCCATAGGAATGGTCTAATGCATTCCTATGGAGAAACGAAATGGAATGAAACAGAATTTTCTGTTTTGTTTTGTTTTGTTTTGTTTTGTTTTGTTTTGTTTTGTTTTGTTTTGTTTTGTTTTGTTTTGTTTTGTTTTGTTTCTCTTCCAGAGTTGGATTCATTATTCATTTTGTTAGGGAATGAAACAAATAATGAATAACATAATGAATTAAAATTCATTTTGTGTCCATCTCTAATAGCTATCACATCCCCTCTCAGTCTTCTTTTTGAAAGGCTAAACATTCCCAGTTCCCTAAGCTGTTCCTTGTAAGACATCTCTTCCAGACCTTCAATGATCCTAGTCGCCCTCCTCTGTACCTGCTCAAGGTTATCAACATCCTTTTTAAATTGAGGCACACAGAACTGGATACAGTACTCCAGGTGGGGTCTGACTAGAGCAGAATAGAGTGGTACTATCACTTCCCTTGATCTAGACACTATGGTTCTGGTGATGCAACCAAAAATCACATTGCCTTTCCTGGCCACCGCATCACACTGCTCACTCATGTTCAATTTTTTATTGAGCATTATGTGACTGAAATATTGTAATTATCTTGTCTTTATAGTATTGAAAATTTCCAGCTTTTTATTCATACTCTGTTAGTTACTCTGGTTGTCCAAGGTATCTTCGGAATTCATCTGTATGTCTATCTTTCAAATGCCTCCAGCTTCTTGCATAATGCATCTGTAAGTGTCCGAGAACTGAATGGCAGTCCTGGTGGAAGGATCCTAAGAGCTGTAGTACCAAAGAGTAATTTTTCCTGGCTTTTAGCTCATCTATAGGATGAGAGGCTTCACGTATTGTTGCATCTCCACTAGAGATGGGAACAATGTTTTTAAAATGGTTTTTCCTTTTGACTTGTGATTACTTAAGGCTGACAAATCATTGAGTTGACAAATCGACAAATTTTCAGCGATTAATCGTTGAATCCCTCATTCAATTTATAAAAATGCTATAAAACTCCCCCAACGGCATCTACAGGGCCAGAGTTCACAGGGATGCTTCCTCTGCCTCTCTTTTACAAGCCCTGATACTAGAGATGGGCACGAAACGAGCGATTTTTTGTTTTCATTTTTGTTTTTTGTTTCATTACACAACGAAAACAAAACAAATATTTTTAAACAAAACAAAAACGAAACCGAAATGACCAAATTTGCCGTGTTTTTCGTTTTTGTTGCAGCAGATGCATTTAACTAAAAAGAATGCTAACGAAACAGCAATTTTTCGTTTTCGTTTTTGTTTTTTTTGTTTCGTTACCTAACGAAACAAAAACAATTTTTTTTTGCAAAAAAAGTCACGAAAATGAAAACAAACCGAAACGGACCCCTAAACGACCAAACCACAAACGAAACACCATTTTTTTTGAGTCGTGCCCATCTCTACCTGATCCTATGGTGAAGATCGGGGTACAGACTTCTGAGCTATGCACCCCCAAACAGCACTTCCCAAGAAAGGACCCCCAGGCACCTAGAGAGGTCATACTTGCAAAGAGGCTTCTTGCAACTCTTCTCCACAATCTCTCTAAGTTTTATAAATCTGAATTATCCACCCACGACCTGAACTTTTTCTGTTAGGGTTGGTGGATAATGAAATTAAAGGAGCAGATAGGACGTTATTTTTATATGCAACAGCAGCGGCACGAATGCTCCTGGCTCAGAACTGGAAGACAACGTATATACCGTCTTTGGATGAATGGAGGGCGAAATTACTGGACTTTGCAGAGATGGCCAGACTGACTTGCAGACTGAGGGATCAAGACAACCAGAGGTTCCAAAATGACTGGCAAAAATTGAAGAACTACATGGAGACCAACTGTAATGAATTAAAGACTCTTACCGGATTAGGATAGAACTCGAAGGACTATTACCTACTTTTAGAACCTTTTCTATAAGTATATAGAATGGGTTCGTTGGAAAGGAAGGCTGGGAGATGAGCAACGTTAAAACCGCGCGAAGAACAGAGGGAAGCCAAACTTTAGTGATAGATTGACTTTATATGGTTAATGTTTTGAATATGTTCTTTTTTCTTTTGTACTTAAAATTCTTTAATAAAAATGTTATAAAAAAAATTATACACCCACAAATTGGGGCCCCCAAGGAAAGTGCCCTTAGCAACTGGGTTGGGAAATTCAATCTTCACAAAACTTGGAGGGATTGTAGAGGAGAGTCGGGGGATGATTCTCTCCAATTTTGATGTCTCTGAGTGCCTTGGGAGTAGAGATGGGCACAAAATGATTTGTTTTTGTTTCTTTTTTCATTTTTTTCTTTTTATTCCCTAACGAAATGAAAAATGAAGTGACCCATCAAAGAAAAATGAAACGAAATGGAATGGAAAAATTTTCCTTTCATCCCATTATGTTTTTTTGTTTTCCCATAGGAACGCAATGAAGCAATGCAGTCCTATGGGAAAACAATTCGGCACGGGCTTTTAACACTTTTTTCCTGCTTGAACCCCCACGCACCAGCTGATCAGCCCTTGGGAGGGGGAAAAAAGTTTTTAAAGCCCATGATTTCCCCCACCCAATCCCCTGGTGCTGACTGGGCCAATTTTTAAAAGGGCCCAGGAAATGACAGCTCCACAAGGGGCCCTCTGAAAAAGGTCCGATGGTCAGATCCAGGCTCCTGGGCTGAACTGCCCACCTGGCAATTTTCAAAAAAATTAAAAAGCCCATGGTTTCTCTGCACCAGATCGGGTGGGGAAAACCGTGGGCTATTTAATTTTTTCTTTTCTTTTCTTTTCTTTTCTTTTCTTTTCTTTTCTTTTCTTTGTCTTTTCTTTCTTTCTTTCTTTCTTTCTTTTTTTTTTGCTACCCCAAGCGCCAATCAGCTGGTGTGTGGGGCTTCGGATGGCAAAAAAAAAAGTTTTAAAATCCCGTGCATTCCTCCAGATGGGGTGGGGGAAAGCATGGGTTTTTAAAACCCCTTTTTTTTTTTGGCTGCCCAAAGCCCTGTGCACCAGCTGATCGGCACTTGGAGCAGCAAAAAATTGCACAAAACAAAAAAGCAAAATGATTTTTTTAAAAAAAAAAATCATTTCATACAAAATGAACCCTCCCCTCCCCAAACAATTAACACAGTGAAACAAAACAGATTTTTCCATTTCGTGCCCATCTCTTCTTGGGAGCCATTTTATAGGCTTACAAATTGACAAATCAAAATTTGCTACCAATGTATCAATTTGCATTCATCAGATGACTCTATTTGTGATGAACAGGAACTGGGAGATGTAGATGAAGTGGCCAAATTCATCAGAATAGGTGATTCTTCAGGATATGTTATTTGTTTTTCAGTTCATCCCCATCTCTAGTGTCCACCTAGAGTACTGCTTAGGAAACAGACACAATTTTCTCGTTCATTCATTCATTCATTCATTCATTCATTCATTCATTCATTCATTTTTACCAGGCCTTTCTCCTTAAAAAGGACCCAAGGCAGCTTATATCATTAAAAGATAATACTGTATATAAGATTAAAATAAAATGAGTATACAAATACTAAAATAGATAAAAGAGATACCACACTAATAGAGGGTAAACAAAAGCAATACCCCAAACTACGTTCACAGCAGTAAGGGACAACCTTCAAATTAAATCCCCACTCAGGCAGCCAATCATCTAGCCGGTGTCAAGAGAAAAGTCTTTGCCTGCTTGAGGAAGGATAGCCAAGATGGGGCCAGCCTGGCCTCCATTGGGAAGGAGTTCCAAAGTCTGGGAGCAGCCACAGAGAAGGCCCTGTCCTGCGTCCAGAACAAATACATGTGTGAAGGTTGTGGGAGTTAGGCCTCTCCTGATGATCTTATGGCTCATAAAAGGAAACAAGAAAATTAATTGCCAATGGACATTGGAATTTACAGTTGCACCAGGAGGTTCAGGAGATTTTATACTACCTTCTTTCCCACTGTATTATGAATAAAGTGAATAGAGGGATGTTTTTCTGCCTCTCACAAAATACCAGAACTAGGGGACATCCCCTCAAACTGAGGGTTGGGAGAGTGAGAACAGACTCAAGAATATTTTTTTAACCCAGTGTGTTGTTAGTCTGTGGAACTACCTGCAACAGGATGTGGTGATGGCATCTGCTCTGGATGCCTTCAAAAGGTGATTGGACAGATTCCTGGAGGAAAAGTCCATGACAGGTGACAAACCACGATGGAGATGTGTAATCTCCAGGCTTAAAACCAGATTACTTCAAGGACCAGATGCAGGGGAGTAGAGATGGGCACGACTTAGCGGTATTCCCGTTTCCGTTTCCGTTACTCGTTCCGTTACTCTACGGAAACGGTAACGGGAATTACTCCCCCAGACTTCGAGCTCGAACCGACGAACGAACAATTTTGGTCTGATTTGTCGTGCTCGTTACTTGCATCGCGAGATCGCGCGATGCCACACGCGGCACAGAAAAAAAGTTTTTAAAAGTTAAAAAAACCCGGTTCCCGGCCAAAAAGCAGGCGGAAAAATGCCTGCTGTGCCTCAGGGCACCTACCAGAGGGGTTGTTTCTGGAGGTCCCCGGCCTCCCCCCTCATCCCCCGTCCTGGGCTGCTCTGGTGGGACTCGCCGCAGGCTCGCAGCCAGCAAAAAGCCCAGTCTCGCCGCCGGCCGCCGCAATTAAAGCGCAAGCAAGCGGCACAGACGGCACAGGAAAAAACTTTTAAACTCTCCCCCCACCCATTCCCGGGCCAAAAAAGCAGGCGGAAAAATGCCTGCTTGACTAAGGGCGCAGGGCACCTACCGGAGGGGTGGTTTCTGGAGGGGGGGGTCCCGCCTCCCCCCCGTCCTGGGCAGCCGGACTCGCGAGTCGCCATCGCCATGCCATGCGGTGCGGGCGGGGGATCCAAAATGGGGCGGCGAACGAAATATTTTTTTTGAAATCGCGGTCCAAAAACACACAAGCACAACAGAAAACACGCGAAAATTTATAAACTGCCAGATTTTTCACAGTAGCAGTGGGTTTTTTCTTGCAACAAAATGTCTCTCCTCTCCTCCTCTGTCCTCCATTGATTTTATTTTATTTTATTTTATTTACACCTGCGCAGTGCGCAATGATGGGCTGGCCAAGTGGCCAGCCATGTGGGAGTGGACAACCATGCAAATTTTTGGAGCCATCCCACCAGTCGCATGGCCACTTGGCCATGGAGACTTCTGGGATGTGCCAAAAAGCCCCCTAAAACCCTAACCCTTGACTCCGTACCCATACGTCACAGACTGTCTTCTTAGTGGGTCAGAGAGGCACCCAGAGGTTCAACCCACTAGCCCACCGTAACCTTACCCGTCACTAGCCTAACCCTAGCTCTTGCACTAAGCCACCTTAAAGCCAGATCTACTTGCTTGCATTGCACTACACGCAGCAAGTACAATTCCCTTCTGTGTGAGACATGGTGGTGCCAGAGCCTTGTGAAGGGCGGGTATGACCCTATCACTCTCACACTGGTCTCACGTCTGCACATTATGTTATGCAATATCCATATGGCTATTGCATAGCATTTTGCAGCAGCAGCAGGTGAGGAAGGGAGACCCCCATGTAGAGGGGTGTCTCTTGGAGCCTGCTTCCCCTTCCTAGTGGCAGGAGGCACCCACGGGTGCCTCCAGGGCCCACTTTCCCTTTATAGCGGGCCAGAGGAGGCACCCACCCCACAGAGGTAACTCCAGGAGCCCGCTCCCCCCCAAAAAACCAGTACTAACGACAACGAAAAAATGAAAAAACGAACCGACTAATTTTTGCGAATTTTCGCGAAAACCGGAAACGACCCGAAATGGGACTGGCCCGACTAACGACAACTCGAAAATTTTTTTTTTCAAGTCGTGCCCATCTCTACAGGGGAGTGGTATCAGGAGACAGACAGTATATAGTCCTGTGCACTCCCAGATGCATCTGGTGGGGCCACTGTGTGATACAGGAAGCTGGACTAGATGGGCCTTTGGCCTGATCCAGCATGGCTCTTTTATGTTCTTATGAAGTAGAAAAAGAAAAAGAAAAAGAAAACATATCTTTTCATACCGCACAGGCCTCTAAGTCATCCTGGAAATGTGTTAAAAACTGAAAAACTATTCTCCATGCTAGAACCAAAGTGATGATTATCCTTCTAGAGATGGGCAACAACCACTGAACTGGAGGTCCACCCTGAACTGAACTGGAGGTCCACCTCCTCCAGCAGGTGACCGCTCAGAGACAGTGCCCAGAGGAGGTGGGGAAGGGAGGCTGAGATGCCACCTCTGAGTGGTTGCTCACTGGAGGAGGTGGGGCTGGGAACTGCCAAACACATTTGGACGAAAAATGAACTGGAACAAACTGCCAGTTCGGTGGTTCGTGCCCATCTCTATCTGGGCTATGCAGAACACAGCCTCATTTGTGATCCAGACCTCAGGCCTTCCTCTTATCTGCTGAGCACTTCCTGCATTTACTTGCTAGGAGGTGTTAACTGTCTCTCATTTTCAACATGAAGTCCTACTGCTTTCTAGCAGATAACCTCTCCCGCCTCTCTCCATTAACCTTCAATTATCTGATCGAAAGAGTCAGGCAATTAACAAGATCTATAAGCAATGCAAACAGAAGTTAGTTATAGCCTCAGCATCGATCAAGGGGTGTTCCAAGGAAACAAGCTATTTTCATCTTCCTTGGGAGAAGAGTTTTGTTTTTAAGGGGGGGGGAGAGACAGGAATAGACCATGACCCTCACTTGTGTGTGCTGATGGAAAGGCCAGGTTCAATCATTCCATGTAGAAGCTATGCATGGCCTCAATTCTTAAAGGAAAACAATAAACAAAAATGAGGGTTGCTGAAAAAAATCTAGCTGTGTTAATGTTAAGCTGTTGCAGCAAAACCAGCAAAGAAGCTTGCGGCATCTTTATTTATTTATTTATTTATTTATTTATTTATTTATTTATTTATTTATTTAACTTATATGCCTCCCACTACCCAAAGGTCTCTTAAAACCCAACAAACTTAACCTGATATAAGAACTAGAGATGGCAGAAACCTTTGGTTCAGCGGTCCGGGCTGGCTTGTTTTTTAGTCCGAACAAGTGTAGCGATATCCCAGGATTCCTCCTCTGGGCGAGTTTATCTGCAACTACCCCCTAGGGCCTAGACTATGGAGCTGTGGTGAATATGGGGCTGTCGTGGCTCAGTGGGCTAGAGAGTACTGAAAACTATCAGCTACAAAGTCTGCAGTTCGACAGCTCGAATCCCGGGTGCCAGTCAGCAGAGCGAGCTCCCGCTGTTAACCCCAGCTCCTATCAACTTAGCAGTTCGAAAGCATGCAAATGTAAGTAGATAAATAGGTACTGCCGTAAAAAGTGGGAAGGTAAAACAGTGTTTCCTTGCAGCCATGCTGGCCACGTGGCCTTGGACTTGCACAAACACTGGCTCTTCGGTATGAATATGGAGATGAGCACTGCCCCTAGAGTCAGACACAACTAGCATGCATGCGTGTGTGTGTGTGTGTGTGTGTGTGTGTGAGCTTCTGGAAGCTGACTTCAAGCCTCTCTCTCTCTCTCTCTCTCTCTCTCTCTCTCTCTCTCTCTCTCTCTCTCTCTCTCTCTATATATATATATATATATATATATATATATATATATATATCGTTTGTCGTTTGTTGTTTAGGGGGTCCATTTCGGTTCGTTTTCGTTTTTTTGTGTGAATTTTTTGCAAAAAAATAGTTTTTGTTTTGTTACGTAACGAAATGAAAAAATGAAAACGAAAAAGAAAAATTGCTGTTTCTTTAGCATTCATTACAGTTCAATGTATTTGCTGCAACGAAAATGAAACACACGACAAAATTTCTGTTGTTTTGTTTCGTTTCATTTTGAAGACAAAATTCGTTTTTCATTTCGTTACATAACAAACGAAAAACGAAAATGAAAACAAAACATTGCTCGCTTCGTGCCCATCTCTAATACATATTATACAGAGAGAGAGAGAGAGAGAGAGAGAGAGAGAGAGAGAGAGAGAGAGAGAGAAGTGAATGTGGATTACATATTATATGTGCTTCTATCTGTGGAAAAAAACCAAAGCTTAACATTGACTGCTGTATTAATTCAAAAAGACTACAAGGCCAAAAGCCTTCTAATACTTTCTAGCCAACATCGTGTCGCTGCTGTTCTTTCCAGGTGAAGAAGAATCAAAACTCAGTCTCTCTCTCTCTGCTCTGCTCACAATTGTATTGTATTTCTTTATTTCTTTATGCTTATATGTTGCCCACTACCCAAAGGTCTCTGGGTGGCTCACAATCAAAATAAACAATTCAGACAATTAAAATTGCAATAAAATTAAACCAGCACATTTTACAAGTAACTGGTCTCGAGGTGGTACAATCCTTGTCGCTGTTCCAATGGACATCTTAAACCGTTACTCGAGTCCGTGGGAACACGGAAAATCCGCACCAAAACCTTTTCACCCCCGGGGTGTGTGTGATCTTATTTATTTATTTATTTATTTATTTATTTATTTATTTATTTACCACCCATCTTCCGAAGGAACTCTGGGCAGTTTACAACATCAACACTACTACTACTACTACTACTACTACTACTACTACTACTACTACTACTACTACTACTACTACTACTAATAATAATAATAATAATAATAATAATAATAATAAATAATAATAATAATAATAATAATAATAATAATAATAATAATAATAATTATTATTATTATTATTATTATTATTATTATTATTATTATTATTATTATTGTTATTGTTATTATTATTATTATTATTATTATTATTATTATTATTATTATTATTAATAATAATAAATAAATAAATAAATAAATAAATAAATAAATAAATAAATAAATAAATAAATAAATAAATAAATAAATAGAAGAATTATCTGGCAAGATGGTGGGGGAAAATACAGGGAGAAAAAAATAAAATAAAAATAAAAATAATAAAAAAGAGCAACATTTGCTGCGAATTTTAGTGGTTGTGTGAAAGCAGCCATAATTATGCCTCCTCTCTTCCCGCCCTTCCTCTCTCTCTCTCTCTCACAAATGTTTACTGAGGCAGCCCGATAAGCTCTCTTTCTTTTCAGCCCCTCTTTCAAAGAGCAAACATGAAATGTGTGGAGCCTCAGGCATTCCCTTTTATTGCTGTCTAACACGGAGTTCATGCAATAAAGTCTGTTAATTAAAACATGAATATTTAAAACGGCTTTCAAGAGTAGCCATCTTATCTCACCAGAGGGGAAAAAGCAGAGGTGGCTGTTTAAAAGGGGTGGTGGTGGAGGAGAACACTGTGAGGCACGGGGTGGATGGGAGAAAAGCGGACAACTTCCCTTGGCCGAGAAGACCCTTCAATTATTTAATTGTGCAATGAATGTGTCCTTTCTCTCTCTCTCTCTCTCTCTCTCTCTCTCTCTCTCTCTCTCTCTCTCTCTCTCTCTCTCTCTCTCTCTCTCTCTCTCTCTCTCTCTCTCTCTCAATAGCACTAGATGTTCCACTTAGGGGAGGGAGGCATGGAAAAATGGTAGAGGAGATAGAGATACAAGGAATATGTGGAATTTTAATTAAAATATTTGCTTTATGGTGGCTGAATTATTGTTTTCAGCAGACTGGCACTTAAACCTTGCGGACGGGTCAAAGACAGTGAGTCAACGCATCCTAATTGCAGAACCGGCTGTACTCCTTGTAATTGTGTCCTCAGCGTCTCAAGGGACCTCATGGCTGAGAGGGCGGGGTTGACCCTGGATGTTCTCAATCACCCCAGGAGGACAATGAAATGGAAGACAAAACGAAAGCTTCATTTCTGAAGAACCTGAGCCACTTGATAGGCTTCTCTGAGCCCACCCTGTCCACTATTCTACACTGCTGCCTACAAATACAAAATGAATTTTCATAGAATCATAGAACCATAATCATAATGGGGTTGGGAGGGGCCTACAAGGACATCAAGTCCATTCCCCTGCTCAAGGCAGGAAACCAAATAGGACAGATGGCTGTCCTGTTTCTTCTTGAATGAAATAGGAGGAGCAACACAGGAGGGGCAACAGTTCAGGACCAGAGTCAGTAGTATACCTCCACCTGAAGGACAAATGGCACTCATTCAAAGATGAAGATGGATGCATATTAGACAGAGAAGATAGGTGGTTTGAGAGAGGGGTCAGAGAAACCATTCATGTGAGTATTGAAAACCCCTCTCTCAACAGAGGTGGGGGCCTCAGGCACAGTCTATCTGCTACTTATCATGCAGTGATTTCAACAATCCCCAAACAAATCAAAAATACTTCACACCTCCACTACCAAGGGCATAGCTAATGATCCATACTTAATGGGTGTTGGGAAGGTTAAAGGTGGGTCTTTCATGCACCTTAGGCCATTGTCCACCTAATGAGCCTATTGTCCAACTAACAAGCCTATTCAGGCCACTTAGGAGCCTATTTAAGACCAGGGTGACATGAGGTCAAAGTGAACTATAAAAATAGAGGACTTGCAACTAGCTTTTATCAGGCTGACAAAGTCACCTGGGTGACTGAGAATCTTGACAGTTCTTCTTGAAAGCTCCCAGTGCTGGAGTACTCACCACTTCCTGAAGTCATT
The DNA here is from genome assembly GCA_037367245.1 of Phrynocephalus guinanensis. Taxonomy (NCBI): domain Eukaryota; kingdom Metazoa; phylum Chordata; class Lepidosauria; order Squamata; family Agamidae; genus Phrynocephalus; species Phrynocephalus guinanensis. The sequence continues at coordinate 4,561,508 of CM074739.1, forward strand.
GATTCAAGTGTTATATTGCTCTAACAGCTAAGACGATTTTCCTGATATTCAGCCTAAATATCACTCAGATTTATGTATAATGCACTCTGGGATGTTTGAAAACACATCCTGCCCCTCCTCTATAGAACTGTCTTTCAAGGAGGTGAAAAGTGCTATTTAGGGATGGGCACCAAATGAAAAATGAAACGCTGATTCATTGCTTCTTTGCGTAACAAAGCGAAATGAAATGAAATGAACTGGGGAAACAGTGTTTTGTTAGCAACGAAACGAACTGGTGGTTGTTTTGTTTTAAATGAACTGATTTCATTCTCTGTAAAAAGGCTCCCTAGGTCCTAGAGGCACCAAATTTGGTATGAGCCTTCCTTGGACTCTCCCCTTTAAGCCCTCCAAATCTGGGGAGATTTAGGGTTAAGGCAGCCAACTTATTCAACTTCAAAGGGGAGTCCCTCAGGAAGCACACATTTCTAACTGCAATGTTATGTGCTTGAAAATAGTGATCCCAGGCAGCTAGCAGTGTGGAAATTACAGTGGAGATTCCTCAAGCTCTCCCCTGTAACCCCTTGAAATTTGGAAAGTTTTGGGTTTCAGAGAACAGAGTTATTAAGCTCCAAAGGGGCTGTGGGAGGTACTTAATTGAAGGAGTGTGCCGGTTCGCTCTCCTTGTGGTGACCTGTGTTACACAGTTGTTTGGGACAGGCCATTTAGGAAGGCTGCAGATACTACAAGGAAGAGTCTTTCCTTCTCCTTTGGTAGGGGATTAAAAAAATGTGCCCTAACTAACCCGCTATTGCTCATTGAGGCAAAGGTTAGAACAGCTTGTCCCCCCCCCAGGTCTTTTATGACCATTACTATCCCCCATTGACATGACGATGATGATGTAAGGTAGCATAATGTAACATAATGTCAGGGGACATAAGGGTGATTGCAGGTTCTGGACACCTCTGGCCAATCCTTACACACACACACACACACACACACACACACACACACACACACACACACACACACACACACACACACACACACACACACACACACACACTTTTTCAAAACTGGAAGCTAGCTTCTAGCTACTTGTTTGCTATTAGAATCATAGAGATGGAAGAGACCTCAAAGGCAATCTAGTCCAACCCCCTGCCATGCAGGAACCCCCATCACAGGACTCCTGACAGATGGCCATCCAGTCTCTGCTTAAAAACCTCCAAAGAAGCAGACTCCACCAGCCTCTGTGGCAGCATATTCTACTGTCGAACAGCTCTAACTGTCATGAAGTTCTTCCTAATGTTTAAATATCTTTTCCTGTAGTTTGAGACCATTGACCCGTGTCCTAGTCTCCGAAGCCATGGAAAACAAACCAGTCCCTTCTTCAATGTGACATCCTTTTAGATATTTAAACATGGCTATTATATCCCCTCTTAATATTCTTTTTGTAAGGCTAAACATTTCCAGCTCCCTAAGCTGCTCCTCCTAAGATATTTCTTCCAGACCTTCAACCATCCTGGTCGCCCTCCTCTGTACCCGCTCGAAGGTCGTCCACATCCTTTTTAAATTGAGGCGCACAGAACTGGACACAGGACTGCAGGTGGGGGGTGACCAGAGCAGAATAGAGTGGTACTATCACTTGGCAGAACTCCCAAGAATGGAGAATTAAGGGATCCATCGTCGAAGCCATCCAAAAACTTCTATGCCTCACTGACCTCCACCGAAACTGCAAGTCAAGCGGATGGGTGCTCCGCTGCACCTTGTGTTCTGCTGCAGAACGCCTGTGGAAAACAAAAATAAGCTCCGCCATCCCCGCGTCTGAGAGGGCATTAAATAACGCTGAACTCAGGAAGAACAAACAGCTCCCCGAACAGCTGAGGCGTTTGCTGCAGTGCTGCTCATTAAATAACACATAAAAGTCGCCTCGTCGCAATCATGGGAGCAGTTGCCTGTAAAACTCCCAAGTGAAACCAGATGTAAATCCCACCTTTCGTCTCCTTGCTACACCAATGATGCCTTTGGGAGGTAATGGCTGATATTTCCACATCGTGATTCTGTCCATAAGCTACTGAGCAGAAAACCAGAAGGAATGGCTTCGACTCTCTTTCCCTCTGCCTCCCCAAATGCCTTGCTCATCAGCCTTCCTGATACATTATAGAAGGGTGGAGAGATATTTTTATGACATTTAGTATGAGAAGGATGGCTCAGATCGGAACACGGCCGCTTTCCAGCAGGGATGGTCACCTTACGAAAAATGACACGCTGTTTCGTTGTTGTGTAAGCTTTCGATACCTGACGAAACGAAACGAAACAGCAAACAGTGTTTCATTTCATGATGAAAATTCTTTTTTAAAACCCATTATTAATGAAATGAAACAAAACGAAGACCGAAACGAAATGAAATGAAACACTATATTTCCATTTCGTGCCCATCTCTACTTTCCAGTCTTCAGTGGTATTTGCATAAAGACATAACATTCTCCTTCCCTCTCTTGATGGCCTCGGATGTGCTGGAATAGATGTAGAGGTGGTGAGAATCTCTTTTCAGTTTTTTTTAAACAAATAAGAATTCTTGGAAGTCTTCAAATCCATTCATAATGAGGATGGAAAACCTTTAGCTGTTTTAGTTTTTAATTGAGAGGGAAACCTGAAATGGATGAAATAGCTTCTCATGATCGGGGCTTGTTTAGTATTTTCAAAGCTATTTAAAGGAAAAGATGCAGGCATGGAAACAATGAAACCCGGGGACTGGGCAAGAAACAGAATACATCTGCCCCCAGTGCGGTAGAGACTGCCATTCCCGAATTAGTCTATTTAGTCACACTAGGTGTTGTTTTTAGGATCTCTACTCCAGGCATGATACCATAGTCTTTCGAGACTGAAGGTTGCCAACAATGATATGGAGGCAGCAGAGATGGCCAATTCCATGTCGGTCACAGTGGCAAGGAAGAAGGGTCCCCTGGTCTACCCTCCATGCAAACACTTCCCCCACTGCTCAGCCAGTACTAGATGTATTATAATATTACATATAATGCTATATTATGTGGTGATGAGAAGTGGACAAAACTGAAATGGAAGTACAATAGAACCCCTGTAACCATGGTTTCACTTATCCACAGTCTGAAAATATTATACATAGCATGGTGTCAATTATGGTAATGCAGGTTAAAATAGTTTTTCTGGGTATTCACCCCTCTTGCTATACTCTATATTTAACATTTGCTATTATCCAAGTATTTTGGTATCCAAACACCACGGATACAGGGGTCCCACTCTAGAAGGAAAGATCCAGTCGGCAATTAGTGTAGTCAGTAGAGATGGGCACGAAATGCCAAAATGGCATTTTGTTCCGTTATTTGGGCCTGGGCCCCCCGGTTCGGTTCATTTAATACGAACCAAAATTTTGAGAAAAAATTCATTTCATATTCGTTTGTTTTGGAGCTGCCCGAAGCCGCGGGGATGGGGAGCCCTCCCGGGGCAGGCGTCGCCACAACTAGTGACAAGCCTGCCGGCTGGGAGAACATTCCCACAGCCGTGGGGAGCCCGGAGCCAGCGGCAAGCCTGCCGGGAGAGCCATACTATTCGTTTGTTTTGGAGCTGCCCGCAGCCGCGGGGATGGGGAGCCCTCCCAGGGCCGGGCGCTGCCCGGGCGTGGAGGGAAGAGTGAGCTATAAACTAGTTTCCAACCTCTGTCCGAAGGTAGCAGCAAGCAGCTGCTTGCTGCTACCTTTGGGACGGAGGCTGGAAACGAGTTTTAAGACCGCGCTCTCCCCACCACTACATGGGGTGGTGGGAAGAGCGAGCTTTAAACTTTTTTCCAGCCTCTGTCCCGAAGGTAGCTGCAAGCAGCTGCTGTCTTCGGGACGGAGGCTGGAAACAAGCTTAAAGAGTGCGCTCTTTCCGCCACCACACAGGGTGGAGGGAAGAGCGAGCTCTTTAAATCTCCCGCAGCCCTCCCAGGGAGAGGCTCCTTCCAGGACCCGATGCCGGCGCTGGAGCAGCATGGCCATTGGCCACCTCCCCTTTCTGCCTCGCGACTTCCTGCTGCCGGAGGACGGGTGTTCTCCCATTCGGGGACCAGCGCCTCTGCCATGCCTGGGCTGGCTGAGGGCCAACCCCGGGAGCCGCTGCTGCCCGACCGCGCTGCTGCCAAGCCACGCAACAGGAAAGGGGAGGTCAGCTCCTGAAGGCCATTTTATTTTTATATTTATTTTATATTACTTCCGGGTTCTGCGCTACAGCTGTAGTGCAGGCATTTTTTCTCTTTTTCTAAGTGCCAACCGAGCGGCCCCTGGGGCCTGGTGAGCACTGGTTTTTTTAAATTATTATATTATTATTTTATTATTATTATTTTAGGGTGCTAACCAGGCCAGCCACCCTTGGGGCCTGGTCCACACTCCTTTTTTTAAAAAAAAAACTGTGCTGAGGTGACTACATGGCCGTGCTACAGCTGTAGCGCAGCCATTGTGCAGAAGCCAGGCCCCAGGAAGACCACCTGGACCTCGGACCAGCACCAGGTAGGAGACATCTCCTCCACCCCCCCACCCCAATTGACAAAATGAACCTAACCAAATCAATTTTTCTCAGTTCGTTTCGTTTCGTGTTAAATTTGCCCCTAGGGTCGTTATTCGGTTCGTTACCTAACGAACCAAATAATGACTAAGGAACCGGAAAAAAAATGCTTCATGACCATCTCTAGTAGGGAGTGATGCAATTGATGGATCTTTCCTATTGCTTAAAAGCAAACCATATTTTTCCATCCTCATAATTTAACATCCTTCCCATCCCACCTCCACAAGAGAAATGGTAGCAGGGGCAATAGTCATAATAAGAGAAGTAAATCATCTTCATTAATGTTATCATAGCAGCCACTTTTTGAATTGTAGGGATTACTCGTGGAACGGGTCACAATCATAGAATCATAGAGTTGGAAGAGACCTCAAGGGCCATCCAGTCCAACCCCCTGCCATGCAGGAACCCCCATCTGTATATCATTGGCACCAGCACAGACAAAGTGCCTCTCCCTGAGTCTCCCAGTCTCCCAGTCTCCCAGTCTCCCAGTCAATCTCTCTCTCTCTCTCTCTCTCTCTCTCTCTCTCTCTCTCTCTCACACACACACACACACACACACACACACACACACACACACACACACACACACACACACACACACACACACACACACACACACATTTGCAGACTGGAGATGGGCACTGCCTGGCGCTTGTCTCATTTGTCTCTCTGATGGGGCTAAAAATGACTTCTGGTCGCCGTCTCACATGGCCGCACTTGCGCGGCAGTTGTCAACCAGGTGGAACATTGCTGAAGGGACACTGCTTCCTGCAGCAGCTGTTGAAGGCTGGCATCTTTCTTGGCATTCTTATTCCGTTCACAACACCCCTTGCCAATCTCAAGTTCCTCCACAAAGGCCACAGGACAGCAAAGGACTTTTGCAGCTCACATTTTTTTCCAGCATGTGTTGCACCTTGACCGATGCAAGCCAAACCCACACAATGTCAGACTAAGGTGAGCCATGCTGAAGAGATTATAATGAAGAAGAGATATGTCCCTATCGCTGCCACCACCACTTGACTCAGAGAGATAAATACAGGAGTTCATTTAATTTGGGTCAGCCATGGCCTCCACAACATAAAGGTAAAATTTACATAATAAAAAAATCAAGATAATAAAGGCCGATCCATCAGATACCTACAGCATACCTGTGCCAAAGCTGGACAAGTAGATCTGCAAAAGAATATCATAACTGGCCTAATTTTAACTGCAATGGCTAAAAAATTACCTGATTGTATCATCACCTGTTTGTCTCAGTCCACAAGGAGAAAAGTTAGAAAGAAACCAGACTTCGTAGCTGACAGGGGGCTCTTTAAGCACCTCTCTATAGAACAGGCATGTCCAAACATTGGCCCTCCTGATGTTTTGGACCTCAACTCCCAGAATTCTAAGCTTAGATTGCCAATGGCAAAGGACTGTGGGAGTTGCAGTCCAAAACATCTGGCAGGCCAAAGTTTGGACATGCCTGCTATAGAAGGACCAAAACAACAGCACATGAGCAAGTGTTTCAACAACTTCACCACATGGGTGCATGTAAAAGGATTCCCTTAAAACAGCCCTTGAGTACAGCTGAAGGCATGGCATTGAGTCATGCACGTGGAAAGGCCCTTCTGCATTTTGGAGTTGTCATCTCATTCAGATACTGCACCATTGTTTCTGGAGGACACATCATGAAGAGGTCAAACCCAATACATGATTTATTGGCGACAAACACATTATTTGGATGTTCATATCAGTGCTGTTCTACTAAATTTCTCGCCTTGCTCTCCCCAGGGGGTCATGTGGGAATTCCTTCCTGGGATATCGTCAGATATGCTTAACCCCCCTTAACCAGCAGCGGGGTTAATTATGAAGGAATGAGGTGTCAACACATTTTGGGATCTTTTCTGGTGCTTTATTGGTTTATAGCAGGCAGCTTCTCTTCTGCTGGCAGCCGCGGCAGGGAACAGTCAGGCTGGTTGATGTTCACAGCTACTCGTTAAGAGCGTTGATGGTAAAAAGCTTGGATGGTAAAAGCCCCCTCCCCTCCTTCTGCTCGGCTCTTTATAACTTTTACACGTCATACAATCATCAGCACACATTCACCCAATAACAAACAGCTTGCGTCTTCCTGCACATGCTCAGTAGAGACTATGAATTCCTGACATTCCTTCAAACTGGCCTCCCCCCGTACTCCAGCGGCCATCTTTAGAATAGAGCTATTCTCAGCTCTGATGGGTCAGCCCATCACCCATGATGCATCGCCCTTAGTGTGATGTCAGAGTCCCCAGGCATATAGAACTATACTAATACAATAGAGATGAATCCCTACAGGGTCAATAACCCAACTTTGGTGGCACCTCCTGTTCTACCTCATGGCACCCAATGAGGAAGCGTCAGAAAAAGGAACTTACCCAGGAAATCCAGCCCGCTGCTGTCCTTCGGGCTACTTAAGCAGTTCTCCAGGTAAATCCCATCCTTAAAGCAATCATCCTTCTTTTTGGTCAACCCAAGGATCTCGCTGGGCTGATCCAGGGCTTCTCCTCCAGAGCACGAGCAAGGGGTTTGCATGATGCCGCAAGGATGAAAACTGCTGCTGGTGGTTAAGCAAGTATCCACCCATTTGCACAGCATCTGGCAGGCAGCCTTGCTGGGGCTGCGGTTGCCGACCACCAGGTATTCCACCGAGAAGTCGCGTTCCTGAGCTCTGGCCGCCTTCCACCGCACGTGCCCGCTCTCAAGCGCTGAAAAGGTCTGCTTCATCTGGAGGAACTGCTTGGTGGACTGGAGGAAAGCATAGCGGGCGGAGCTGTCGCAAAGGTTCAAGACATCGTCGAAACTCTCCATGCCCAGGTACGTCCGGGTCGACTCCAAGAAGGAGTCAAATTGGTAGGTGCGTATCTGCTGGTAGTCACATACGCCGGTCGGTTTCAAGACCTTCATGAACAAGGTGTACCTCCTGGGGTCCGGGTTCTGGATGACCCAAGAGCAGCGGGAAGAGTTGAGTGGGAAGACCGCAAACGAGGAGAAATACCCGAAAAATTTGCCCTGGACCAAAGTGGTGCACGAAGACTGTCCCAAGTCGAGGGCTTCGGCTGTCCAGGCCAAGAAAAGTGGCAAGAACAAAAGCGGGTTCAAGGAAAATCCGGCGCTCCTCCTCATTCTAGGTCCCTGGTCCTTTGGAACTCACAGCAATGGCCAGGCAAAGCACAGGTCTTGGACATAACAGGAGCAAACGCGGAAGATCCTGCCCCACGTTGGATGGGAGACTAATGCAGGCTTCTCATGGTTGGATCCAAGCGCCTTTTTGTGGTCTAGACGAGCAACGCCTGAAAAAAGAAGAGGAACACACACACAGTGAATTTGTGGATATGAATAATCCAGCCAGCATTCAGATCTACCGTTCCCCTTATACACACATACATACATAGAGGGGCATGGTGGCTCAGTGAGCTATAACACTCAAAATGGTCAGCTGCAAAGTCAACGGCTCAGCGGTTCAAATCCCGGGTGCCATGCAGTGGAGTGAGATCCCGCTGTTGACCCCAGCTCCTGCCAACCTAGCAGTTCGAAAGCACGTCAATGCAAGTAGATAAACGGGTACCACTGTAAAAAGTGGAAAGGTAAAAGAGTGTAAGAAAGACCAACTGAAGGAACCCTTGTATCTGGAACAGAAAAAGAATCTTCTTTCTTTCTTTCTTTTGCAAATGTGGATAGAATTTTGGAGTTTTCCTTTTGGGGGGGGGACTTCCACTGTCTTAACAATTCTGGTGTCCAAAGAAGGTGCATATCTCTGTGTATCAGAATTATGCTCTGAAATCTCTGGACACAGGAAAATTAAAATACCACATTCTGATTACCTCGCCAAATTCTGGTTTGTTTGGTGGGGTGTTTTTTTTTTGTTCTTTTTTTGCTTTGTTTTTAAATAAACTCATTGTTAGCAGGGGGGGGGGAGAAGACAGGTATAGTGATGCTTAGCACAGAGATGGTCTCATTTTGGAGTCTCCAGGTTTCAGTGTGACCCAAGTCTTAGAGAATTTGTACTCCATCCCAACCATATGATCTCCCTCTGCTTCTAATTTTCATTTTGGGGTGGAGGTGGGGAGGAATGTTATAATTTATGATAGTATTGATTATACAGTGGTACCTTGTATAAAGGAATTAATTCGTTCCAAATGAAATTATGTTAAGCAAATTTTCCTTTATACAAATTTCCCATAGGAATGCATTGAAAACAGAGTGATCCCATTTTTATGTTGTACGGATTCGCCCCATAGGTGATTATGTTAAGCAAATTTCCCCTATCTCCAGAATTTTTTATGTTGTACAAAAGTTTATTTGTTTATACTGTATTTGTAAACCGTATTTTGTTAATACTGTGTTATTTGTTCCTTATTGTATAAAGGAATTGATTCGTCCTCCAAATGAAATTATGGATGAAATGGGAAGCAAATGTGAAGGCTGACTGAAGTCTATCTCCTCAGTGCTCCAAAACGTGTTTGCAGGATATTTGTCTAGGAAATGGTACAGCATGAATGAATGTTTATTTACGGTCAACGACCAAAAACTAAAAAAGAAAATCATACATAACATTGTTTCCAATCGTCAACACATGAATCAAGCCTTATTACATGATATATTTTGATTTTCAAAGCCCTCCAACGGAGTGATCCCATTTTTATGTTGTACATATTTTCCCCATAGGAGATTATGTTAAGCAAATTCCCCCCCTATGAAGACCCTCCGGGACACCCTCTGTTAGTCTGGTTTTTTTTATGTTGTACATCGCCTCTTCCGTCATTTTTATACAAGCTGCCCAGAGTTCCCTTTGTTATACAAGGCTCCACTGTATTTGTATAACGATGTATTTTAATATATTTAATGCTTGTGTTTCTTCTGTAATTTATTAATATGTACATAATTTGTTCTTTCTTATGCCTGTCGGGGAGATGGATTGGAGAGGTATATAAGTCCAATAAATAAAATTAAATAATAAATAAACTCTCCTACTGTGGAATGAAATCTCAGGCTGAATATGGATGAAATGGGACAACACTGAATGTGAAGGCTGACTGAAGTCTATCTCCTCAGTGCTCCCAGCTGGCCCAGGGAACGTGTTTGCAGGATATTTGTCTAGGAAATGGTACAGCATGAATGAATGTTTATTTACGGTCAACGACCAAAAACGAAAAAAGAAAATCATACAAATAAGAATGATCAAATATGTTTCCAATCGTCAACACATGAATCAAGCCTTATTACATGATATATTTTGATTTTCAAAGCCCTCCACGGCTTGGGACCAGAGTACTTGGCGGAGCGTATCTCCCAAAGAACAACTGGGTCCAGACCCACTAGGCTGGCGCAGGCGCGCTCACTGAGGTTGGCCACACCCAGAAAGGCGCGGAAATCGCGTACGCAAGACCGCGCCTTCTCTGTGGTGGGCCCCGCGCTCTGGAATCACCTCTCCAGTGAGCTGCACCTGTTGGAGTCCCTGCCCGTCTTTAAGAAGGCATTGAAGACCCTCCTCTGTGGGAGGCACGACCTTGTGGAACCACCTTCCCAGAGAAGTGCACCTTGCACAGTCCCTGCCGGCCTTTCGGAGGGCCTTAAAGACCTTGCTCTTCCGCGAGGCCTTTGGTGACTTAGTTTAGTTTAATTTTTTTCTTTTTTCTTTTCTTTTCTTTTCTTTTTTTGTCCGCCATTTGCCTAGTCTATTTCGCAGGTTTTACGTCAGGGTTGCATATTGTTTCTTTTCTTTTAAATTGTTTGTCATAGTAGTTACTTAGTTATCTGTGTATTTGTTGAGTTGGCTGAACTTGATTCAGTTTATTGTGAACTGCCCAGAGTTCCTCCAGGAAGATGGGTGGTATAGAAGTCCCATAATAAATAAATAAATAAATAAATAAATAAATAAATAAATAAATAAATAAATAAATAAATAAATAACAGCCTTGCTGGAACAGGCCACAGCCCATCCAGTCCAGCATCCTGTCTCACACAGTGGCTCACCATTTGCTTCAGGGTATTCCCAAGCAGATGTCTTCACCTGCTTAAGATTCCCCACAAATGGCATTCAGAGATATCCTGCCTGTTTCTCCAACCCAGAGGTTGTCCTTAGTCATCCATAATGATAGCCATGGATACCCTTGTTCTCCATGAACTTGTCCAATCCGTTCTTAAAGCTGTTAAAGCTGATAGCTGCCACCACTTCTTCTGGCAGGGAGTTCCAGAGACCAGTGATCCTCTGGGTGAAAAAGCACTTTCTCTTATTTGTTTGAGATCTAGCACCCAAAAATTTCACGGAGTGCCCCCTAGTTCAGGTGTTGTGTGACAGGAAAAATAGTTTTTCCTTATCTACTTTGTCCACACCGTGTATGATTTTATAAAATTCAGTCAGGTCACCTTTAGCTAGAGGCCCCTTCCAACTCAGTCCATTTGTGATTTTATGATAATCTGTCTTCCGTAAGGACAAGATGGCTCCGTATGCCTCCAAATGAATGAAGGACACCTCAAAAGGTGTGTAAAAACCCGGAGATGCTCTCAGCCGCCTCAGCGAGAGAACCATGTTGATCCTAGTGTTCAGGATGTCAAGAGACACCTTATTTTGCCTCTGAAAGACCTTACCCCCCCTCTGCCTTGTGCATCATAAAAGCCAATGTGCTTTAACTAAACATCTCTCCTAACAGGATAGTGTGTTCGGGCTGTTAGGTCTCAGAACGGATTCCCTCTAAAGGGAGGCCCATCTGGATGGTTTTATGGGAATGAGTCTGCATATCCCACCACCACCCCTTCCTCGGCGTGTCTGGAGTTGGGAGATTTAAAAGGAGAATTAAACACACATTGTGAAACTGGGTGGTGGTAGGGAAATCCTTCATGTGAAAATACCTGGAACTGCAGCCCTGCGGGCAATAAATGCAGCAGAACAATTGCTGAAGAGCAAAAGGGGAGAGGCAGGAAGATGGGAACTAACTGCTTTTCCAGATGGCAGAAAGGACTCGGCCCAAAGGAGCAGCAGTAGCCTAACTATTTTTGTATTTATTTTATATTTATTTATTTATTGTACTTATTAACTGCCCAATTTTCCCATAGGGAACTCTGGGCAGTGTACAGCACGTTGCCAAGTGACTACCCAACTACAAACCCGACATAACATAATTTGGGAACCACACTTTCTGATGCAAGTTTATTTAGATTGTTTATTTATTTAAGCAAAAATTTTATCCTGCCTTTCTCCTTAGAAAGGAACCAAGGGGGAAGCTCCCAAGTGTGGCGCACATTAGAATCTGTCTTGTAGGGTTTCTGGACTACAGCTCCCATCGTCCTTGTCCTCTAAGCCAGAAGAGCCCTACATTTCCTTGATAGCAAAACATTATTATGAAAAGACCTAATGATTTTCCCATTTAATCTGATCTCTCTCCCCCCCTCTCTCTCTCTTTCTCTCTCTCTCTCTCTCTCTCTCTCTCTCTCTCACACACACACACACACACACACACACACACACACACACACACACACACACACTATAGTTGTATTTATGTACTTACAAATGTGCATGCTGTCTGTAATTTGAGTGACTCAGAGAGTCTTTTCTGGGCTGCCGGGATTGTTGCTTTGTTGCTGTTGATCTGTCTAGTTGGTTGCTAGTATGTGTGCCTTGAAGAAAGCAGCATACACAAGTCTGCAATTTTAGGCAGCTATAACCAATCAGTTTTTATTCTTTCTCTTCCCAATGTCTCATATTGAGTTGCTGAGACATTATGTGCCAATTAATGAGAAACAGGTGGATTCTGGGTAACTTGTAGCTATTCTTCTGTCTGGATCTCTGAATGTCTTTGTTGTTGTTGTTGTTGTTGTTGTTCAGTTGTTCAGTCGTGTCTGACTCTTCGTGACCCCATGGACCAGAGCTCACCAGGCCGTCCTATCTTCCACTGCCTCCCGGAGTTTGGTCAAATCCATATTGGCTGCATCGATGACACCGTCCAACTATCTCATTCTCTGCCATCCTCTTTTCCTTTTGACTTCAATCTTTCCCAACATCAGGGACTTTTCCAAGGACTCCTCTGTCCTCATGAGGTGGCCAAAGTACTGAATGTCTACTATGTAGCAAAGAGAATGTTATGAGAAATTCAAATTCTGGGACAGATCATAAACAGAGACACCCCCCCAACAGCCCCAAAGTATTTTGTGAATGCTCCTTTTCCTGCACCTAAAAGGGAAAAGCTAAGCAAGCATTTCCTATGAAATCTACATATACGAAGCAAGGTAAGGGGGCAAGTGTGTGTGTGTGTGTGGGGGGGTCATATTGGCCATTCATATGTTGTAGGGCACCCAGTCGCACAATCCATCACTAAGCTATGTTAGCTGATAGGAGCAGCAACCCCATCTAGAGGACCATGTGTTCCTCACTTCTGTGACATATCACAGAATTTCAATGCTGGACTAGGAAAAAATTGGACTGTTTACTACACCATCCCGTATCCTGGTGTTAGGTGAGAAACAGTGTGGTGTAGTGGTTAGAGTTTCAACTCCAACCACAGAAATGCTGGTTCCAGTCCCTTGTTGTTGTTGTTCATTCATTTAGTCACATCTGATTCTTCGTGACCCCATGAACCAGAGCATGCCAGGCCCTCCTGTCCTCCACTGCCTCCCGGAGTTTGGTCAAATCCATGTTGGTTGCATCGATGACACCATCCAACCATCTCATTCTCTGACGTCCTCTTTTCCTTTTGCCTTCAATCTTTCCCAACATCAGAGACTTTTCCAATGAGTCCTCTCTACTCATGAGGTGGCCAAAGTACTGGAGCCTCAGCTTCAAAATCTGTCCTTCCAGGGAACATTCGGGGTTGATTTCCTTCAGGATGGATAGGTTTGACCTCCTTGCAGTTCAGGGGACTCTCAAGAGTCTCCTCCAGCACCACAGCTCAAAAGCATCAGTTCTGCGGCGATCAGCCTTAAGAATATAATAACATAAGAAGAGCCATGCTGGATCAGGCCAAAGGCCCATCTAGTCCAGCTTCCTGTATCTCACAGTGGCCCCACCAGATGTGTCTGGGAGCACACGAGACTAGATCTCTGTGTCCTGATGCCACTCCCCTGCATCTGGTCCTTGAAGTACACCAGTTTTAAGCCTGGAGATGATACAGCTCAATCATGGTTTGTAACCTGTGATGGACTTCTTTATAGTCCAGTCCCTACTGAGCCGCTAAATGCTCTGGATGATCTTGGACTAGTTGCTCTCTCTTCTAATCTGACCTGTCTCACAGGCTAAAATATGAAGGACACACACACAGATACCACACTGAGCACCCTGGAGGAATTTCGCTGCCACTTATCAATCCATAATATAAGTGAAAGCACTCAGTGAAATAACTCAGGGGGTTCCATACAGAACAAATAGGTGGATAAATTCAAGGTGGATTAGGAATGTTTTCTGGGAAGAGGAAATCCACTTGACCCTTCCTATTAGCAAATTCCTGCTGAGTGGGGAAATGCAATGCCACCCTCTGGCCATATTCAATGGTGGCGCTGCAATACAACAGAAGAGTCTAGAACAGTGGTGGCAAACCTTTCCAGATGTTTTGGGCCGCAACTCCCAGAATTCTGAGCCTATATTGCCAATGACAACGGATGGTGGGAGTTCTGGTCCAAAACATCTGGAGGGGAGACAGTTCACCACCACTGCTCTAGAAGCTTCTTTTTCTGCAAAGGCTTCATGGTAACATGACACACACACACATACACACACACAACACACACACAATAGCTAGGTCCTTTCCTGCATTATGTCTATGTCCTTCATTTCTTATTTTATTTATTTTATTTATTTATTTATTTTGTCCACTGAATTTTCATGTGCGGGCCTTCTAACATTCACTATCAGCTCTCCCAGCTGGCTGGACAGCTCACTTGTTTAGGTCTCTGGCTACAGAGCCAGAGGCTGCGAGAAGAGACAGCCTGTGTTGCCTTGGGCAAGCTGTAAAATCCTAGAAGTACACCCAGAAGAAGGTCATGGTAAACCACTTCTGAATACTCTGTACCTAAGAGAACTTGAAAAGTATTGCATAAACCAGAGTTGACTTGATAGCACATGATGAGGGTGGTGGCCAGCTCTCCCAAACAAGGATATCTACAATTTGCCATAACCACTACACTGCAGTGGTTCTCAAACTGTAGGTCCCCAAATGTTCCTGGACTGCAACTCCCAGAAATGCCTTCCAGCACAGCGAGTGGTGGAGGCTTCTGGGAGTTGCAATCCAGGAACACCTGGGATCCCACAGGTTGAGAACCACTGCACTGTAGGAATATTACCTGATAGATTAGCTTTGATTTGTATTCCCTGCATGGGGCAGGGTGGTTGGACTTGATGTTCTGACCAGGGCCGGCACATCCATTAAGGTGAACTAGGCAGTTGCCTAGGGTGCCAAAATTGAGAGGGGGCGCTGGCCAGCCTGCTGCCCCCCGCCCCCACTGCCACTGGCCACCGCCTTCCATCCCCCCGCTGCCCGTCGCCGCCCGCCCGCCGCCCCCCATGCCCAACACCGCCCACCCCCGTGCCTGTCACTGCCCACCCCTCACACCCGTTGCTGTCCCCCATCATCCGCTGCCTCCCTGCCCCCCCGCCGCTGCCACTGCCCACCACCCCACCCCCGCTGCCGCTGCCACCGGCACTGCCCCCCTGCCCCCACCCCCCACCCCTTGCCTAGGGTGCCAAAAAAACTAGCGCCGGCCCTGGTTCCGACTTCACTATCCTATGATTCGATGTTTCTATGAATTAAGTGGAATGAATCCAAATGTACTTTGGAACACCTCCACTCCTCTGCAATTTTGCAAAACCCAAGTTGCTAACGCTATGCAAAATTCTGCCCAAGAGACCAAGTTGCCTGCATGGAAGAATTTCAAGACAATACCACATTCAGAGATTAGCTGCCACGAAACTAAGATTTCATTTTATTTTATTTTAAAAACAAACTACCCTAATTGTTACTTCAAATTGCATTTGATCATTTAAATAAATAAATAAATAAATAAATAACCAGTCTGCACTGTAATTTTCCATTTTGAAATAACATTCCTGGGAGGCATGAAGCAGAAATGTAAGAGTACAATTCTGGATAAACAGGATTAATACACTGCCTTAATTAAACTGTGTTTAATTTGAGGAATTTTAGTTGAATGAGCCCAATCAAAGAGAAATATATTAACAAGAACATTCATTGAAGGATGCACATTCTCATGCAAATATCAACATTTGCTTTAAAAAACACTTAACTTCTGCTTTGTTTCAAAAAAAACAAAAAACAATTCGGCATCCAGTAGTAACAAAGAACATTCCGAGAAGACAGGATGGGGCAGGAAACATAGGTTTGTGCTTATTTGTAAATGTTTACCTTTGTAGAGCCTCTGGTACAGCCCCATTTTCCCTTCTATAAAATAAAAATTAACTTGAGTCCTGGCTGATTTGCCATCCATTACAAAAACTGCCCATACCTTTGCATTTCTATTTCTCTACAGTAGAGGGCAGTAGCCACTTGCATCCAAGCTCCATAATAATGGCTCAAAGTTCAAGCTAATTTCAAATACCTCTTCAAGGGTAATCTCAAAACACTGGAGATAGAAGAAACCCTATGGATCGTCGAGTGCAAGCCCTAGCAAGGAGGCACAGTGGGGAAATCCAGTTCCTGGTCTTTGTCTCTCCAGCCAGAGATGTAAACCACTGAGGTACATAATATTGCCCATGGAAAGGGCAGAACGGACACTACACAGGAATCAGAGCACACATCAGTTGCCCATGCACCACCTCTGCTGTAAAATAAGAACATAAGAACCCAAGAAGAGCCATGCTGGATCCGGTTAAAGACCCATCTAGTCCAGCTTCCTGTATCTCACAGTGGCCCCACCAGATATGTCTGGGAGTGCAGGAATCTGTGTGTGCATTCACGGATGCTGCATTTCAGTGAAGGCCTGGATGCCTTCAAAAGGGGATTGGGCAGATTCCTGGAGGAAAAGTCCATCACAGGTGACAAACCATGATGGAGATGTGTCATCTCTAGGCTTAAAACCGGGGTACTTCAAGGGCCAGATGCAGGGGAGTGGTATCAGGAGATAGATATCTAGTCTTGTGTGCTCCCAAATGCATCTGGTGGGGCCACTATGAGATACAGGAAGCTGGACTAGATGGGCCTTTAGCCTGATCCAGCATGGCTCTTCTTATGTTCTTATGTTCTTATGTTCCCCTACGTGTCAGTTTCATGTGCATTGCATTTAGGGTCTTAAGAGGCTGACTCATATATCTGCAGGGCATTGGTTTGCCAGTTTCAGGAGGGATGCAGTGACAGATGGGGCCACCAGGCCTTGGCCACCAACATTCAGAAGCTGCTGGAATAGAAAGCTGAGTGCTAGTAAAACAAAGGACAACACCTCTCGACCCTATTTATGTTCCCTTTTTTTAATGACAGTATGCCTTCACTTTCCTTCCATTGGGGGGAAAGCACAATCTCTTCTTTCTTCTTTCCCTCGGTGGGGGCTTGCACCCATGTTGCAGGCCTATGTAGGTAGGATACGGCATCATTTGCAACAGATGGTAGAACCTCTAGTTCCAGGACTGTCTGCCAGAGGTGAGGACTTGAATTGACTTGGACGTGGGACTTGGTACCAAAGATTCAGGCTGGGGACTTGGTAATAAAGACCTGGACTTGGGACTTGATTTCAAAGACTCAGAGTTGGACTTAGAACTTGGTAGCCTAGATGCCCTGAGCACATCCAGTCTCGCTTGATGTCGGAAGCCAAGCAAGCTCAGCCCTGGTTAGTACTTGGATGGGCGACCACCAGGGAATAACCAGGTGCTGTAGATGCCTGGAGTAGGAACTGGCAAGCCATTCCAATATTCCTGCCAAGAAAACTCCATGGACATGGGGTCACAAAGAGTCAGTCATAACTGTAGCAACACAACAGCAGCAGCAGCAGCAGGAGGAGCAAGAAGCAAGAAGCAAGAAGCAACAACAACAACAACAACAACAACAACAACAACAACAACAACAACAACAACAACAACAACAACAACAACAAAGCAAAGAATCAGGCTGGGGACTTGGTAATAAAGACTTGGACTAGGGACTTGGTATCAAAGTCTCGGACATGGACTTGGGTCTCAAACCCAAATACTTGCCAACATCCCTGTTCTCTTCTACGGTTAGTAAGTTGTTGGTAGCTCCCAGAGTGTGGGTGGGAAGAATTGCAGGTCATAAGAATGAGGCTGGAAACATAGAATCATGAGATGAAGTCTAATCCTAAATTTGCACATATATAATTCTCTCTCTCTCTCTCTCTCTCTCTCTCTCTCTCTCTCTCTCTCTCTCTCTCTCTCTCTGTGCATGTGTATGTGTGGGGGCAGCACACAGTGTCTCTGAAATGTCATTGTCTGGTTGCTAAGTTGAATTATGGATGAGTACTGTATCCTATTTTGTTTTCTGCCCACTACCCGTCTTCCAAAGGACGTGAAGGCCAATTGACCATTCCTTGCAGTAACTCACCCATCAGTAACACAACCAATTTCACAAGAGTTGGGGAGTGAGGAGAGAATTAAAGGAAAATAACTGAGCCTGCTTTGGCAAACTGGGATGCAGGAGGGTCTGTGTCGGTTTAAGGACAAGAAGACCTCAGATTTAGAGATGGGCATGAAATGAAATTTTTATTCATTTTGTTATTCATTATTTGTTTCGTTACATAACAAAATGAATAACAAACTTAGGAGTAAAATCCAAACAAAATGAAACAAACCAGGAAAATTGGTTCGTTACGTTTCGTTTCGTTAATGGTGACGCGCAAAGAAATGCGCTGTTTTTAAATGCTTTAACTGGATGAGAAACACTTCAAAATATTGTAATTTTTTTAATGCCTGATTATAGCTATTAGGTTGATGCCAGTGATTTAAAACATCTAAAAATGTGTTTTTAAAGAGATTTTTTAAGGGTACAAAATGGCTGCCGCATACTTTTGTAATGTTAATCTGTGCAGAATGGCAATTTAAAATGCTTCAAATCATGCAAAGCGGGAAAAAACCGAATAACGAATTAACAAACCAACAAAATAATTTTTTTTTGGAAAAAATTCATTAAAAATGAAATAAAACAAAATGAAGCCTTAAACAAAATGAAACGAAACGAATCGCCATTTTTTTGGTTCGTGCCCATCTCTACTCAGATTACTTCTCAGATGTAGTACACTTAAACAAGGATCCACCTTCAGTGAGCTCCCACTGTGGCAGTCAAACCCATCATTTGTTTTTGTTTTTTTTTTTGGCTTGTTTCTGGCTGATCATGCTAGCAGAATAAAAATGATCCCCAACACCCGTACATGCCATGAATGTTATCTAGCATTTAATGCTTCTTCCAACTGTGTGCTCAACAATGTTCACGTTGCTAGTCCTTATGGTGTCAGGGAGAAGAATGAAAACAAATGTCTTCAATATGCCTAATCCTGCCCAGTTTTGGAAAGGAAAGTACGTTCATCCAGCCTGGTTCATTTTAGGATGTGAGGCCAAAAAGGTATACTTTACCAGAGACTGAGAGGCATGTAGGGGAAAAAACTGGCTGAATTTCTGGACAACTACTGTCGGTGAGGTCAGACCCTACTGAGCTAGATAGTCCCCGGGTCACAGGTAGTTTAGGAAAAACTAGCTTCCTTTATTCTGCCTATTGTTGGATGGGTATTCCTAACAATAGTTCCCATTGTCCATATTAGCAAGGGAATGCCCTCCAAGCATATCTGCAGGATTTCTGATTCCTGACCCTCAATTTAGGGGTGCCATTGGGAAGGTAGGGCTAAAGGTGTAAAATAAGGCATACCAAAGAAGACAAGAGGTACTGTCCATGTGGAGCAGTAGGGTAAAAAGCCAGAGTGCAGCTTCATGAAAGAAAAAAGGGTTTATCATCAGAACAGATAGTCTTGGTCCTTAGTTAGTTCATATATTTTCCCCCAAACCATGGATCGTTTCCATTTGGAGAACTACAACTCACAATCCCCAGGCTAGCTAAGGATTTGGGGAGTTGTTGTCCTCAGAAGCAATTTTTCCCCATCAAGCTCAGTTATAGTCCCGGTCCAATCTTAGATACCAAAAAAGTAGCCATTGGATACATAGTTCCATGCAGGGGATTCCTGCATGGCAGGGGGTTGGACTAGATGGCCCTTGAGGTCTCTTCCAACTCTATGATTCTGTGATGCTATGAGTCTATGATTCCACAACTCTTCATCAGATCAAAATGGTAGAACCCATGTTTTACCTCATCTTTTGCCCAGTGAAAAGTTCTAGTGATCTCCAAAGTTGACCTAACTTGTAACTTCTTTTACGCAGTGATTCAATAAAGTTACTACCTAAGCCCGAGCCTGGGTCAAATTTAGATTGTTTTTATGGGGAATTCGAACATAACGAATCTTCGGCTCTGTAGGCTTTACACAAGGGCTGGAAGAAGAGGTACAGACAACTCTGTTTCGGCTTGAACAGGTCTTGCTTGCAATCCTCACCACACATGCACAGATTTCTTCTCTGGAAGAACAGTCCCCAGAATCACCAAAGTCATCCCGGCCACATTGGTTCAGGAATCTGACAGGTCGTCATCATCCAAGAGAATAGGTTCCCAACTTTCTTGGTCTCTTACTTCCTGCACTGTTGTGTGTATAGTCTAAATTGAGATGGACACAAACCAGTTAGCCCCAGTTTATCCCAATTCATAAAGTGTCGCTGCTCCCTTCCCCCACCTGCTCCGCCTCAATCAGCCACTCACCAGACCCAGTACGCTGGCTTCCTCCACCTCCTCGGCTGATCTTCCACTCCTGGCAGCAGCTCGGCCTTCTCTGCCCCACCCCCTTGGCTGATCTCCCACTCAGGGTGGGGCAGAGAAGTCTGTGTTTTTGCCTGTGACTGGTAGATTAGCCAAGGAGGCGGGAAGAGCAAGCCAGCTAGGCCTGGTGAATGGTTGATCAGCTGAGGAGGTGGGGTTTGGGAGCAGGAACACCTGTGCAGCCACCTTTATGAATTAGGATGAATTGATCTCTAGGCTTAAGTAACTTGTCAGAACCCTCTCTTTGTAGCCCTTTGATGGCTTCTTGGCAGCCTCCCTCCCTCCATTCTGAAAGAAACAGGCCTTGTTGCCGTTTGTGAATACATCATAAGGCAGTGATGGTGAACCTATGGCACGGGTGCCAAAGGTGGCACTCAGAGCCCTTTCTGTGGGCACCTGACATCACCCCTTCATAGCCAACTGTATACAGGTTAAATTATTGTATTGGCACTTTGCAAAAAAAAAATAGTGGGTTTTGAATTGCAGTTTGGTCTCTAAAAGTTTTGCCATCACTGTCATAAAGAATAAAGGCTGTGGGCAGTGTTATGCATAATTCTTGCTAAGGGTCCTGCATGCTATCTAGCGCAAAATCCACACACACACACACTTCAGGCCTTCTCTCCAGGCCGCAGTCAGCTCCCTTGCTTGCAGCCCTTGGCGTGACCAGAGGTGAGGCTGTTTGGGACGGGTGGCATCAGGCCAAGGTTTCCCCTGAGCCTGGAGATAAAGAGAAGAAGGGATGTGGCCACAGTTCAGAGCACATACTTCTCATGTGTAAGGTCTCAGGTTGGATATGCTTATTTCCGTGCCAGGGAATTCTGGCAGGGAAAGATTGCTAGATATAATATCTTGCTCATACTCTGAACTGCTGTGCCTTATTGCATACTGAATGTTCTGTCCATAGGGCTGCAGAAACGCATTGCTGTCAAAGGCCACATGCATGCATGGACACACACCAGAGGTGGACAGAAAGAGAAAGAAATTGCCCACCAAAGAAGACAGAGACTTGGCCCAGATCTGATCTCCGTTGGGCTATCTGAATCCATTCTGGGTTTTAGTCCAAACTTTTGAGGAACAGAACTGAAGTTGAAGTCTCTCTTTCGGTTCTACGTTTCAGAAGTTGTGTTAGCTCCTACAGAAAGAGGGCCAAAATTCAGAATGGATCCACCCCCTTCCTACTGACACCGGAGCCTGCGAGGAGGCAGAGAGAAAAGAACATCGCCACAATTGTGGGGCCAAGGGAAGAGTTAAAAAAAGAGGAAAGAAAGCACTGATGTAGAGCTGAGTCAAAAGACCAGAGGCAGGAGATGAGAGTTTTTGCTGCTTTTCCCTGAGAGACCAACGAAGCCCGTCGGAGCTATTCCCAGGCCCTGCGTCAATGCAAGGAGACAGTTCTGGCCTGCAGCCTCATTCCGGCTTCAGAGGGTGACAAGAGAGAGGAGGGGAGAAGCCAGCGGTCAAAACAAAGGCAGTCAAAATGCAGATGTTGGTAATGGAGCTGATCAGGAGGTATCTGCTGGGCGGCAAGAGAGAAGAGCAGAGAAACAGAAAGGCAGTTGCATGGCGTTGAAGGCATGGCTTGATTTTAAAGACTCTATAGCAGTGGCAGCAAACCTTTGGCACTCCAGATGTTTTGGACCACAACTCCCACAGTCCTTTGTCCCTGACAATACAGGCCTGGAATGCTGGGAGTTGTGGTCCAAAACATCTGGAGTGCCGAAGGTTCGCCACTACTGCTCTATAGCGAGTTACATCTGTGTAACAGCCCATGGTGCTCTACCTAGCATGTTGGATTCAGAAGTGAGGAGAGATGGGTTCAAATCACTGCAATGCCCAATGATTGCTTAAATAGTATCTCACATGCCATGGAAGCCTCTTGGGTTCCCTGTAAGTCAATAGAAACTTGATAAAAAGCCACATGAGCAGTCAAATCTGTGGTTTTTGGTGTGTGCTGCCTTACTGCCCATCGACCACTCTGCCAAGAATCTGAGTTTCACCATGGGAGAAGCCATGTAAAAGTTCACAGAACGAAAAAATGATGGCACCGCCAATCGATATGGAAGTTACACACAGAAAGGAGCGACTACCATCTGGTCCTTTGGTGCAGCCTCAAAACAGCCTTAATCAGACGAGCATGGAGGCCTCGTGGCGCAGTGGTTAAATGCCTGTACTGCAGGTAAAACTGTGCTCACGACCTGGGTTCAATCCCTGGTAGCAGGCTCAAGGTTCACTCAGCCTTCCATCCTTCCGAGGTCGGTAAAATGAGTACCCAGCTTGCTGGGGGGGCAATGTGTAGCCTGCACACTGTAATTAAAATTGTAAACCGCCCAGAGACTACTTGTAGTGGTGTGGGGCTGTGTATAAGCAGAACACTTTGCTTTTGCTTTGCTTTGGGAAGACCAGGGGTCTCTCAGTGTGTTACTAAGGCTGAAGGGATCTACCTTGTGTAACTGGATCCCCAATGAATTGATATCTGCAGTATCTTTGGCCCTCAGCAGCAGGGGTGCTGTTGTCTGACAGGGTAGCTTCTGCCTCCACCAGGACACCTGGGTAGGCCACCTCACCCTCTACCCCAATGCAGATCTGAATGATGACGCTGGAGAGTGGAGTTGATAGAAACCACGTCTATCAACACAGGTATTGGTCTGCTGGGAGAGAGGCCTTATATGGGGCACAACCTTTCCCATGAGTTCTGCCAGGACATATGGCAAAACTGACTCATTTGCGTCATCAGGCAAGGGATGCTCTTAGAGACACTTGTTGGATTGTTTCTCAAGATGGGCATGAAATGGAAATACAATGTTTTGTTCCGTTTCTTTAGTCATTTTATTTCATTTTGTTACTAGTGATTTTTCCCAGAAACAAAACAAAACAAAATGATTTGTAACACTATACATAATGGGGAGCTTCCTTTGACTTTTCCCTGGAGGCCCCCCAAATTTGGAGCGGTTTGTTGCTTCAACGGGCAGAGTGAACTCCAAAATGAGTCCCCCCGGGTAATTTTAAAAGTGTGTTGTTGTTTTTAAAGAGAGCTTTCGGACAGAGGAAAGGTGGGGGAGGAATTGGGGGCATGTCAGGTGGAGGAAGCATTTACCCTGCTTGAACTGAAGAATTAATAGCTTCCTGTGCTAAGTGTTTACTACTGTGTCATAGTTTCTGGGCTGAACTTCTGGATTGAATGTATTTGGGGGGCTTCCAGGGGAGAGTCCCCTGAACTGAAAAAAAGCAGTTTGTTTCATTTCGTAGTAAAAAAAAATGTCATATAAGGAAATATCAGCTTTTCGTCTTTCGTTTGGTGCCCATCTCAAATTATTTCTTAGGCAACTCTTTTTATTCTAAGAAAGACCCCGAGACTGGTCACTTGTGGATTTCATCTTGTCTGATGAACTCTTTTCATCTTGGGATCAACATAGAACCTCTTGTCCTTTTTGTTGGCAGACATCAATGTGAAGTTCTAATTGCTGGATCAAGTTGGTACTTCAAACACCAAGTCCTCTCAGGGGGCTTAACCACAGTTCCTCTGGATCCTTATCAAGTTTTAGGCATAGCATCCTAAGAATCTATGAAGGCCTATCCACGATCACACCCAAGTCCTCTCTAGACCAACGCTGTGTTGAGATAGTGGCCAAACACTCTCAATCTCACCCTCTCCACCACCTGATATACTGAGATGCCTCCTGCCTCAAGGGCTGGAGGGGATGAATACATATCCATCACCTAGTGGGGCCACATTTGGAATATAGGTCAAGTTCTGGTCACCACAATACAAACAAAGACAGAGAGGTCCTAGAAAAAGTGCAGACAAGAGCAACAAAGATGATAAGGGGACTGGAGGCTATATTGTATTAATAATGTCTAAAAGAACTAGGCATGTTTATCCTGATGAGGGGAGGACAGAGGGAGACGTGATAGCAGTTTTCCAGTACCTGAAGGGTTGCCACAAGGAAGAGAGCATGGATTTATTCTCAGTTGCATCTGAGGGTACGACAAGAACCAATGGGCGGAAGCTCATCAGAAGGAGAGCCAACTGGGAAATCTAGAGAAATTTCCTGACAGTGAGAGCCATCAAACGGTGGAACAGCGTGCCTCCCAATGTTGTGGGTGCCCCATTGCTGGAGGTTTTCAAGAAAAGATTGGACAGCCATCTGTCTGGGATGGTATGAGGTCTCCTGCCTTGGGCAGTGGGTTGGACTAGAAGACCTCCAAGGTCCCTTCCAACCCTACAATGAATGACTCTATTATTCTATGATGATCTATCCTGACCAGCAAGCACTGGCCACTGTAACCTCTATTATTTATACTTTTAAAAGCCATCCCAAATGGCAGCTATCTATGTAGTTTAGAAATACCATTTCGACACGAGATGCCCACTGGTACTTTTGACCAGAACGGAGGGGAAATTACTTTTTCTGCTCTACAAATTGGACCCCACAATCTGAAAAGCTATCTTTGGTTTTGGCTAAACTTTTTGGGCAGAGATGGGCCTTCCAGATGATTTTGGATAACTGTACTCATAGTCCATCATCCCTGGGGAGGCTGCTTAAAATGTCTGGAAGCTGGAGGCCAAACGCAGGTGGAGGGCCACAGTTATTTATTCCCGCTTGAGCTGAATGTTTGATACTGGTTGCTACTCCTTTTCTACTCCTCCTTGAGCTGAAAGTTTGGTAGTGATTCATGTTTGGTACTGATATCTGTTCAATGGACTATGGAGGTTTTGGCATCAGGAGATTCCAAGAACTGTACAACAAGAAACAGAGAGATCAAGATGTATGTAATGCTTTTTTTCTTTTTTTAATAACCCATTAAGTACTAATTTTAGACATATAAGATTTCAAAAACTTGCTAAAATTTATGAGAGAAAATATAATGAGTTGATGATGTCTATTATATATCTAACGTTGTAGTCTTGACAGACTAGCTTAACTTTGTACTTTAGTATCTTCACTCCTTGTATTAGACAAAAAGAGATGTAAGCATATACCTACTATATATTGAATTGGTCAAATATAATCTAAGCTGTACAGTTAAATGAAGAATTAAGATCTAGGATCGAGAATACTGCTAAGACTGAACTAGCTAATACAATATTGTAATCTATTATCTGTATTTTTGTACTAGATGAAGATGGAGATAAGTAAAGACGAACATAATATTGATGGGGAAATGTTAGAATAATATTAATGAAAAAATATTTAGTAAATATGGAAATATGAAAATAATCTTGTTTGAAATGAGAAGAGAAATATGAAACATCTAGGCCGAGGTATTGGGGAAAAACTCCTCCTGATATATGTAACACAGCAGATGAGCAATGTGCCTGTTATTATTTTGTTAGTTTTAAAAATAAAAAAATACTATAAAAAGGAAACTCCAAGAACTACCTTCCTATCTACCTCTTTTAGCAATGCTGAAGACCATTCTAGGCTACATTGCTGCATCTGGCATCATCCTCTAAACCTGAAGGTCCCTAAGGTCCATTTGGAGGTGAGTAGATTAATCCAGAAGGATATCTCCAAGCTGGGGGAATGGGCTGCGAAATGGCAAATGTGTTTTAATGTAGCCAAATGTAAAGAAATGCATATTGGGGCAAAAAATCAAAACTTTATCTATCAACTCATGGGCTCTGAGTTATCCGTGACGGATCAGGAAAGAGATATTGGTGTGTTGGTGGACAGCTCCATGAAAGTGTCTACCCAATGTGTGGCAGAGGTGAAGAAGGCCAATTCCATGCTAGGGATGATCAAAAAGGGGATTGAAAACAAAACAGCCAGCATTATAATGCCATTATACAAAATGATAGTAAGGCCGCACCTGGAGTATTACGTACAATTCTGGTCACCACATCTCAAGAAAGACATAGTGGAACTGGAAAAGGTGCAGAAGAGAGCGACTAAAATGATTACTGGGCTGGGGCACCTCCCTTATGAGGAAAGGCTAAAACATTTGGGGCTCTTTAGTATGGAAAAAAGGCACCTGAGGGGGGATATGATTGAGATGTACAAAATAATGCAGGGCATGAGTAAAGTGGATAGAGGGAAGCTCTTCTCCCTCTCACAAAATACCAGAACTAAGGGACATACACTCAAATTGTGGGCTGGGAGAGTAAGAACAGACAAAAGAAAATATTTTTTCACCCAGCGTGTTGTTAGTCTGTGGAACTCCCTGCCATAGGAGGTGGTGATGACATCTGGGCTGGATGTCTTCAAAAGGGGATTGGACAGATTCCTGGAGGAAAATTCCATCACAGGTTACAAACCCTGATGGAGATGTATCATCTCCAGGATTAAAACCAGGGTACTTCAAGGACCAGATGCAGGGGAGTGGTGTCAGGAGACAGAAATCTAGTCTCGTGTGCTCCCAGACGCATTTGGTGGACCCACTGTGAGATACAGGAAGCTGGACTAGATGGGCCTTTGGCCTGATCCAGCATGGCTCTTCTTATGTTCTTATGTTCTTCAGTTGTTACCCACACACCTAGGGGGGGCAATGTTCTAGAAGGTCCATCATCTGATTTCTACTCTATTCAGAGCTTCACCTTCCTGTCTTCTTCTGCTTCTTCATAAATCTAGCCTACCAGAGGATTCTAGATGCTTTTACTGTATATGCAAGGAGACGGAGGGGTTGTCCTTCACAGCACTTAGCCAACGAACATTGATGTCTATGAACAAAATGTGCTCCTCCTTACCTCCCAAGCTATGCTTCCTCTATGCCACTCAATCCAGCCTCCAACGGTTGGCAACTGTCGACCCTTCCGTGAATTTCCATCCCTCCAATTGCCGTTTCTTAGCAACTCTGCTGTCAGCAGAGATGAAATGTCTCTGCCTTTAGCTTACTATTTTGAGCTGGAAATGGGCTGCTTCAAGTTTGCACTCGTTGCACGGACAATAACAAAACTATGGAGCTGAGCAAAGGCTTGGTGGTTTCAAAAACAAAGCAAAGCAAAGTGGTCTGCTTATATACTGATGTTAGTTGGTTGCACCACTGTAGTCATGTGTCTTCCAAGACCAGTGAGGCCCATAACAACTCAGCTTCAGCTATGGAACACCCATGCCTGCATTTGGACTGTTTTGTGCTCTGTCTGTCCATCTCCTTTGTCAGCTCTGATCCTTGGAGATAATAATTATGTGCTGTGAAGCAGATTCCAAGTCTTGGTGATGCTTTCAGGGCTTCCATGGTAGAAGGCCTTCAGAAGTAGTCTACTAGGCCCTCCTAAATGTTCTGCTTATATATCGCCCCATACCACTCCAAGTAGTCCCTGGGCAGGTTACAGTTTTTAATTACAGTATGCAGGCTACACAATGCCCCCTCCCTCCAGCAAGCTGGGTACTCATTTTACAGACCTCGGGAGGATGGAAGGCTGAGTCAACCTTAAGCCTGCTACCTGGGATTGAACCCAAGGTCCTGAGCACAGTTTTACCTGCAGTACAAACATTTAACCACTGCACCACAAGGTTCATTCACAAGAATGAGCTGAAAACAGTGGGTTTTTTTTGTTTCTTATATGCACACTCATATGAACAAGAAAGTACACCCTCTTTGAACTCTATGGTCTTACATATCAGGGCATAATACATATCATCTGGTCTTGGCAGGTATGAAAATTTTATAAATACAACCTCAGATGAGCAACAGCACATTACATATTACACCATGCTATGTATGTATGTATGTATGTATGTATGTATGTATGTATGTATGTATGTATGTATGTATGTATGTATGTATGTATGTATGTATGTATGTATGTATGTATGTTGGAAGTAGAGATGGGCACGACTTAGCGGTATTCCCGTTTCCGTTTCCGTTACTCGGTTCCGTTACTCTACGGAAACGGTAACGGGAATTACTCTTCGAGTAAACATTTTGGGATTTGTCGTGCCGTTACTTGCATCGCGAGAATGCCACACGCGGCACAGAAAAAAAGTTTTTAAAAGTTAAAAAAACCCGGTTCCCGGCCAAAAAGCAGGCGGGAAAATGCCTGCCGTGCCTCAGGGCACCTACCAGAGGGGTTGTTTCTGGAGGCCTCCCCCCTATCCCCTGTCCTCGGCTTCTGCTATCGCAGCCAGCAAAAAAGTATTCAAGGCACGGATTAGAAAAAACTTTTAAACTCTCCCCCCACCCATTCCCTGCCAAAAAACAGGCGGGAAAATGCCTGCTTGACTAAGGGCGCAGGGCACCTACCGAGGGGTGGTTTCTGGAGGGGGGGATCCCGCCTTCCCCCGTCCTGGGCCCGAGTCGCCTTCCCCCGTCCTAGCCTAAATGCCATGCGGTGCGGCGGGGGATCCAAAATGGGGCGGCGAACGCAATATTGTTTTTGAAATCGTGGTCCAAAAACACACAAGCACAACAGAAACACGCGAAAATTTATAAACTGCCAGATTTTTCACAGTAGCAGTGGGTTTTTTCTTGCAACAAAATGTCTCAAATCATTGATTTTATTTTATTTTATTTTATTTTATTTACACCTGCGCAGTGTGCAATGATGGGCTGGCCAAGTGGCCAGCCATGTGGGAGTGGACAACCATGAAATTTTTGGAGCCATCCCACCAGTCGCATCATGGAGACTTCTGGGATGTGCCAAAAAGCCCCCTAAAACCTGCCCTAGCCCTAACCCTAACCCTTGACTCCGTACCCATACGTCACAGACTGTCTTCTTAGTGGGTCAGAGAGGCACCCAGAGGTGCAACCCACTAGCCCACCCTGTCACTAGCTAACCCTAGCTCTTGCACTAAGCCACCTTAAAGCCAGATCTACTTGCTTGCATTGCACTACACGCAGCAAGTACAATTCCCTTCTGTGTGAGACATGGTGGTGCGGGAGCCTTGTGCAGGGAAGGCATGACGCTATCACTCTCACACTGGTCTCACTGTCTGCACATTATGTTATGCAATATCCATATGGCTATTGCATAGCATTTGCAGCAGCAGCAGGTGAGTAAGGGAGACCCCCATGTAGAGGGGTGTCTCTTGGAGCCTGCTTCCCCTTCCTATGGCAGGAGGCACCCACGGGTGCCTCCAGGAGCCCATTTTTCCCTTTATAGCGGGCCAGAGGAGGCACCCACCCCACAGAGGTGCCTCCAGGAGCCCGCTGTACTAACGACAACGAAAAAATGAAAAAAACGAACCGACTAATTTTTGTGAATTTTCGCGAAAACCGGAAACGACCCGAAATGGGACTGGCCCGACTAACGACAACTCGAAAAAAATTTTTTTCAAGTCGTGCCCATCTCTAGTTGGAAGTTGGAAGTTGGAGAATGGATAATATCTCTGTAAACAGGAGCCACCATCAGAATACATCACCTTCAATGGAGGTTACTTTCTGCTATAAATATTCAGGAATTAGAATTATCTCTCTGACCGTTTGGCCATTATCCTAAATGCACTTTGTTTACCTATCAGCATTTGCCAAATCTGATTGGCTGCAGGAGGCTGGGACACATAGTGGGGACATTTTACTTCTCAGTCTGTTATACTGGGTAGCCCACGATGGCTCAGGAAAGGAACTTTTCCACAATCAATTGTAATCTCATGTTCACGGCACCATCCCTGATAGGTTAGAAATCATTATGCAGAAGCAGAAGACACCTGTGAAAGAAAATAGCACTATACCAGGGAAAGGAGGAGGAGCAATCACGGTGAATAGGAATCAAAAAGGGGGAAAACCAACAGATAAAATCTAATGTTCGCATCACGAGTACATAGAGCAGATTTCTACTATGCCTATTAGGTAAGAGAGGGCCCAAGTGAGACCACCAGTGGCTGATGGAGTTAGACCACTTGTGTAGCCTTGAGCACGTTGTATGGTAGTTCAAAAGAAGGAGGGGTTTGTGGACCACTTCTGAAGGCCTTCTACTAGAGCCCCGCCCCGTGGTGCAGTGTTTAAATGCCTGTACTACAGCTAAAACTGTGCTCACCACCTGGGGTTCAATCCCAGGTAGCCGGCTCATGGTTGACTCAGCCTTCCATCCTTGTGAGGTTGGTAAAATGAGTACCCAGCTTGCTAAGGGCAGGGGCAATGTGTAGCCTGCAAAATTAAATTGTAAACCGCCCAGAGACTACTTGAAGTGGTATGGGTCAGTGTATAAGCAGAACACTTAGGAGGGGCTAGTAGACCACTTCTGAAGGCCTTCTACCTAGAAAGTCCTGAAAGCATCACCAAGACGCAGAGTCTGCTTCACAGCACATAATTATTCTCTTCAAGGACCAGAATCCACCCTAGCCAACAAAGGAGATGGACAGACAGAGCACAAAACAGTCCAAATACACACACTGGTGTTCCATAGTTGAAGCTGAGCTGTTATGGGCCTCACCAGTATTGGAAAGACACATGGAGAGCATGTGTTTTTGCATTAACCTCCTACTTCTAACCCATCCCTGGCCAATCTCTGTGCTTTGTGGAGCCAATAGAGGGATGATGGACGTAAGCAAGAGGGAGGTGCCCATACCATGTTTTACTGCTTTACTGATTTAATTGTGGGTTTTTTTAAAAAAAAAATCCTTTCTCCTCTTATCCTGCTTTCACCAGCTCCCTCCATCCATTTGAGCTGCCGTCACTCTGAAAGGCCTCTCTTTTCCTTAACGTTGCTCCCCTTGTGCATCCTGGCATTTTCTCACCCACTCCCAAGTCCTCCCAGATCATTTAAGGAGCTTATTTTTCATTTTAAGGAAAAGAAGGCTCCCAAAAGCAAACTGAAAAAATCCCCACTTGCAAAGAAGGCTCCACGTAGCAGCGAGTGCCAAGAGCGACTGTTTTGGTGAATCATCCATAATTCAAAAAAGTAAATGTTGAAATTTTTTTTTTTAAAAAAAAATGCCTTTGGCAGATACAGTGTTGAAAGCATGCTCCCCCACGAAGCGTGGAAGGAGGGGTCTGTTATTTTCATTCACAGGATCAAAACAGCCAATCACCCAGAAGATCCTGTCAACTGATGTATAAAGACACAACCAGGAAGAAAGAAGCCCCTTTGAGACAGAAAAGGCTGACAAGGCTTCCATTCAGATCCTTGTGTTTCCCCGAATTTGCCTGTTCGAAACATCAAGCCAATCAAAACCCCAGGGAGTGAAAGCGACAGAGGTAGAATTAACCAGACAATGGACTGCTGACAACCCTGATACATAAAACATACAATTATGGACTTAGGCTGAATGAGACAATGGCTGTCGAGCCCAACATGCTCTGCTCTAAGCAGCAGCAGCAGCAAGGAGCAGAAGTACAGTGGTACCTCGACTTAAGAGCAGCTCGACTTAAGAGCAATTCGACTTAAGAGTGGAAAACTGTTGGCATTTTAACTGCCACCTTACAAATTTTAGATAAGGTCTGCTCGACTTACAAATATTTTTTCCATTTTTAAAAAATTTTTTTAACACTTTTCCCCCCAATTTTTAGATAGGTACCCCGAGAGTTAAGAGTAGTTCGACTTAAGAGCATGCATTTGGAATGGATTAAATTTGTAAGTTGAGGTACCACTGTAACTAGTTACAAAATAACTTATCACCTGCATTTTTCTTTTTTTTTCTGTTTACGACACTGTAACTTCTTTAAGGCTGGCTGGATAGCTCAGTGGTTTGTTTGTTTGTTTGTTTATATTTATATACTGCCCAACTGTCCGAAAGAACTCTGGGTGGTTCACAGCAAGAAAATTAGGTGTCTTAGTAAGAGTGAAGGACATACTACAGTGTGTGTGTGTGTGTGTGTGTGTGTGTGTGTGTGTGTGTGTGTGTGAGAGAGAGAGAGAGAGAGAGAGAGAGAGAGAGTGTTGTGTCGTTGCAGTCATGACTGACTCTTCATGACCCCATGTCCATGGAGTTTTCTTGGCAGGAATACTGGAGTGGCTTGCCAGTTCCTACTCCAGGCGCCTACAGCGCCTGGTATTCCCTGGTGGTCTCCCATCCAAGAACTAACCAGGGCCGATCCTGCTTAGCTTCTGAAATCAGGCAAGATCGGATGTGCTTATTAGGGCTTCTAGGCAGCTGTAGCATTTTTCAAATACTTGAAAAGTAGGGTCAGGACCTGTTCTCGATCATCCTAGAATACAGTACACATGATCAGGAACAAAAGCTCCAGGAAGCCAGATTTCTGCTGAATATCTGGAAAAACTTCTTAAGTATTAGAGCTGTATGACAATGGAACCGATGACATTGGGCGGTGTTGAGCACTTCGGTACTGGAGGCAGTGAAGGGAAAATTAGTTAGCAGAGATGGGCACAAACCGAAAGAATGGTGATTCGTTTTGGTTTGATTCGTTTTCAGGTTTGGTTTGGTTCGTTTCGTTTTAATGAATTTTTTTTAAAAATTCACTTCATTGGTTCATTGATTCGTTATTCATTTCCCCCCGCTTTGCACCATTTAATCCATTTGACAGCGCAGGCGGAGAAAACCATTTTAAAAAATTTACAAAAACCACAGACCTTAACTGCACAAACTGGTCTGACAGCATCCTCATCCTCATCATCCAGACCACATCATCCTCATCATATTCAATCCTGCTTATGGCGGCGGTGGCAGCAGCAGTGGCAGGGTGATCCTGGCCCCTGTGGCAGTGGCTTTTTGAGGCACTGGCTTGGGGCCAGCACCTCTTTTTTTTAAAGCACCAACTGCGTGGCCCCTGGGGCTGGATCAGTGCTGGTTTTATTTTTTACATATTTTTCTTGGTTTTAGGGTGCCCACATTTACGGAATGAATAACGAACAACGAAACAAACTAAAAGTTTGTTTTGTGCCTGTCTCTATTAGTTAGTTCTACCTTGGATTCCTGGACTGGGGGAGGGTTAAACTAGTTTGCTTGATAGGCCCTTCCAACTCAATTATTCTTTTATTCTATCTGGGTGTGGAGCCTTAGGTTGGGAGTTTGACTCCCCACTGTGCCTCCTATCAAAATCCTTGGGGTCAAGTCCAAGTTCTTAGGTTGAAGTCTCAAGTCCCAAGACTTGAGTCTGAGTCTTGAGTGGTCTGCCTTGCCCCTTGAGGCCTCGGTCTTTGAATTGGACCCAAGGATGCCAACTGCACATGTGGCACCCAGTTGATAGGCCCACACATGCACAGGGACGGTGACCCAGCTTCGCTTGCTGGAACCAGCACATCTCCATGCATGTGCCAACAGCTGTGTGGCAGGCGAGTGTGTGGAGGCAGTGGGCCTAGCTCCTAGAAGGGGGCAGTGATGTGAATGATGGTGGGGGGGGGGGAGGGAGCCCCATCTTTTAGAGACTCAAAACACATCTTGGAAAAAATGGTTCTGGCTCACAAGTTGAGTTTGAGTCAAGTCGAGTCACTGGTAAGACTTAAGTCAGACTTGTCAGCAAACTGCAAATTGTGAATTCCCACCCCTTGTAGAAGATGCAAAGTTGTTTTTTTCCCTCTAATGAAAAGCCACTGTAAATTTTAAGTAGTTATAGAAATGGACGCAAATTAAAAAAACAAATTAATTTAATTCATTAAGACTGCTAATTTGTTTGTTAATATTTGTATTCCTCCCCAACAAAAACGAATTAGTGTTTAATGATTTTTAAGTTCTTGATTTGTTGGACTATAAAATGGCCCTCCAGGCATCTGGAGACATCTTCCCCTGCCTCTCATCTATAAGTCCTGCAAGTTTGGTGAAGTCTGGATTTCAGACATCCAGGTTATACATCCCCCAAAACAGCCTCCCCAGGAAGGTGTCCACCAAGAAGCTGTTGCTTTTGTTCAGTTTTTTAGTCATGTCCGACTCTTCGCGACCCCATGGACCAGAGCTCGCCAGGCCTTCCTATCTTCCACTGCCTCCCGGAGTTTTGTCAAATTCATATTGGTTGCATCAATGGCACGGTCCAACCATCTCATTCTCTGCCGTCCCCTTTTCCTTTTGCCTTCAATCTTTCCCAACATCAGGGACTTTTCCAAGGACTCCTCTCTCCTCATGAGGTGGCCAAAGTATTGGAGCTTCAGCTTCAAAATCTGTCCTTCCAGTGAACATTCGGGGTTGATTTCTTTCAGGATGGATAGGTTTGATCTCCTTGCACTCCAGGGGACTCTCAAGACTCTCCTCCAGCACCACAGCTCAAAAGCATCGGTTCTGTGGTGATCAGCTAGAGACACTAAAATGTCAGAGAACCTTCTCCCAATTCTCCGCTACAATCCCTCCTAGTTTGGTAAAGCTTAAGTTTTAAACATCCGAGTTATACACCCACATATTGGGTCCCCAAGCATACAGGGCTTCTAAAAGAGAGTTGGGGGAACTTCCCTGTGATTTTTCTGTCTCTAGGTCTAAAAGCAAAAGAAAATGACTAATTGATTCATCAGTTCAGAAAACAAATCATAAATTTGTTATTCGCTATTCACTGACAAATCACAAATCAACCCTAATTGTCATTTTTCTGATCCGGGCCCATCAGTAATAGTGCCTATAATAATTATTCCTAAAAGCACAACAATAAAAAAGTTTAAAAGTTATTTAAAAAATAATAAATGAACATAGAGATTAATGTCCTTGGCCCATCAGCTTGGAAGTGTAAAAAGTGTTCTGCTTATATACTGCCCCATACCACTTCAAGTAGTCTCGGGGCAGTTTACAGTTTAATTACAGTATGCAGGCTACACATTGCCACCTCATTTTACGAACCTCGGAAGGATGGAGAGGCTGAGTCAACCAAGAGCCTGCTACCTGGGATTGAACCCCAGGTCGTGAGCACAGTTTTACCTGCAGTACAGGCATTTAACCACTGTGCCACGGGGCTCCTGTTTAACCACCTGTTCGCAAGTAATCCAGAAACTGGGCTCTCATCCATATTGTGATCACCCATAAACACCCACCCACACCCACACCCACACCCACAGAGAGAGGGAGAGAGAGAGAGAGAGAGAGAGAGAGAGATGAACTACAGATCTCTCTTGGCTGGTGCAAATAGAAGTTGTAGCCAAGACCTTCCGTGTGGGACAATTGGGTTCTGTCACTCAGGAAAGAGAAGCCATTGGGTCCCTGAGATGGCTTTATGTGGTTCTTAGTATTATGTGCACTCACAGTCCCTCCACATGTGTAGTACTGCCTGACCATTCAGTATGATGAAGCCCCCTCCCCCTGATCAGCCAGACCTGGTATAAATACATTCCCTGTTTGGCTGGCAAACCAAGCCATTGTTTCAGGACCACCAGCCTCTGACTCCAGACCCTGCGTTGTGGGGGTGTGGGGGGGGTGTCTCCTTCATCTCTAGCTGCATGGCTGGGATGTGTGGAGCTACCAGATCAAACAGTGCTTTTCACTGAGCTCAAATGCGTAATTGACAATGTTCCATGATGTCTTTGACAAAGCTAGTGGTCGTATGTAGCTATGGTGGTTACTTCACGTCCTTCCTCGAGCCGAGGTGAACTTGCCTCCATGTTGAAATCGGTTTTCAACACGGATCGAGAAGTGGATTGAAAAGATTCCCGAGTTCCAGGATGGGAATCTCTCACCCCGCTTGGAGCACAGATCAGGGGGAGTGGTCGGGGTGAACTCGGATTGACCCCACAAGGACGTGAGGTTCCGTTCCTTCGAACTCGGATTGACCCCACAAGGACGTGAGGTTACGTTCCTTCGAACCGGTCTCCAGCAGGGCCGCAAACTGCAGCGAGAGGGACGTGAAGTATCAGCCTATGTCAACCACAGACCAGAGAACGTTCTCCTTCCCTCAGATTTCAGGGCCAAAACCTGAACGCCGGAGATGAGCTCTTGTGATTCCGGTATCAATCTCTCCAGTGGGGATTTTGAAAAGAAATAGCCAGGTTGTTGAATTCCTATCCTTTTCGTCCTTCTGGGATATATTAAGATTCATCTATTTCCTAAGAGCTATGGGAATCAGTTCGGATGATGCTACTAGCATTCTTTCTACTAGTATCTAGAAGAGCGATTTTAATCTGGAAGAGTGATCAACAGAAGCAGCAAAGAGGGAGCCTTTTTCATGAGTTAATGAGTTTAAAAAGAAGATAAGCGATATCATGGTATATATGCAACAGAGAACGACAAGTAGAAGTAATTAAAGAACACCGGGAAATCTTTATCTCTTCCTTTCCACTCTTTCTATGTTATTTGTTACCAGGGAAAAAATTTTAAACTCAAATAGCAGGTTTGGAAGTGAATAAAATCTTGTGTTCTTATTGGTGGAGGCAGGACGAATCTGTAACCATGACAATATGCCGTTCGACTTATCTCCTATCAGATAACGATCTTCCATTTGCATCTTCAACCTCCACAGCTACTTTTCTTTCTGTGCTTTTTTTTTTAAGGTAAAGCATTGGGGACTGCCTGGCTGCCCAGTCCATGGGGGTCTTCTTTTTTCCTAGCTCCTCCTCACAGGGCTGAGTGCTATTGGTGGTCAG
This sequence comes from Phrynocephalus guinanensis, assembly GCA_037367245.1. Lineage (NCBI taxonomy): Eukaryota > Metazoa > Chordata > Lepidosauria > Squamata > Agamidae > Phrynocephalus > Phrynocephalus guinanensis. Next base: position 4,598,204 of record CM074739.1, read on the forward strand.
GGTTATGTGTTGGCAAGCCTTTGGGTTCAAGTCCCAAGTCCATAACCGAACCTTTGGAATCAAGTCCAGAGACCAAGTCTGTGGTACCGAGTCCCTATTAGCATGACGCTCCCCCCCCGAAAAAGAGATGAAAGGGGTGGGTGGGTTCTGCGTCATCAGTCAAGTCCAAGTCACTGGTGTGTGTGTGTGTGTGGGGGGGGAAGACCTTGAGCCAAATCAAGTTGAGTTGCCGGTGTGACTTTTTATTTATTTATTTATTTATTTATTTATTTATTTATTTATTTATTTATTTATTTATTTATGTTTGTTTGTTTGTTTGTTTTTGTTTGTTTGTTTGTTTGTTGTTACTGGAAGGGGTGTGGTGTGCTCAGCGGGCTAGAGCACTGAAAACTGCCAGCTACAAAGTCGGCAGCTCAGCGGTTTGAATCCCGCTTTTAACCCCAGCTCCTGCCAACCTGGCCGTTCCAAAGCATGTACATGCAAGTAGATCAACAGGTATGCCATAAATAGTGGGAAGGTAAAACAGTGGTTCCTTGCAGCCATGCTGGCCACGTGGCCATGGACTTGCACAACACTGGCTCTTCGGCTTGAATACAGAGATGAGCACCGCCCCTTTAGAGTTGGACACAACTAGCATGCATGTGCACGGGTGGGGACCTTTACTACTACTACTACTACTTACTACTACTACTACTACTACTACTACTACTACTACTACTACTGCTGCTGCTGCTGCTGCTGCTGCTGCTGCTGCTGCTGCTGCTGCTGCTGCTGCTACTACTACTACTACTACTACTACTACTACTACTATATGGATCATTGAGCCCATCCCCTCTCAAGGAGGCCAGTGGGGGAATCAAACTCCCAACTGCTGCCTCTGCAGTCAGATATCTAAACCAGTTTTCCACCACTATCATCATCATCAACATCAACAACAACAACAACGCCATCATAATCAACAACAAAAACAGCAAGCTGCAGGCAGGACCAACGGGCAGCAGTGGTAGTCTGCAGACCTGGGCATGCTGTTTCATGTTGATTTCCCCTCTTGTGTTCCCAGATGCTTGGAGAATCCCTTTATGGATTTCCTTAAGCAGGCATCAGGAAGGGAGTGAGTGAAGGGCTTTAAAGGGGCAATAGGCACCATTCAATTTGTTCCCATCTTAAAAGGGCAATGCTTGCTCTCTGTCCCTGCCATAACTGGTGCTGTCACCACAAGATCTGAGTGGCTTAATTCATGATTTTGCAGTGCAAAAAGAAAGGGAGGGTTTTTCCTAATTAAGGAGTTCAGTCTCATTGATTTTTTTCAGGTTCTTTTTTCTGGGTTTTTCTATTCCTGAATGCCAGATTTAACACAAGGGTTCTGTGGGGATGTTGCCATGTCCTGTGAACCACCTGTGACTCTTCTCTCCACCCACAGCTTGCCCAGAAACACTCAAACATGCTTGATTAAGAATGTAATGACATGGTCAAATACAGTAAGACCACAGTATCCAGAGGAGTTCCATCCTAAACATTTCTGCTTCCACACAGGTGCCAAAAGAGCAGAAGTAGCAACCACTCTACATAGCATTATCTCTGATTTTCTTTAGTGGGCAGTTATGGTAAATACACCATAAAAATAAATATAAATATGTCTTTTTGTGAAAAACATATTAAAAAATTAATAGCGTCAGGCAGTAGACAAGTGTATCCACAGATCCCAATTAGAGATGGGCACGAATTGAAAAAATGACGCTTCGTTTTTTCGTTTTTTATGGGTCCATTTCGGTTCATTATCATTTTTCGTGAATTTTTTTGGGGGAAAATTCATTTCGTTTTTTCATTTTTCATTGTTCATTTCTCCCCGCTTTTTGTGCGATTTTGGGTCCATGTCCCCTAACTCCCCTTAAAGGAAAAAAAAATACAGCGATCTGAGAAAAGACATAAATGCACATTTTAAGGACCCCAACCCCCTGGTAGGTATTATCAGGCAGAATAAATAATTATCGCTGGGTTTTTATGGATATTCAGGACGTTTTTTAACATTTAAAAACAGCTCGTTTCATTGCATGTTGCCATTAACGAAAACGAAACGTAACAAACCTAATTCTCGTGGTTCAGTTCGGTTCGTTCCAATTTCATCACAATTTTCATTATTCGTTTCGTTACATAATGAAACGAATAACGAATAATGGAATGAAAAAAAATCGTTTTGTGCCCATTTCTAATCCCGATCCAGCAGATGAGTTGCTGCACTTATAAAATGAGTAAATTTGAAGAGTTTTTTTTTTTAAAAAAAATCTGGCTGCATAATGCAAAAAAGCTGGTTCGAATTGGTCCAGCCCTTTCTGCTCCCAGGCCGGATGTATTTTCTTATGTCGCCAGGGGGCTGCTTCTACTTTTTCATGCCAGAATGATTCAAACAGGGTTTTCCCCATATGGTTAGTTGTAAAGATGGGAGGGGTGCATGTCTTCAGGTGATGTTTCTGTGAAGTAGGCAGTTGGGGTGGGACATTCAGGCCTGGGAGGGAACTGCAACCAGAAGGAAAGCATTTTGATTTTAATGTGGGGGATGGAGTGCTAGTCCCAAATCCTGTCAGGCACTGCTAGAAAGCACTTTTGTTCTGAAGCATTTAGTGCTGTTAATTACTTAATTGACAGGTCTGAAATTGTCATTAAAATCACTTTCCTCTTCCCATCTGTTACTCCTTTCCCTTACATTCAAGTAATGCACACAGGAATTACCTCATCTCTGTCACAACTTATCATGGAAATGATTTAAAACCATATGTGAACAGAGATGAGGTAATTCCTGCATGTATTACTTGAAAGTAAGGGAAAAAGCATAGAGATGGGCACAAAATTAAAAATGAAAAGCTGTTTTGTCATTTCATTACAGAACGAATCGTTTCACTACAAAAACAAAACGGTAGAATGTGTTTTGTGATGAAGTGAAACACCATTTTTTGGTTCTAGAAAACAATTCATCCCAGAGGCACCAAATTTGGTGTTTAGCATCCTTGGACTCTTCCCTTTAAGCCCTCCAAATTTGGAGAGGTTTGGGGTTCAGGGGGCAGAGTTATTAAACTCCAAATTGGGTCCCCCATGGAAAAAGAGGAAGCGGGAAAATGTTGTTTTTAACTCAAGCCTTTCTGTGCTTTGGAATGTGAAGGAGGGGAGTTGAGGCGAGGTCTTGCTTGGGAGGATTGCTAAGCGATAAAGCAATAAAACCCCAGTTTCACACTCTGAAAGAGCAAGACGAAAATTTATGGCCCTGACTGCCTGTGCTCAAAAAAGGCAAGCCAAAATAGAACAGAACAGAATCTACTCCCCTGCTTCACATTCCACAGCACATAGAGTATATTGAGTTTAAAAGAACTTTTTCCCTCTTCCTCTTTTTCCATGGGGGAACCACTTTAGAGTTTAATGACTCAGTCCCATGAACTCCAAACCTCTCCTAATTTGGAGGGTTTACAGGGAAGCGTTCAAGAAACTTACCCAACAAATGTGGTGCCTCTAGGACCCAGGGGAGCCATTTTATAGTGTAACAAATCATTTCATTTTGTTTCACTTCATTTCAAAAATTGTTTTACAATTTTGTTAATAACAAAACAAAATGAAAAGAAAAAGAAAAATGAAGCATAGCAAAACACTATATTTTTATTTTGTGCCCATATCTTAAAAAGAGTAATGAATGGGAAGGGGAAGGTTATTTTCCCCCCCCTGCCCTGCCGTTCTGTTATTGATTTTTGCTATTAATTTTTCCTTTGCCCTGCTGTCCTGTCATTGATTTCTTATCTTATGGTTTTTTATTTAATTTGCTACTCTGTTATTGTTTTATCTTGTTGTAAACCACCCGGAGTTCCTCCGGAAGACGGGTAGTATAGAAGTGTTAAAATAAATAAATAAATAAAATAGTAATGATTCCTGAATGGAATCATTCTGACATGTGAATTATGATGTATTTTTTCAGAATTTTGCTCAGACCTTCCATGTTCAGAGTTTTAAAGAGCTGGGAGGCCTGTAAGATTGCAACATACAATCGGTCATTCTCAGTGGCCAACCCGGTGGCATGGAATAAAATTGCCAAACGAGATTCGCCTGGATCCTTTAAAAATGCTGTGAAGGCCTGGATGTTTAAGGATGCCTTCAGCAATTGCTAAGAGTTTTGTGTTCTCCCTGTGTTTGTTCTTTGTTTGTTTGTTTATTTGTTTGTTTATTTATTTATTTATTTATTTATTTATTTATTTATTATTATTTTATTATTATTATTATTATTATTATTATTATTATTATTATTATTATTATTATTATTATTATTATGTTACCTAATTTTCTAGGTAATACAGCCTGTCAACATCACTGCATGGATGTAATGCGTAGTGAATGGCCATAAGTTTTCTTGTTTTCCTATCCAAGTTTTCTAGCTCCATCTGAGTCCAGCTTATAATGCCAGCGGTATACCCTATGGCCCAGCTATTAATGGCCCTGATGGTGTTACCACCATTCAGATTACTTTTTAGTACTTTTCTAACCCTTTGGATATATTATTTACTGACCACATTGTTCACTTTCCCTATTTATTATTATTTATTATTATTATTATTATTATTATTATTATTATTATTATTATTATTATTATTATTCCCTCTTGCCGGGTATTTATTGTCTTTTTCTTGTTCCGTTGTGGCTTTTGTATCATTGGGGTTTTTTTTCCCGTTTTTTTTTTTTCTAGCTTATTACTATTATGTTTTTGGTTGTCTGATAAGAGCTCCCATTTGAGGAAAATCAGACTGCGGCATACAAATATAAAAACAAATAAATAAATAAATTTAAATCTCTTAAGTATCTTTGCATGTTGTTTTTGTATAGAAAGGTTTTTGAGAAATGTAGTGACCTGAAGTTTGAAATGAGACAGCAGCTTCATGGTGAACCATAAAAAGACCAACAGAGGCTGGACCAGAGGAAGGAAGGAAAGAAGCAGGGCTTTGGCCTGGGCTGTGAATTCCTTCACCTCTCAAATCATCTGCAACTCCTGTGTGGAAACCCTCACAAAACTACAAACTGCCAGTAGCTTTCTCTAACATTCCAATTGTTGTACATTAGTGCCCCCTTATCCATGGCTCCAGGATCTATAATTTTGCTTATCCATGGTCTGAAAATATTAAAATATATTTTTCAAAAGATCCAGAAAAAACTGTTTTCATGTATATTACCACAACTGGCCACTAGATGGAGCGAGAGACAGTGCCACGAATCCTTTCTGCTGAAGAATACGTAGAATATTCTATGGCACCTTCTAATGGCCAGTTGAAGCAATACATGTGAAAAAGTTTTTTTTTCCCCTGGGTTTTTTTTTTCCTAGAGATGGGGGGCTTGGAAAAAAAATCTCAGCAGCCATGGAGGTTCTACTGTATACGCTTTTTGACACAAGAGAACCAAAAGAGAACTGACTTAATGTTTCCAGGGTTGTTTCATTAGTTCTGGAAAGGTGTGTGAGGCCAATTCACATTTAAGGGTCAGCCAAAGAGATTTGCAAGAGAACTCAAAGGCAAGGATTACAAGGGAGAACCTGGCATCTAATCTAAGACTGTTCCATGAGGGGTGGGCTTGCCATTGCTCCCTGCACCCCTCCTGCCACAGCTCCCCCCCCCCCAAAAAATAGCTATAAAATTCAGAGGCTGCTTTTTAGTAGAACCAAGTCTTAGCCATGGGAGCTGAACTGCTCCATGGAAGAGCCAAACTGGAGATCCTGGCCAGTCTTTCTGGGTACAAAATACAGGCGTGCAAATTCCAAGATTGCAAGGGAGGACTTTTCGGGGGGGGGAGCAAGCTGGAGGAAAGAGTCCCAGAGCCAGTGTGAGGAAAGAATGATTTGTGTGCAGCAATTGCTTTGAGATGTTATTGTTCTGGAAGGTCCCTCAAGGAAGACTGCAGTCCCTTCTGTAGTTGCCGGGCTTCAGCAGAATGTGACACTGCACTGCAGCATGGGGGGGGGGGGTTGCAAATAGATGAAATATTAGGTGGACTTGCAGCCACCGGTGTGACTAGGGAGGGGTGGAAGAATGCATTTGCCCTGGGGTGCACAGAAATTTGAGGGTGTCTGAAGGGGGAGCAGGAGGAAGATGCCATCTGCCATCCTGCCAGCAGTCCTCCTTTCACCCTGCTAAGGCTTGGCGATTGTTAGCCCGGGGAAAGGAGGAGAGGGAAGCGTGCGTCGGAGGTGGTGCTTGGGAAAAAATCCCATCGCCTGCTTCCCTCTCCTCCTTTCCCCAGGCTAATGATCGCCAAGCCTTAGCCGGGAGGGAAAGGAGGAGGGGGAAGTGTGATACAAAGGTGATGCCTGAAAAAAATTGCCTGCTTGGCAGTATCTTCGCACTGTATGGTTTGCACAGGGGAGCGTTGTCTGGGAGAGGCCCAAAGAGGGCATGAGAAAGAGGGACACCCCTCCCCTTCCACTACTGCTCCCCTAGGATCAGGCACGCAGATGGAGCAGGAGGGGGTGCAAAAACTGTCTTTGTCCCCGGATGCTCCGAACCCTAGCTACGCCTCTGTCTGGCTGTGGAGCCAGAGGCGGGAAGTTAGATTTCCTCCCATCTGTGCCCCTCAACAAGGCTGGACTTGACTATAAGCCCTATCACTTAAGTACTTAAAACAACAAGAACAAAATACCAGAACTAGGGGACATCCACTCAGATTGAGGGCTGGGAGAGTGAGAAGAGAAAAAAGATTTTTTTTTACCCAGTGTGTTGTTAGTCTGTGGAACTCCCTGCCACAGGAGGTGGTGATGGCATATGGCCTGGATGCCTTCAAAAGGGGATTGGACAGAATCCTGGAGGTAAAGTCCATCACAGGTTACAAACCATGATGGAGATGTGTAATCTCCAGTCTTAAAATTGGGGTTCTTCAAGGCCCAGATCCAGGGAAGTAGTATCAGGAGACAGAGTACTAAGTATCACCAGAGTATATAGTCTCATGCACTCCCAGACGCATCTGGTGGGGCCATGCAGGAAGCTGGACTGGATGGGCCTTTGGCCTGATCCAGCAGGGCTCTTCTTATGTTCTTATGTTCTTAACTGTTGTCCCCCCTGAAAATCCAGTGTTAAGTAGAACAACAACATATGCCCTGGCTTATAGTTTGTAGCATCAAGAGTGGCTCCTGCCAGCAGAGGATGGCGGGGCAGGGAGGTAGGGGAATGCCTCCAAGGGTTCAAATCAATAAGGAGAAACTATTTGCCAAAACATATGCCTTCTTAGTTGTTGACTTCAAGAGCTCTGAGAAAAGCCTCCGCTTCTTTGTCGAGGTTATGAACTCTGACAGGTTTGCAGCCCAAAGCAGAATTTCCATCTGGCTTCTTCACTCCCCCCTCACAACCGCTGTAATCGGAGAAGGCCCGCCAGCACAGATGGCTCTGCTTTGCAGACATCCCGGGGCGAAGTACAGCCTGCCTCCTGTTTTGATGATTGCATTGAAACCTCTGAAATAGATGGTCTATTGCTTTGAATCTCTGCCTTGCTTGTCGGAAAGGCAGCAGGCCATGAGAGAATGCCAAGCAGGAGTGCAGAAAGAGGAGGGATGGAAGGAAGAGCCCATATTCTGGTGCTTGGTATACTGAATCTGTCGGGATTTCGTGAGACAGCACCTTCGGAGGTTGTATGGATTCAAAGAAGCCTGCTTCACCGGTGATTCACTTGAGCACAAGAGATCCTAGTCAGAGTACAGTAGGACCCCAGTATCCACTGGGGATTGGTTTCAGACCTTCCCAGGGATAATGGAAACCGTGGATAACCCCCCCCCCCCCAAAAAAAACCCTGCTGTTTTGTGACAGTAGTTGCTTTACAGCTGCTGTTTTACAACAGTAGCTTGCTTTACAGCTGCTGTTTGTGACAGTAGCTTGCTTTATGGCTGCTGTTTTACAACAGGAGTTTGCTTTACAGCTGCTGCTTGTGACAGTAGCTTGTTTTGCGTCTGCTGAATTATGTATTTATTTCCTCTGCCAACTGTGGATAACTGAATCAGTGGATAATGGATCAGTGGATATGGGGGTCCTACTGTAGTCCCATTTGAACCAATGAAACATACACAGGAGTTGACTCACCAAATTGTATTTTGTTCATTTCTTTATTGGATATATATACCGCACCATCTAGGCCAGGCATGTCCAAACTTTGGCCCTCCAGGTGTTTTGGACTGCAACTCCCACAGTCCTTTGCCATTGGCAATCTAAGCTTAGAATTCTGGGAGTTGTGGTCCAAAACATCAGGAGGGCCGAAGTTTGGACACACCTGATCTAGGTGAAAGGCTACTCTGGGTAGTTTACAATACAGTGGAACTCCGACTTACGAGATGAATCCCTTCTGAGCGCATGCTCGGAAGTTGATTAGCTCGGAAGTTGGGGAGTGGTTTCCCATAGGAATGCATTGAAAGTCAATAAATCCATTCTGGAGGGACGGATTCAGGGCATTCCTATGGGAAACTGCTTTAAATCACACACATATGCCAGGCGTGCTGGAGGGGAGAAGCCGCGGGTAGTTTAAAATGTCTTTAGCCATGGAGGCAACTGCTTGCCTCCATGGCTAAAGACATTTTAAACCATCCGCTGCTACTCCTGACCCGCCCCCCGGGTGCGGAGGAAAGGTGCATTATGTTTAAAATGTCTTCAAGCAACTGAACTTAAAGTCATTTTAAACACTGCACCCCACTCCCCTGTGCCCCACAGAGGGGTCGGGAGAAGTGGTGTTTAAAATGTGTAAAATGTTTAAAATGGCTTTTAGACACCTGCCTCACTGGCTTAACTTGTCCTTAACATCCATCAAGTTGGCTTAGGTCTCTTGCTGTTAACCCATATGTTCGGAGTTCAGTTCTCCAGGGGTGCGTCCCAGGAGAAGAGCCAGCCTGGGTGGCCTTGGGGGTGAGCTGCACAGTTGAAGGGCATCCCCAGAAGATGGAATCAAGAAACCATTTCTGGGTATTCTTTACCTGGAAAATTCTGGAAAGGGTTGTCACTCACTATAACTCAGAATTGAGTTGGTGGTCCATGATGACTATGATAATTGTGGGGTGGTGGTGATTGAATGTTTTTTCCCCCCATGGAGATTCTTGATGTTCCAAGACACCTGCTTTTGCCAAGGATGAGAATAAAACAGCAAGCCTTCGTTGCAGCCTTGGATGAAGAGACAATATTAATTGCACAAAATGTGAAATATGGAAATTCCACTGAAGCTAGTCGCCAGCTACAGCCCAAAGAAAAATGTAGAATGCATGTGTGAGTCATACATCAAAACAGATGAGCAAAATCACAGGAGCTCTGCCACAGGCACCCATTCCAGCTGTTCCCCTTCATCCTGCAGTATTACATTTCCTATGGAGCCAGGATACGCTGATGTGGGTATGTCTCTGTCTCAGTCAATCTGCAGGAAGCCATGACATAGGAGTTTGGTAGGGTGGGCAGAACACTAGTGGGGGTTAAGATATAGCTTCTCAAAAGGGAGATTTTAATAGACCTTCTTGTTGAGGATAGTCAAAGAAAAGACTTACTGGGCAAGGTCACATCAGACAGAGCTATTGAGGGTCAACAGGGTGGGTCCAGGAGTCCATTACCATCCTGGGAACCAGAAGTGGCTAGAAGTTCACATCTTGGTTTGTATATGAACAGTGCCTGGCTCACATGGCGTACGACATCAAACGTAATGTGCGACAAAAAGATCAGAGACCATTTAAAGTCAAAGATCTATCACATCATTGTATGACCTATTGTGCTCAATGGTGCAGAGTGCTGGCCGATGACTAAGAGTTCCGAGTCGGAAGATGGAGCGGTATAGAAATGATACAAAATAAACAAAATAAATAAATAAAGAAGTCAAACGTCACCTTGGTGTTATGGAGATAAAGGTGCTGCAATGGACCCCTGGCTTCACCCAAAATGATCATTTGCGCAAAGATGACATCCAATCAAATTATGCCATTGCACGAATTGCTGACAAGATGAACAAAGTTCAGCTGTGTTGGTTTGGACATGCCCTGCATCCCGATGAGTAAACTCTGGCCAAATAGGGTCTCACTCTGAAAGTCAGCAGATCCTGACTGAGGGGATGACCAAAACAGTGCTGGATGAACACCCTTGACAATCGCATGAAGTAGCTCCAGGTTCAGATGGACCTAATCCATTAATTAAATTTAATTTTATTTTACCCTGCCCTTCTCAAGAATCTAAGGCACCTTACATCATTAAAAGACAATATTTAAAGTTAAAAACAGTCAGTATACAAATACAGTGGTACCTCTACTTACGGGTTTAATCCATTCCAAATGCATGCTGTTAAGTTGAACAACTCTTAAGTACAGCTGCCCTATCTAAACAATAAAAAATAGAAAAAAGAAAAAAAGAAAAAGAAGAAATTGTAAGTAGAGCAGACCGCATCTAAAATGTGTAAGGCAGCAAAACGCCAATGGTTTTTTGCTCTTAAGTCAAATTGCTCTTAAGTCAAGCCACTCTTAAGTAGAGGTGCCACTGTACTAAGAAGGATCAAATAAATACCATTATAAAAATGGAAAACAAAAGGCCTTTGATATTGTAGGCCCCTTACATGGGTGAGCCTAAAGCATCCCTGTAGGCGTCGGCATCATCATCATCATCATCATCATCATCATCATCATCATCATCATCATCATCATCATCATCATCATCATCATCATCATCATCATCCACCACCACCACCAGACTCTCTCTGCTGGAAAAATCAAATTTGCCCCATTCTCTATCAGTGGACACAACCCATCACCTACGTCCCACGAGGTCTAAAGCAAAGCAATTATTGGTTGATGTTTCTTCACAGGCTAAGCATCTAAGAAATTCCAAATTAAGTGTAAATTAGGGGTCGGTTTTTGTTTTTTGTTTTTGTCTTCTTTTGTTTCTGTTAGATTTCTCAACAGGGCTTTTGTACGCTGCTAATCTCATTTGAAGCAATATTTCTACCCACTTTTATGGGCTGGCAGATGCGTCACCTTTCAAAATGTTAAATGCCTCTGCTGCCAATTCATGGGGGAAGCAAAACAGAAATTCCTTTGAGGGAGAAGATGAGGAAACAGAAGGAGAGTTGGTCAGATCCCATTGTTTTTGCCTCTTCCCCCCCCCCCCGCCATCCCTGTGCTAATCAATTTGACTTCATGGCTCTCTTTTCTCCTGTTTATTCAGTCAACCCATTATAATCCCCAGCCTTGAGTTCCGCGCCAAGCCTTTCAGCCCTCCTTTCTAATCCTTATTAATTAACTGCTTAATAACCTCCAATTATTCCCTAAAGACATGAACGGGCCAGGCTTTTTTTTTTTTTCGGGGTCTGGAGACGGGTTTCTGCCAAGCGCTGGTGGTGCCCCAGCATGGCCAAAGAAAGCTTTCAAGAAAAGAGAACCAGGGCACAGACTTCTAATCAGACCTTGCCAGAGCTGAATACGACATTGACTTGTCTGTTTTATTTTTGGTTTTTATCCCTGACAAGCACAGGAATCTCTCCGGCTGGGGTGCAATACATCAAAAGCCTCCAATATTTTAAACCTATCTTTGAGCAAAAAAGGAACAGTTTGTTTGAGATTAAAACAATCATCTATTTTGATTTCATACCATATATGTATATCAAAATGTTCTGTGAACCTCCCAAACGTTTGCACTGCTCCAAATTTCCACATGTTTTAACTGGTTGAGACCACACTGGGACACTGGCACAAGACTGATATGTAGTTGGATTTATTTTCTTCACCATGGTTATTTTGTTTCTCAAAAATATTTCATGCAAAAGTAGCTTCTTCCCTAACCACAAGCACACATAACAAACACACAAGGACAAACTGCCCAAGGCCAAGACACAAAAAATTCATCCGATGCTCCTGTGTTTGTTACTTTGTGCTGCAATATAACCATTAATTCCTGGCACGTTTTAAAGAAAGGCCCAGAAAACTTTTGCAAAAACGTACAAAATTTCTCCAGCATCATCCACAACAAACAGTAAACGTCCTTCAGCCTCTTGCTCACTGCACAGAGATGAATCAACTGGACATTTCCATCTTTAATCCGAGGTATCTTTCCACCTGTCAAACTTGTCAGACCTACCATCTGTTAATTCTTCACTTGGCTTTTTCCTTTTTGCTGTCTTTTTACACCTAGACTCCTCCCAGAGACATCTTCTCTGCCTCTGGTCAACCTTTATTTTATGCCAGCCCCACCCAAAATCATAAACACAGAAGAGTTATGGAGTCATTTGTAAGATGTGTTTGAGCCAAGAAATGGGTTCTAGCCAGCAAGTTCCCTGAAGTAACATCAACTTTGGTTTCTTCCTCCAACCCATAACTCAGTTTTGGAATAATCAAAAAAAGAGTTACACAATTGTGTAACTCTTTTTTTTGATTATTCAAATGTACGCCATTTCTACTCAACAAATCTCCCCCAGAGTGGCCTTTGTTGCCAGATGGTGTGGTATACAAGTCTAATAAATAAATAAATAAATAAAATAAATAAATAAATAAATAAATAAATAAACTTATTGAAAACTGCACAGGAAGCTTTCTTTTCTAGGGAAGAATTGATGGCCGGAGAAGAGAAAAAGCCTTTTTATGTCCTTTTGTTTCCCCTGTAAGTAGTCCTGGCTAGAGATGTAAAATTTCTGGAAATGTTGAAGCTCAGAAAAAAAACCTGATTTTGTTTGTTTGTTTGTTTGTTTTTCAGGGAAAAATGGAAATTTTCGGAAAAATTGAAAAAATGCTACATTAGGACTCCTCACCCCCTTTTACTGCTTGAAAGTCATTCTGTTACTTTAGGAACATAAAATATGACTATGAACAATTTGACTTGGCATAAGATTATCGCAACTAGCCTATTAAAATATAATATCTCCAATTATTACAACCTGAATTCACTTTTTAAATAATATTTGTAATTAATTATAACAATCTCCTGAACTGTTTGCTAGTAGAATGTGGAACAAAAGAAACCACTGCAAAACAATGTTTAAAAATCCAGAATTAACCATTTATATTTCCTCTTCACAGTATTAAATAAAAATAAAATAAAAAACTAATTCTCGTAAAATAAATTAAAAATGGGGAAATGTATAGAAGGAAGTGGGACTAGGCTTCAATGAAAGGGCATGAAATTTAATCAGAATCATTTTTAGAACATAAGAACCTAAGAACAGCCTTGCTGGAACAGGCCACAGCCCATCCAGTCCAGCATTCTGTCTCACACAGTGGCTCACCATTTGCTTCAGGGTATTCCCCAGCAGATGTCTTCACCTATTTACCATTCCCTGCAAATGGCATTGACAGATATCCTGCCTATCTCTCCAACCCGGAAACTCTCTTTTGCTGATCTGTATTTTCTTCCAGTGCTTTGAGGCCTAGTGAAGAGGACAGAACAGAACCAAACACACCCACACGCGTGCAAAAACAAAAGTGAAACCTTATACTTTTTCTTGTGACAATAGCAGCAGCTCCTAAAGGAATAAATGCATCTTGTTCTTGCATTTGACAGTTTAGTTGGTAACCTAGGACTTGCCTCAGTGTACAGAAATGAGAATAATCTGATACTATGCATATTTTTAGAAATGATTTGGAAAATATTAGAACACCCTGTCTTGAAAATATTTTATTCATCATGTTAAAATAAAACATTCCATAATCATTTTTTATTTTTTTTTTTTTTCCAATTTTTCAGGGAAAAAAACCCAAAGGCTTCAGGAAAAAAGCAGATCTTTTTTTTTTTTCAAATTTTTCCGGTTTTTTTCTTGGCCTTCACATCTCTAGTCCTTGCCGGCTCCCTCTGCGCATGCACCCACCTCTCAGCTGATAGCAGGGCACACAGCCAGGGAGAGGAGGGCTGGATCCCAGAAGGGAAGCCTGCCACCTGTCCACAAAGATGGCTGCGGCCACGGTGACAATGTAGAGAGAGGACTGAGGCAGTGGGAAGGAGGCAGCGAAGCAAAGACCATTAAATTGCTGAAAAAGTTCTGGTTCGGGTTAGTTTGTGTTCTCTGTTTGGGCAAACCCTAACCAAAGGCTGGCCTTCCCTTTCTGCCTATATTATTAGAACATAAGAACATAAAAAGAGCCATGCTGGATCAGGCCAAAGGCCCATCTAATCCAGCTTCCTGTATTTCACAGTGGCCCCACCAAATGCCTATGGGAGCGCACAAGACTAGATCTCTGTCTCCTGATACCACTCCCCTGCATCTGGCCCTTGAAGTACCCCGGTTTTAAGACTGGAGATGATACATCTCCATCATGGTTTGTGTAACCTGTGATGGACTTTTCCTCCAGGAATCTGTCCAATCCCCCTTTTGAAGGCATCCAGGCCAGATGCCATCACCACCTCCTGTGGCAGGGAGTTCCACAGACTATTGATAAACAGGACAAGTAAAAACAGGTAAATATTCATCCCTTGGCATTCATTTGGGTCCCCAGACCTTATGAATATGAAGGTACGAATATCAAATGACTCAGCGATATTTGTTGAATGCCACGATTCATTATTTAATTCGTCTCCACCTTTAGTTCAGGGTTCTATTCCCACATCGTGTATCCCTGATGCAAGCCGGACTCAGTGATCCATCCATTTCCAGCTCTGCAGTTCTTAGATTATTATTCTCAATTTTTGGTCCTGAATTCTCCAGGGATGGGATGCTGCAACCTTATCTGCCCGTGCTGATGAAATCTTGAGGAGTCCAGCAGTGCAAAAAGCAGAATTATCTTGTCATGAAGAACAACGACATCTTCCTGTTTATGGAACAGCTGCACAATTTTTTTTCTCCTCTGAGCCAAGGACGGAGAAAAATGACCCTGCCTAATAGGAGCAGATGGAATGAAATTGTAGGTCATTTGGTCACACATTAAAAACGACAAAAACAAACCCGGGAACCACAAGGCTCCGTGCAAACTCCTTCCCGAGTCCCTTATGAGACGAGATTATTACTTATTCACTTAGCAGTCTGTTAAATCATATCTTCAAACTGTGCCCTGGTGTGACCTCCCTAGCTGCTGCCTGATTCCTCCAGTATTTTACTTGTCTTCCTTCCATTTGTGGATTTTTTTCCCCTCCCTCAGGCGGTTTTTTAAAAAGCCTGCCACTACTCTCCTTTCAGCCAAATCCACAACTCAATTAAACTGGGCTTAAAACAGATTTCTGGATATGCGTACTCTTAGGTAGCATCGGAACAGTCCTCCGTTCCCTTCCATCTCCAGAGTGTTTTGGTGACAGTGTAACTTGATCCCTGTCAGAGCTCATGATGGCATTTCTGTGTTTCTGATTCTCCTGCAAATGGGGCAAGGAGACTCGTAGTCTGAATGGTGTAGGCAGGTCACGATAGAAGCCTGAAAAATCTTTATTTTTATTTCATTATTTTGCCACCAGGAGAAAGCCCCAGAGATTTCTTAGGGCAGTCTCTGGGAATGGAATGCTGCAGATTCTTGAATGCCCCTATCCCACGTCCCTTTTAAATTTGTAGATAAACTGTGCCCAAAACTGCTGTTCCCCATGGCCACCGGGCTTTTTGAAAAAAAGAAAAGAAAACCCCCTTAAGTGAGGTTTCCAAGACTTACTGGAGAGGTAGGGAATTTTTTTTGCCTCGCTTAAAAATCCACCTTTTAAAGAGGCAGACATTGTGGGATCACGTAGACGATCCGGTTTTCTCCCCCCCCCCCTCATAGCACGACCGGCTGTTCATGGGGGCAATTGGCACTGTTTTTTATTTTATTAAAATTTTCCCCCACACTCCGAGCACCAGGAAGCTGGATCGGGTGCTGTTTTTTTTTAACTTCCTCAAGCTTTACCGCCAGCCAGCTGGTCCTTTTTAAAATCCTAGTGCCACCTGCTGGTCATCGGGCTGAACTGCACTTAAAAAAAACACCTTTGTACATGGGAACTGCTATCCCACATCTTCAGTCACGTGATGGGAGGAAGAGGAAAAGCCGGACCTTCAGAAGATCAGGATTTTCCCCAGGTGAGATAGCAGCCTTGGAATGGTTGTAACATTTCATTGGCTATGAAGTAAATGTACCAAGATCCACAGAGGAGAATAGCTATAAGCTCCCACAGATTGTCCACCCCTTTCTCATTAACTGGCAACCTAATGTCTCAATAGTTCACACTGAGCTATGTGTAAGAGAAAAAGAAAGAAAGAAAGAAAGAAAGAAAGAAAGAAAGAAAGAAAGAAAGAAAGAAAGAAAGAAAGAAAGAAAGAAAGAAAGAAAGAAAAGATCCTACTCTATTTTTCAGCAAACCATGATGTCTTACTTAAGCTGACCCCATGAAAACACTGAACTTCATAGTGCGTTTCGAAATAAGTGGAGCCATGCTGGATCAGGCCAAAAGCCCATCTAGCACAGCTTCTCACAGTGGCCCCACTAAATGTGTCTGGGAGCGCACAAGACTAGATGTGTGTCTCCTGATACCACTCCCCTGCATCTGGCCTTTGAAATACCCTGAGTTTCTTTTTTAAGACTGGAGATTACACATCTCCATCATGGTTTGTAACCCGTGATGGATTTTTCCTCCAGGGGTTTTCTTTAAGGAACCACATTTACTAATCCTACTGCCAGACATCAATACACTAGAATGCCAAGAGAATGAGAAAGCACCTTAGAATTCACTCGATGCACCTTTTCCCCCCCAACAGCTGCTCTACGAGCATGTACAGAGTGCCTTTCCTTCCCACAGCAGAGCTGCAGTCATTCCACATGCATGGGGGGGGGGAGGATAGCAAGGCTGTAATCCTATGCACTCCCACTCGTCTTCAACCCAAATGGGGATTTGTTTCTGAACAGGTGTGAATCAGAACTCACTCCAAGTCAAAGAAGGGGCACAAATGCCATCAGTTTCCCCTCCAAGTAAAAATATCTCACATTTTTCTTTTAAAAAATGCACTGGACCTGGTCTCATGAGCGATGACTAGAGATGGGCACGACTTAGCGGTATTCCCGTTTCCGTTTCCGTTACTCGTATCCGTTACTCTACGGAAACGGAAACGGGAATTACTCCACCAGAATTCGAGCTCGAACCGACGAACGAACAATTTTGGTCTGATTTGTCGTGATCGTTACTTGCATCGCGCAATTGCGCGATGCCACGCGGCACAGAAAAAAAGTTTTTAAAAGTTAAAAAAAACCCGATTCCCGGCCCTAAAAGTAGGCGAAAACTGTCTGAGGGCACCTACCAGGCCAGAAGGGTGTTTTATTTGGGGGGGGTTCCCCGCCCCCCTCTCCTTGGCTATTGCTACTGCTGCGCTGCTGGTACCAGGCTGGGACGGCGCATCCATTTGCCATGCAGTGCGGGGGATCCAAAATGGCGACCGCAATATTTTTTTTGAAATCATTGCCCAAAACCCCACCAAAGCACCACAGAAACATGTGAAAATTAGCTATTTTAAATGCTTGATTTTTTACAGTAGCAGCAGTGGGTTTTTCTTGCAAAAGAAGTCTCCGTTGATTTTATTTTATTTTATTTTATTTTATTTTTTTTATTTTACCTGCGCACCTGCGCATTCGCAATGATGGGCTCGCCCATGGGAGTGGACCATGCAAAGTTTTGGAGCCATTCCACCAATCGCATGGCCAGGTTTTTGCTGACTGTACCAGGCTGGGAGGGCGCATCCATTTGCCATGCAGTGGGGGGGGGATCCAAAATGGCGACCGCAATATTTTTTTTGAAATCGTTGCCCAAAACCCCACCAAAGCACCACAGAAACATGCGAAAAATAGCTATTTTAAATGCTTGAATTTTTACAGTAGCAGCAGTGGGTTTTTCTTGCAAAAAAAGTCTCCGTTGATTTTATTTTATTTTATTTTATTTTATTTTATTTTATTTTTTTTTACACCTGCACATTTGCAATGATGGGGGCTTGCCCATGGGGAGTAGACCATGCAGATTTTCCACCAATCGCATGGCCACTTGGCCAGGTTGACCACAGAGACTTCTGGGATGTGCCAATCGGGCATAAACAGCCCACTAATCGTAGCCCAAACCCGAACCCTAAGCCTAACCCATACGCCAGTACACTGTCCTTCTAAGTGGGTCAGAGAGGCACCCAGAGGTGCACCCCAATACTCACCCTAACCTCACCCGTAACTAGCCTAACCCTAGCCCTTGCACTAACCCGTCTTAACCCTAAGCCAGATCTACTTGCATTGCACTACATGCAAGTATGTGAGACACAGCGGGTGCAAAGAGTCTGCCAGTCCGTCACTTGTGGCTCTGGCTGACTCCTTCAGCTCCCTCCAGGAGCCCGCTACCCCCTCCCCAAACCAGTACTAACGACAACGAAAAAACGAAAAAACGAACCGACTAATTTTTGCGAATTTTTGCGAAAAACGGAAACGAACCGAAACGGAACCGGCCCGACTAACGACAACTCGAAAAAAATGTTTTTCAAGTCGTGCCCATCTCTAGCGATGACATGCCAGCCGGAATGATCCATCTTGTCAAAATGGGTGAGAGGCTTGGGTTAAAGCTTCACTTGTTATATTTACTGCACAGCTAAAATAAGGGGCAGCTTTTATGCACACATCACTCACCAGCTTTCCAAAGTACCACCTTGTGGTTCCTTAGATCATCTGTCAAGAGGTCAAAGGGCAGCAGGCAAAGGAAAATTGCTCCATTGCCCAACCAGCCAGCACTATTCTCTTCTGATACTACACTTGATCTTAGCCAAAAGGTGCCTTGCTGCACTAAAGAGTTGTTGTTGTTGTTGTTGTTGTTGTTGTTGTTGTTGTTTGTTGTTGTTGTTGTTGAGTCATTCAGTCGTGTCCGACTCTTCGTGACCCCATGGACCAGAGCACGCCAGGGGCCCTCCTGTCTTCCACTGCCTCCCAGAGATTGGTCAAAATCCATCTTGGTTGCATCAATGACACCGTCCAACCATCTCATTATCTGCCGTCCCCTTTTCCTTTTGCCTCCAACCTTTCCCAACATCAGTGAGGTGCTCAACCCCAAAGATGGCATTAGGAGTGGCCCCAGAGTTGAAAGAGAGAGAGAGAAATATTTCCCATCTTGGGACAATGCATACATGACACCACCATGCAGCGAGACTGGAAACAATTTCCCATGTTCTGTTTTATCGGGCTCATCCCATTCCTCCGACAAATGCTGTGGGATGGTGTTAAATCCAGGGCATGAGAGCAAGGCAGATCCCTTTCCCTGTGTGGAAAGGCTGCCACATAGTTGTTGTCACTGCGGTACCTTGATGGGGACTCCCTGAGGACAGTGGTGCAGGCGCTGGTCATGTCGAGGATAGATTACTGTAATGCTCTCTACATGGGGCTTCCCTAATGAACCTTGTTCGGCGACTGCAGCGGGTACAAAATGCGGTGGCCAGGTTGGTGGTTGGTGCGGGCAGGTTTGACCGCATCACCCCCATCCTGGCTCGCTTGCACTGGTTGCCCGTTGCCTCCCAAATAAGGTTCAAGGTGTTGGTTTTGGTTTACAAAACCCTCCATGGCCTGGGTTCCTGATGATCTGGCAGAGCGTATTTCCCTACGATCAGAGCTGGCCCGACCCACCCGATCCTTTATGGCTCTCTCGCTCTGGGTTGCCACCCCTAAGGAGGCCCGTAGGGTGGCTACTCGCAAATGGGCCTTCTCGGTGGCCGGCCCAGCACTTTGGAACTCATTGCCGAGCGAGATACACCAGGCTCCTTCGCTGGCGTCCTTTAGAAGAGCAGTTAAGACCTGGCTATTCAGGGATGCCTTTGGCAATTGCTAGGGTTGTATCACGGTTTATTTTTTTTTATTATTATTTTCATTCCTTAGTTTTACGCCTCTTACCTAGCAATTTTTACATTTTTAAATTGATGTCCGGTTTTTATCTTTTGTGTGAACTGCCCAGAGTTCCCTTTGGGAAATGGGAGCGGTATATAAATGCAAAAATAAATAAATAAATAAATAAATAAAGTGCCCGGCTTACTGTTTTGCTAAGGCCTGTTTTCTCATGCCTTGCATTCCTCCATTGTGACTTCAAACCTCATGTTTCTAAACGCTTGACCAAGAGATAGACGGATAGGGTTGTAGGTAGAAATGATAGGCTGCAGAACTGGACAATAACAGTAAAACAGATGCCAAGAGGGCAGGACACACTGTAATGGGCAGATAGCGCTTGGCAGGATGCAGTGGGAGAGGCTGAAGCACGGGGTTCAGCGAAGCAGCCAAGAAAGTTTGAGGTTGATTCATCCTTTGTGGCAGAGCTTGGCACAAACACTTTGGAGGCGACGACTCCCACAATCCTTGTTTCTGAGGATCGTGGTAGTTGTGCCCGAGAGAAAAGACCGAGAGAACTGGGTGCATTCAGCTTTGAGAAAAGGAAGGTGACAAGTGATAGGATAGCACGTTTCAAATACTTCAAAGACTGCCCTACAGAGGAAGGCCAAGATCTGTCCTTGATCATCTCAGAGGGCGGGGCACATAATCATGGGATCATGGTACACGAAACCAGATTTCGGCTGAATATCGGGGGGGGGGTAACTTTTAGAGCAGTACAACAATGGAACATACATATATTGGAGAACGGTAAAGCTATTTATAGAGAGATCATTGAAGATTAAATTAGAGTTTAGACCAGAACTCTTTTTAATGAATATAACTGATATGAATATTTCTCATGATCAAAAGTATGCATTACACCATGTAATTGTTGCAGCAAGGATTCTGTATGCACAATTTTGGAAACAACCTGAAGTGCTTACGGACAGAAGTTTCCGTGAAAAGATAACAGAATGTATCAAAATCGATAGACTTTCTGGATATCTGAAAGGAGACTACGAAGAGACCACCAAAAGAAGACGGCAAGAAGTAGTAAATTTATTAGATAACTGATATGATATTAGATTTTGATTTGTATAATCTTTGACTTGATAGATTTTATGTTTTACTTTTTATCCTTTCCACGTTCCTTTTCCCCTTAAAACTAATAAATCTTTTAATTAAAAAAATGGAACTGATTATCTCAGGAGGTGATGACTGCTTCAGTGTTGGAGGCATTCCAGAAGAAACTGGACAACTGTATTGATTGATTGATTGATTGATTGATTGATTGATTGATTGATTGATTGATTGATATAGTGCCAACTGTCTAGCCAGAAGGCCGCTTTGGGCGGTTTACCTCCATTGAGCAGGTGGTTGGACTTGATGGCCTGACGGGTCTTTTCCAATTCAATGATTCTATGATGGTATGTAACATTGAAAAGTATGGTGCCTTTAGAGCCATACTTTCACCCTGGCATCTCTTCCCGACTTCTATATGCAGCTGGACCTTGGGTGGCATCTTCATGCGTGTGGAGATGAGTTCCTGCTAAGAGGCCACCCTCCCAGGCCAAATGTAAACATTAGAGACAGTCAGTGGCTGCAAGAGGGAAATTTTTAATTAATGAGAACTTCTGAGTATCACAATATGAGTGTCTCTCATTTCTGGAATTAAGCTCGCTTTGTTTGGCCATTGTCTTCAGGATGTAAGGGCAGGACTCCTTTGAAACCTCTTTCAACAGGGCTATTCTAGTTAAGGAAGGACCAATAGTGGATTGTTGCCTTAATACCAGTACCTTCAATCTGTACCTTGACATTTTACTTTGTGAACAGCTGGCTAGCCTTTTACATAAATAGCAAATATATTCTGCTTCTGAGTCAGGCATCAAATTCCCATGGTGACCAGCTTTCCTGACAAGAGAATTGTAACTTCTGACTGAATGTATATTAATAAAACTGAAGGAAAGTTTCTCTGAGGCCAAAAAAAAATTTTATAAGTGGGAGAAAGAAAAATCCAATTGCATTTAAAAACACGCACATTCCAACTCCAATCTAGTTGGATGATTTAGTACCGTGCTCGCGAACCTATGGCATGGGTGCCAGACCCCTTCACAGCCACCTGTATTCAGGTTAAATGGCTGTATTTGCATTTGCAAATAATAAGTAGGTTTTGCATCGCAGTTTGGGCACTTGGTCTTTAAAAGTTTCGCCATCACTGTTTTAGGTGCTTTCTGCATTGATCGGACACAATGTCTCCACGCCGATAAGATATCCAAAACTGAATATGATGTGAAAAGCATGTATGCAAAGCCTCTGCAGTGTTCCAATCGCCACCAATAAAAGTCCCCTTCCAAACAGTTGCAAATGCTCTTCCTCTTGTTTTAATGTAACCCTTACAAAACATCACTTCAGACCGAAGGGTCTGAACTTCCGAAGAGCAGGGCAGGGATTAAAAGATTTGGATCAGAACGAGCACAAGAACTGAAGAAGCCTGAGCAGTTGTTGCCACTTAAGACTGCTTTGGCTACTTTCACATGACCCCTATAATCCGCTGGCAACTTAAATTCTGACACACACACACCCCAGCCAGAGATCATGTAGGTTTTGTTCTGCTTCCTGTGTTCCCACCCTTCCACACTCTGATTCCATTGCTTCTGTCTGCGGTGAGGGGAGGGAGAAAAAAATGTGAGAAAAAAAATGCAGGCTCAGCTCTGCCTGCCGTCACAGCAGCCCCGTTAAGGATTCCAGTCTGTTAAAGGGGTAGGGGACAACAAAAACAATCAGAAGGTGGAGGAGAGCCAGGCATTCACAGCTTTACAATCCACATCAGAATTTTTTTTTACCTCCGGAGACCAGGTACTTGTAAAGTGCACTGGGGCGTGCTTAAGTGGGCGTGGTCGTACTTTCTTTTTTTTAAAGTCCGCTGCTGGTGGGAAAACAATTTTATGCTCTGGATCTGAAAGTGTTTTGCATCAGTTTTTTGGGGTCGTGTGAATTGGCCCTTTGTAAGGAAGAAATTTAATTCCCTTACTCATATCTCTTGCACCCTTTTATATTTCTCTTAAATCGCATAACATATTTCACTGCTGAAGCTTAACAAAAGTGCCTCCATATGCAAAGGGTCCTTTCACGAGGGGAAAAGTAGCAACGGGAGCAGTTTTCTTTGCATATATAGCAGAGAGCCAGCTGCAAGGTCAAGTTAGGTGAGAAACCTTGGCGAGAATAGGATAGCTTGACCCAGCCCTCCAAAAATACAAGGAAGGGACATTTTCTCAAGATAAGAATCCAAAAATAAATCACTGTCAAGACAGGTACTTCTGTTCTTTGCTATTCTAATTCCTACAGCCAGAGAGATGCAACATTCCAACCCAAGGGCATATTTTAGACATCACAAGTGCCCACACGAAACAATTTGTGAACATATAAGTAACCACAAAAGTACAGAAAGCGATTGGTATCAAAGGTTCTTGGGGAGACCAGAACCCATCTATTATTCACAACGCTTGCTGATGGACAACTCTTGGAAGCAACCTTATAAACGTAGCTACAGTTGTACCTTGTATAAATGAATTAATTTGTTCCAAATGAAATTCTGTTAAGCAAATTTTCCTTTATACAAAACTCCCATGGGAATGCATTGAAAACAGAGTAATCCCTAATTGCAAATCTTTTTATGCTGTACGAGTGTACGGATTTGCCCCATAGACGATTTTGTTAAGCAAATTTCCCCTATCTCTGGAATTTTTTCTGTTGTACAGATTTTATGTTATACAAACCGTTTGTTATATGAGGGTCCATGTATGCATATCTGTGCATCTCTGAGCAGCCTTATCTAACTGTGCTTTCTCCTGTCTTGCAAGACTCGGTTATTTTTACTTTTCCACCAATAAATCTTCTTTCCCCCCCCCCCCCATGAGCATCCTTTATTTGCCTCTATTGGGTTCTCTTGGATTCTGTTACAAGACTTTGCCAGAGGAACAAAGAACCTGTTTAACATCATTTTCCCCCTCCCTAAACTCCTTTTACAACTCTGCTATGGCCCTTGCTTCTCTTGGTGCAGGTATAATTCCAATATGTTTGTAAGGAGGGGTGAACCCACATAGTGAATTCACAAATGGCATGCAACTGAATTAATAGTTTATTCTAGGGTTTATTCTAGGATTTCTGAATTTGAGTTCAAGAGGGCACTTGGGATTTGCAACTTCTGTGTTGCTGCCGTTGCCAAGGGCACGGGTGTCCAAATTGTAGCATGTTGCTGTCATTCTAACTTCTCATGCTGTCTGTTGCATAACTGGGAATCAGAAGAGACTCATTTGGCAAAATTGTGTTTGCATGATTCATCAGTATTAGAGACCTAAGGAAGCAAATTCCCCCGTAGAACATAAAACTGTTACACAAACCCTGGGGCGCACACTCAAATTTTTCAGCCAAATGTCAGGTGGACAAATTTGGCACTTGGCCCTATTTTCTGCTGAACTGCCAAAATGGCAGGCACCAACATAACATCTGAAATGTTATGATTAAGAGTTTATTTATTATTGTGCTGCTATTTCAATGCCAATGTATTAAACAGAGCTATCAGCTGTGGGGGGAGGGGATGTGGTCAATCTGGAGCCTGGGGAGACTTAAGGTCCTTCGGAAATCTTCAGTTCTCTCTTAAAATTAGCTGGTGACTCCTCTTTACTCATAGAGTTATAAGAAATATATGCCGGATTTGTCCCTAAGCACACTCAAAAGTGAAATGTTTCCTCCAGGCATGTTGCCCAGGCACTAGAATGACAGGGACATATGATGGTTTTATTTTTTAAAAAAATGATAGCGAAAGTGAATGTAACATATGATGCTGTTAAATAAACCTGTACATATCAGGCTTCTTGTATTTACAATGCTGACTTTTCCCAATATTCCATATTTTTCCTCTTTATTCATTGTATTTGTAGGTCTCTCCTCATTCAGACAGCTCAAAGTTGATTTATCTTTGTTATTGTTTCACACTCACAGCATTTGAGGAAGGGAGAGCAGGGGATACTGGGCCATTCCAAGACAAGTGGGCATCTGTTTGGGCTGTGTCTTACCTTGCATGCATGACTGTCCTCTACCTGAAGGCCTTTCAAAAGACAATCCTCCTTTTTTGGAGGTGCCCACAATTTGAAGGTTTGCCCGGTCAAACTTTGGGGAAATATCCTTTCCAGACTGGCCTCCCTCAGAGGGCTCTTGTGAGGATGGAATAGTAATGGGAAGAGATTCAAGTGAGATGTTTTGAGCTCTCAGACATATTTTACAGGTATACTGCAAAATCTGGGTTGTGACTGAAACAAGAACCAGAAGGAGGACTTGAAGGGGAATGTTGGAGCTGGCCATAATTTGCAGTGAGCAGCACCTGGACAACAAACTCAACAACTACACACAGGTCACCCTGTCACCTTCTTCCCTGTCTGATAAACTGTAGAGATGGGCACAAATTAGCAAAATGGTGATTTGTTTTTGAATTGATTTATGATTTGTCAAGGTTCACAAATAACGAATGTATATTTTTTCTTGATGAATTGAGAAATCAATTTTGTCATTTATCTTGGCCTTTACAATCCTATGAAGCCTCCTCACCAAGAAACCTAGTGACACCAGAATTACAGAGAAGCTTTCCTTGACTTTCCATTAAAATCCCTGCCAGTGTGGAAGTTAGAATTCGGCGTCATGCGCTGCTAAATAGTCTCTTCCAGGAAAGTGCCTCTACCAAGGCACCTAGAGATACCAAACTGGAGGAGAATCTTCCTCTGGTTCCCCTCTAGAATCCCTCCAACTTTGGTGATGAAAGGGCTTCAGACATCTGAGTTATACACCCACAAAATGGGTTCTCCCACCCAAAATGGGTGCCCTTTAGCAATTGGGTTGGGGGAACGCCAACTTGGGGGGGGTTGTAGTGCAAAGTCAAGAAAAGCATGTCTGCAATTTTGGTGTTCTAGGTGCCAGGGTGTGTGTCATTTGAGAAAGACCCTTCACATCCTGGCCACCAATTTTTGAACTGTTGCCCTCTGGCAGGAGATATAGGACTCTTAGGTCAAGGACAAATAGACTAAAGAACAGTTTTTATCCTAGAGTGGTATCTAAGTTAAATGCAATGGTTTTAGCATCATCTGAAGCAGTTTTCAAGCAGTGTTTTAAATTTTGTAAGTGGTTTTAAGAGTTTTTAATATCTTGTATGGTGTTTTGTGTGTTTTATGTGTTTTGTATGGTGCCTTGTTATTTTGAGCGTGTAGTGGAACAGCACTCTGATTTCGTTGTATATATCTTGCATATCCATAATGACAATAAAACTCTTATCTATTCTATTCTATTTCCTGACAAATTAAAGAATCAAAAATTTCAAAAAAATCATTGATGGGGGGCATTGATTCATACAAAAACAAAATTAGTGATTTTGGATGAATGTTGCAGTTTGTTTTAAAATTTATGCTTATATCTGTTAAGCTGCATTGCAATTTAGTTTCACGTTTATATCTTCATCTGTCTGTCTGTCTGCCTGCCTGCCTGCCTGCCTGTCTGTCTGTCTGTTTGTCTTCCTTCCTTCCTTCCTTCCTTCCTTCCTTCCTTCCTTCCTTCCTTCCTTCCTTCCTTCCTTCCTTCCTTCCTTCCTTCCTTCCTTCCTTTTCCAATTTTTGTAAGTACAGTACAGTTATAAATTAGCACATGTGATTTTATGCAAACCAGATCTGCTTTTATCTCCATCTTATTGTTGTTAATGCTTATTCTCTTTCTGGGTAGTGAGGTGTAGGTGGTCCCTTGGCCCCGTCTGCTCCTGTCAATCAATAGAAAATCCCCAAAACAGCTCAATCAACTATTTATGGAGCAACCAGCTACTTTATTGATCCTAATGAATTAACCCCCTGAGGGGACAAGCCACAGCTGACAATACCTCCTGCCCCACATGCCCAGCCATCCAGACTTCTCTCACCGTTTTGGGTTTATTTGCCGAAATTGCAAAAAAAGAGACCAAGGCGAATGTTGTTTTACATTCCTCCTGGTGATGGAGAAGAAATGAACATAGAAGCTTTGGAGCCTATCAGCCTTTTCTGAGCCAGGGGAATGATGTCAGAAGGCCGTCATGGCAACAGAAGCCTGCCAGCCCAGATGCAAATCAGCAGGGCTGGGGTGATGGTGTGTGTGTGTGTGTGTGTGTGTGTGTGTGTGTGTGTGTGTGTGTGTGTGTGTGTGTGTCAGGGTTGGGAGGAGGGAGCTGGTGGGCGGGCGGTTCAAATCTCTGTGCACCAGCCTCAAATTTTATGGTGCAAGTTCTCCAGAGTAGAGATGGGCACGGAACGAACAATTTTTCGTTTCCGTTACCGTTTGTCGTTTCCGTTACGTAACGAAACGACAAAGGAAAATTGTGATGAAAATGCAACGAAACGAACAGAACCACGAAAATTGAGGTTGTTACGTTTCGTTTCCGTTAATGGCGACGCACAATGAAATGAGCTGTTTTAAATGTTAAAAAACGCCCTGGACATCCGTAAAAACACAGCAATAATTATTTATATTGTCTGATAATACCTACCAGGGGGGTTGGGGTCCTTAAAATGTTTGCTTTTGTCTTCTCCCATCGCGATGTATTTTTCTTTTTCCTTTAAAATGGATTTCGCACCAGCCACAAAATGGAGGCAAGCCATGTGATGGGATCGTGTTCAACCAATAGCATGCCCAGGTTGCAGACTGGGCGGGCAGGTCTGGCAGCCACAGAGGGCATAAAAAGGTCTGGCAGCCCCCGTACTCCTTGCAGTCTCTGGTGGGAGTTAGGGTGGGATTGCTGTCTCTCCGATTCTAGCTTCAGTCCTGCAGCCTCCCTGTGTGCGTGCGTGCTGCGTACCTCTCGGTGAGTACCCTCCCTTGCCCCGCAGTACAGTCACTGTGCGGCTGCCTTGCACCCTGGGCAACGCCCGCCGCTGCCTTTGCAGCCTCCCTGCATACCTAGTCTATACTATGTCTCTGCCAGCATCCTTTTTTTAGTGTTTTCCCTCTAGTCTGGAGCGTTGGGGGATGCCTGTGCACGGAAATGCTTTAAAAATTGCACAAAAAGCGGGTAGAAATGACAAACGAAAAAATGAAAAACGGTAACGAAATTTTTCAAAAAATTCACGACAAACGGAAAGAAACCGAAACAGACCTCTCAACGACAAATGAAAAACCGAAACACCATTTTTTTGTTTTGTGCCCATCTCTACTCCAGAGCAAACAAGTCAGCCCAAACAAAAATCAGACTGCTAAAATGCTAGATATTTGTTCCCATTGTCCCAGAAGAAAAGAAGGAACGAGAGGGAAAGGAAGGAAAAAGGGCTGTGAGGATGTGCATTAATGGAAAAGAGGAGGAGGGGACAGATGGCAGGCAGACAGGCTGGTAGGTTAGTAACCACAATAATGGGACTGAAAGTTAGCTAAGCCCTAAGAGGAAAGACTGAAAGGCCCCTGGCATGTTTAGCCTTGAGAAAATAAGACTGAGGGGAGAGAGGATAGCACTCTTCAAATACTCAATGAATTCATATTTTAATTTAAAAAACCAGAAGTTGATTGGATCAAGAAAACAACTCAGAACTGGATAGTCTACCACTGTGATTCTCACACTTAGGATTCCAGATGTTCTTGGGCTACAAGTCTCAGAAATCCTGGACTTTTTCCCCAAGAACATCTGGGGACCCAGGTTTGAGAACCACTGCTCTAGGCCATTTAGTTCTCAGTTATTTTCATGAACCTATCATCTCTCTTTTTTAAAGTTGGAAGACCATTTCATCAACTGCTGGGTAACTCAGTGGCCTAGTCTTCTGGATCAGTTTCCACTGGACCTCCTTGACAGGGGCTGGATTCAGTGGTCCATAGGGTTTCTTCCATCCCTGAAGTTCAAAGGATGTGGTGATTGTTGTCTCTTCTTCTTCTTCTTCTTCTTCTTCTTCTTCTTCTTCTTCTTCTTCTTCTTCTTCTTCTTCTTCTTCTTCTTCTTCTTCTTCTTCATTAGCAGCAGCAGCAGCAGCAGCAGCAGCAGCAGCAGCAGCAGCAGCAGCAGCAGCAGCAGAAGAAGAAGAAGAAGAAGAAGAAGAAGAAGAAGAAGAAGAAGAAGAAGAAGAAGAAGAAGAAGAAGAAGAAGAATCTGTCATGGCTTCCTGCAGCTGGTGCTGGATCTTTCTCATTTCCAATGAAGGTATTTCCTGGCCTTCTTATGCCAGTGCAGTCCTTTCGAACTGGTAGTACCAGTTGGAATGAATTGGACTGTGTCCACATTTCTATAAAGGACAGCATGAGTCACCAAAATGGAAGATGAATGAGAGCTGCATAAAACAGCATGTGCTAATTGATAGTTGCATATGGAAAGTTAATCAAAACATGACTTTCTAAATCAATTAAAAAGAAAAATGTCCTTCCATGAAGAATAGAAGACTGTGACCACATGATCCATGGATGAGCTTCCCAAGTACTGATCAATGTGAAGTGGTAACCTAAACGTATGTGGCCTTTCCCCCCATGAGTTTGTATCTTTAAACAAAGCATGGGATGAACAGTCCTTCAAATGGAGGGCAACATCCAGAGAAGGATTATATTATGGCCGCCCTTTTAATGGAGGGCTGTCCTCTCTAAAACACCACCCTACTTGAGACTTTTTGAATAGAAAACCTAGACTCATAAAATCATGCAGTTGGACAGGACCTCTTAAGGCCATCAAGCTCAACCCTCTGATCAAGGCAGGAATGCAAGCAGATCTGCCAGGTGGTTGTCTCAATTTCTCTTGAAGACCTCCAATGCTAGAGCCTTCACCACCTCCTGAGGCCACTGGTTCCACTGTATTAACGGAGGAGGTGTTTGGGTTTTCTGGACAACAAGTACCCTAATTTTCCATTCTGTGAAAAAGTGCAGGCACTTGATCAACACCGCAGCGATGCACATTGGAAGGCCTGGAGGCTGGCCCAACTCCACCTAAGCATCCGGTTTCTGCCTCCACTGCTCTCCAGGAGCTTTCTTTCCAAGATGGAAGCCGGAGAAACACTTTGGTGTGGGATGTCACTGAACCATAGCCTCTCCCAGTGCACTTCTCCAGACTGAGACCAGTAGGCAAGTTAGACAAGTCAAAAGCATGCACAGAACTGCCTGTCTCCGGGTGCTTTGGAAGGACACCTTCCCTGCCCTTGGGTCCTCCTGGAGATTTCCTTCTCCTACGACCGTTCCAGAAGACTGACCCAGTAACACCCTTCACTCGGCTGGTGTACAAAAATGCATACACTGATTCAGTGCCTCCCAAATGGCCTTGCAATCCAGGCACGGCTGGCTGGGTACAAAAGGATCTCTGTCGGGTCCATTCAGGCAGGAACAAGCGGGATTCAATAGCTCTGGGTCCATTTGAGGCCCAGAAACAGTACAGGCTTGTGTGAAGGTTGAATGAGGGGAATGGAGGGGGGAGGAGGGTAAGGGAGGGGGGAGCTGATGATTCGGTTAATCATTGAATCTCATTCCTCAAAAAGGAGACGAACAAGGGGAGGACTAAGGAGGAGGGGAATCATCATGAAAGCCAAGTTTTGCCCTGTCGCGCAGAAATAAGACGTTTCGTCTTTAAAACAATCCGAGGATTGGGGTGGAAAGCAAGGAGGATTTTATACTTTAAAATCTCCGCAGGAGGCTCGCCTGAATTCAAAGTGATAGGTGGAAGCTGAGAGGATGGATACAGAGCTTTAAGGAATCTAAAGTGCTGTCGTGGGACAGCACAAAATGTGGATTTTTGTTGTTGTTGTTGTTGTTGTTGTTGTTGTTCTTCTTCTTCTTCTTCTTCTTCTTCTTATTATTATTATTATTATTATTATTATTATTATTATTATTATTATTATTATTATTATTATTATTATTATTATTATTATTATTATTATTATTGCATGCAGCCCAATGGCTGGTCCGCACTGGCCAAAAGGAAGAGCAGTGACACAACCTTTGCCATCGTAACAGATGTTTTTTCACTGTTTATCTATCATCTGTCTGTCTGTCTGTCTAGCTAGCTATAAAATATGATTTCAATTTAAAGAACTCATTTTAAGGCTCAGTCTCAGTCTCACATGATATTTGCTCTTATGACTTCGGCTTCTGATTAAATTGCAGTATCCTCACAGAATGTGTGGCAATCAGTAGCACAATCTCGGTTTTATCTAAAGCTATTCTAAATAGAGAAGCTGGGCTCACTGAGAACCATTGGCTTAAAATTTTCAGCCAGAATGTTCTACACCCCGGGCCATGCTTCCCATCTATTTTTTTTTTTGAAGGATAACCTGCAGCAGATGGTATTTGTTATAGCACATTATGTGACCGAAATATTGTCATTTTCTTCTCTTAGACTTAAACTTAGTGGACTAAGTGTTTGAAAAGTCCAGCACGAACGGTACTGGGCACAAGTGATGAGCAGCAGACCGCTTGCCACGCAATCACCAGAAAACCACCGATTTATTGCAGCTGCACAAAGAACATATACTTGTTAGCACTACATACTGTCCAAAGTCCTGATTGAGTGAATTATGTGCGTACAAGGGTGAGGGTCTGCCGGGGAGGGGAGAGAGACAGTTGTTGCTGTGATCTCAGAGTTCACCTGACTTGCTCAGAATCAGACTTATGATGAGAAAGCCCCAGAAGCCCCAGTATAGATGCAGGAGCTCTTGAATTATCAGCAGCCATGCCCTCCCTGATGACCCTACCAGCAGTGGCAGCTTGCTGATAATTAAAGAATTCCTATTTTGAGGCTGGCGGTTACCAGATCTCACAATGAGAGTTGTGCAACTCTAGTTTCAAAGCAAAACACTTTAAAAACTGCCATTCCCCTCTGCTGGTGACATTGTCACCCTTATGCAAGGCGAACGTTCCTCAACAAGATTCTCCAAATACTGTAGTGTGAAGTATGAGTTCTCCTCCATTTGACACTGGTTATGGTTAGGTCTCATCTTGAACACTGTATCCAGTTCTGGACACTACAATTGAAGAAGGATGGCAACAAACAGGAGCATGTTAGGAGGAGGGCAACAAGGATGATCAGGGGACTAGAAACCAAGCCAGTGAGAAGTTTGCAGGAAACCCACCCACACAGATCAGTACTTACTGTTTGACTCCCACCATCTATTACAGCACAAATTAGGAGCCGTCAGGGCCCTAAACCACAGAGCAGAGAGCATCCGCACCTCCACAGAAGCCAAGAAGAAGGAAGACAGGCACCTGAAGACAGCCCTTAAGGCCTGTGGATATCCAAGGTGGGCCTTCAACAAAGCAGTGGGCCAACCCAGAGGTGGGGGTCTCAGGCACAGTCTATCTGCCACTTATCAGGCTGTGATTTCAACAATACCCCGACAAATCAAAAAAACTTCACGCCTTTACCACCAAGGCTATAGCTAACAACCCATACTTTATGGATTTCAGCACTTTAGGCCATTGTTCACCTTAAGGCTATTGAGACTGTTGTTATCTACCCAAGTCATTCAGGCCATTGTTCATCTTATGAGCCTATTTCAGACCAGGGTGACAAGAGATCAAAGTGAGTTTCTCAAGCCCTAGTCTACACCTCTCCTCCCCTCTCTGCCCACCCCCCATGGAAATCTCTGACTCCTAATTAAGAGAAGAAATAATCTTTTTTTCTTGAATTGTTGTAATGAGGGAGTCCTCTCTCCTTTTCACAAAACACGCTGCATGTTGAGTTTCACAGAGAACCGGACAACAAAGCAAGGAATGCTAGGGCCTTCAGAGGCAACCTCCCTGTTGCAACCCCCTTTGATCCAGCATGGGTTCCTGTGCATTTGCCCAGCCTCGAAATATACAGTCTTTCTGCTGTTTGTAGGAGTTCTTTGGCTGTGATGAAAGCAGCCGAACCAAAGCCCCCCCCCCCCGAGTTTGCCCACGGCTACTGATGACACCAGCTTCAACTTCAGCAGCTGGCTTTTCATGCCATCTTCTCCACTCTGTGCGGGAGAAAAGGCGTGCATCAAATTCTTGTCCATTCTGCTGTGGACTAACTTGATCCACGCCTCCCAAACTGAGGTTCAGATGGGAACACAGCTGTCTGCTAACTTTCCTGCTTGATGATGCAGTTCCTGGTTCACATCTGCTTTTGAAAATGGGTTTGTTGAGTCAAAGCAAGTTTAGAAAGATCGGACTGATCAGGAGGTGACATGGTATTGATCATGCATCACTTTTAAGTCATGCAGAAGTAAGATCGTGCCCTCTCCTGTCTTGCAAGGTAATGCACGATGAACAGCATCAGAACAGAAATGAAATTAAAATAATGTTTGAGATATTCCTCTCTTCTGAGACAGGAGCATTACAGTGGGGAGGGCGGGTGCCACAGTAGTTCCTGGGACAACTTCTCCCAGTATTCTCCCATCTCTTTGCAGGGGATTCTGGGAGTTATATTAAGAAAGAAAGAAAGAAAGAAAGAAAGAAAGAAAGAAAGAAAGAAAAAGAAAGAAAGAAAGAAAGAAAAAGAAAGAAAGAAAGAAAGAAAGAAAGAAAGAAAGAAAGAAAGAAAGAAAGAAAGAAAGAAAGAAAGAAAGAAAGAACATGCCGTCTTACTTAAGCTGACTCCATGAAAAAGATGAACTTCATAATGGGTTTCAAAAACAAGTGGAACGTCCATTAAACCCTAACCACATAAGAACATAAGAACATTAGAAGAGCCGTGCTGGATCACGCCAAAAGCCCTGGGAGTTATATTCAAAAAAGAAAGAAAGAAAGAAAGAAAGAAAGAAAGAAAGAAAGAAAGAAAGAAAGAAAGAAAGAAAGAAAGAAAGAAAGAAAGAAAGAAGAAAAACTACTTTTCTAAAGTTTCCAAAGAGGAAACACAAATCTATGGTGCTGTCTTCAGTCAGTGTTAGTCTGTGCAACTCCTTGCCACAGGATGTGGTGATGGCATCTGGCCTGGATGCCTTCAAAAGGGGATTGGACAGATTCCTGGAGGAAAAGTCCATCACAGGTTACAAGCCATGATGGAGAGGTGTAACCTGCAGGCTTAAAACCGGGGTACTTCAAGATGCAGATGCAGGGGAGTGGTATCAGGAGATAGAGATCTAGTCTCGTGCCCTCCCAGATGCATCTGGTGGGGCCACTGTGAGATACAGGAAGCTGGACTAGATGGGCCTTTGGCCTGATCCACCATGGCTCTTCTTACGTTCTTATGTTCTTATGAAGCTTAAGCCCAACACCATGTTTATCTGGATTGAAAGTAGCTTTGCAGACTTAGGATCCCATGTGCACGGGAATTGTTGTGTATATGGATAGGGGTAGGGGGGGTGTTTCTCTTAAGCCCCTTGAAAATGACCTGTTGAGTAACTCATGTTGCCAATGCATGGGGATGCCTCCAGTGATGGGTGGAGTCACCATTTTCTCATTTCCAGCCACCCCACATTTTCTGGTTTCTCTCTTTCTCTCGATCACCACCGAATGGTCTGTTAGAATGTAGAAACCAGGCAGAGGGCCTGTCCTGAACACCAAGGATATTATTTTATCATTGTTGTGAGTTATTTGGGGTGTTTGGCCATGTTCTTATAGTTTTTCTTCCTGACATTTTGCCAGAATCTGTGGCCGGTATCTTCAGGGGGCAATAAAACTAGTTCCCTGAGCTCCTTGCCCTCTGAAGATGCCGGCCACAGAGTCTGGCGAAACATCAAGCAGAAAAGTTTCCAGAACACGGCCAAACAGCCCGAAAAACTCACAAGAGCTATCAGATCCCACCATATAGATTTTCTAAAAAATTGTATTATTTATGTTATTTATTTTTGCATTTGTATACTGCTTCCATTTCCCAAAGGAACTCTGGGTGGTTCACACAAAAGGTTAAAAACAAACATCAATAAAAACAATATAAAATGGTACTGGGCAAGAGGCAAAAACGAGATGACCATTAAAAAAACAAAAACACAAACACAAACACAAACCTGGTACCGCATTAGCAATCGCCAAAGGCATCCCTGAAGAGCCAAGTTTTAAGGGTTTTCCTAAAGGATGCCAGTGAGGGAGCCTGGCCTATTTCACCGGGTTGCTTGTTCCAAAGTGATGGACCGGCCACCGAGAAGGCCCGTTTCCGAGTTACTACTCTAGAGGCCTCTCTGTGGGTGGCCACCCGGAGAGAGAAAGCCATTGAGGAATGGGTGGGTCGGGCCAGCTCTGATCGTAGGGAGATACGCTTTGCCAAATAATCAGGACCCAGGCCATGGAGGGTTTTGTACACCTTGTAGTTAGAGATGGGCACGACTCAAAAAAAAATGTGTTTCGTTTTTCGTTTGGTCGTTTGGGGATCCGTTTCGGTTCATTTTAGTTTTTTGTTTTTTTTTTTTTTTTAAAAAAATTCATTTCGTTTTCGGTTCGTAACGAAACGAAAAAAATGAAAACAAAAATGAAAAATTGCTGTTTCGTTAGAATTCTTTTCAGTTCAATGGATTTGCTGCAACGAAAACGAAAAACACAGCAAAATTGGTTGTTTCGTTTCTGTTTTTGTTTTGGTTTTTGAAAAATTTTTGTTTTCGTTTTCGTTACAAAATTAAACGAAAAAATGTAAACGAAAATGAAAATTTCGCTGAGTCGTGCCCATCTCTACTTGTAGTTTGTATTCATCACTTAGAGACTGTTCATTAATGAAGCAGTATTACAAATCCCCATTTTAAAGGTCTGCCCCCATATAGCCAGCCACCACCTTTCAACATAAGAACATACGAACATAAGAAGAGCCATGCTGGATCAGGCCAAAGGCCCAACAAATCCAGCTTCCTGTATCTCACAATGGCCCCACCAGATGTGTCTGGGAGCACACGAGACTAGATCTCTGTGTCCTGATGCCACTCCCTTGCATCTGGCCCTTGAAGTACCCCGGTTTTAAGCCTGGAGATGACACATATCTCCCTCATGGTTTGTAACCTGGGATGGACTTTTCCTCCAGGAATCTGTCCAATCCCTTTTGAAGGCATCCAGGTCAGATGCCATCACCACCTCCTGTGGCTGGCTGTTCCATAGACTAACAACGCACTGGGTAAAAAAAAAAATCTTTTGTATGTTCTCATTCTCCCAGCCCTCAATTTGAGTGTACGTCCCCTAGTTCTGGTATTTTGTGAGAGGGAGAAGAGGTTCCCTCTATCCACTTGACTCACACCCTGTATTATTTTGTACGTCTCAATCATAAACCCCCTCAGGCACCTTTTTTTAAAGGGAACTTCAGAAGAGGACTTTTGAAGATAACCTCAAGGTTTGAAAGAGGTGAACCAAGGAGAAGAGTCCTAATCCATGTTCATCTGCTCTGACCAGCTATGCTGGATGGATCTTGCCCTAACCAGCTACGTGAGATTAACCAGCGATGTTAATTTTTTAACCCAAAATAATGAATTTTGATACCTGAGGGCCAGGATATTGAGTCTGAAATAGAAGAGGTGTCATCAGCTGAACATTCCAGGTTGATGAGACCAAGACCTCTGTCATGCATGCAGATTTTCAGGAAATGTTTGGGATGGTATTTTGAAAGGATGAATAGTATGCTAATGAACTCCCTCCAATGAAGGTGGCTCACTTATTCTTCACACAAATGATGCACCTGGATTCACCATTAGTCATCCAATTAATTTCGAATCTGAAATGAGTTAGTAGCTGATTTCTCCAGAATAACAGACTTGAGGAACCAGAAAGAGGCACTCGATTCCTCCTCTATTATGCAGAACAGCCCTTTAACTCATTAGAACTAGTCTCCCAGTGCAGCAACAGACAGCTGGTTAACAGAAACTCCAGCGACTCAGAGTATATGGCTCCTGCAAAACTAAACATTGGAGGGGAGTACTTAGTCTCTTTCACTAGAGTTTCCCACTCTTGGTTTCTCGCTGTGCAAAAAAATTCAAAATATACCGTTGTCTTGTCATTGCATGCAATATTTCTCTATATTTATTGAATTTATCAGAAGGGTTTGTATACCATTCCACAAGCCGTTCAGAAATGTGATTTACAAATAGAACCTTATTCAGGCATTCCAGATGGAGCTAAATGCAATATGTAAACAGAAATGAGTGTCCTAGACCTAACTGTATACACTGTACTTTTTTTTGCTGCTCTAGTTCTATGGACAGCCACTAACTGAAGGGTAAAAGATTTCTCATCATGGGGATCCCCCCCCCCCCAAACCAGTTCCAAAGTCACAAAAGCAACTTTGACCTATGGCCAAAACCAACAGTGCTAACAATGCTAAGCTAACCCTAAACCCCATTCACCCTCATGGGTTTAATCCTATTTAGAATGCTGAGATAGGGTGCGTCTTGTTCAAAGGTTACTGAGGTGTTCAGTCCTACTCTGCAGTTAAGTGCTCCTGTGTGTTTAATTAGAAGTTTCCTTCGTACGTGTCTTCTCCCGTATATTGTTCCCCTACTTAGCAAATATGAGGAAGTGGCAATGATTTATCCAGTAATTTGGTTCTGTGTGGAGGATGGAAGGAGCTCTAAATCAAAGAAGGAAGCCACTAATCAAAATTTCCTCCACCCCATAAACAGAACCAATGGGAAAGAGATCCTAGCTCTTTAAAAGAGCTTGCATCAATGCAACAAAAGAGGAAGCTTTTAATTAAACACACTGTTACCCCTCAAGTATCAAATAACATCTGAACAGTCCACTGCACAATGACAGACATTGCTGTTGTGTTTTATCAGAAGGAGAGGCGGATGTCCTAGATCAGTGATGGCGAACCTTTTAGAGACCGAGTGCCCAAACTGCAATTCACAGCCCACTAATTTTTTTGCAAAGTGCCAATACAGTAATTTAACCTGAATACAGTGGCTATGAAGGGGCGATGTCGGGTGCCCACAGAAAGGGCTCCGAGTGCCATAGGTTCGCCAACACTGTCCTAGATCCTAACACAATATCAGAAAAGAGGGCAGCTGTAGTGGTCTGGTCAAGGATTCTGAATTTCTGATGTCTACAAATGTCCCTAAGAGCCCTACAGAAGTTTATAAACTTCCAGGGTAAAATCAGAAGCCTGCGTCAGTCTCAACTGACATTTATCCCAATTAAGGGTTAAGTTCAGAATGAAACCAGACAATCTTTTCCAATCATTTATTTATTTATTTTAGAGTATTTTTAACCCCGCCTTTCTCCTTGGAAAAGTACCCAAGGTGGCTTACAGTACTGAGGGATAATATACAGTCCAGTACGTATCATATGGATATTCATCTGAGTACCATTGTATAAGTGCTTTAATTGTTGTAATCATTCCAGGCAACATCAACTTGTCTAATTATACAAGCTTTATTTATCTACATTGCTTCTGTGGTCCACATATGCTCAAAAATAAAATCCCAAATATTCATACTTACAGCTCTGAAAAAACTGTCAAGATGGGTATTTTTTAAAATATTTTTGGCTACATAAATGATTAAACAGAAATCCATTCTTGCAACTTGTGAAAAGCTGCAGATGTGATTGTCATCCAAAATTCTAACAAGCATCAAAAAGTTACCAACAAAAGGTCATTCAAAACAAAACTTAAGTTGTAGGCAGAAATTAAATCACATTATAATTATGTTTCAAAATTTCAGCGGTCTAAAAAGGCTAGCTTAAATTCTTAGAAAGCACAATGAAAAACAGAAGACAGAGACTGTGTCTCTAAAATAAATCATCAAAAAACAAAAGCATAGCAACTTTAAGTAATCTTTAATTACTCGATGTCCTCACTCAACCAGACTAATTTGAATCTGTAGAGGAAAATCCATGTTGGTCGTCTTTTTCAATCTGGTGTGAGTGGCACAACAAGGGGCTGCTTTGAAATTATAAGTTGAATTCTGAATTCCCACATGTGTGTGTGTTCTCTGTATGTCTTCTCCCCCTATATTTATAATTCTTTCAGATGTTTCACACTTCCTCCCAATCTTTAAATAATCTCGTTTCCATGGACTTGAAGATCAAGGGGTCTTGACCTCCAAGATTTTTTTTAAATGGGAATCTTAATTGTTGCACTTACTGCAACTCAAGTGTTTTTAAACTGAATATCTGGCAGAGTAGCTGCCACAATAAAATAATGTCATTGTTAGGATTAAAATTTCTACAGGGGCTGGAGCAGGGGTCCTCAAAGTTTTCAAACAGTGGGCCAGTCCACCACCACCCAGACACTACTGGGGGCCGGATCACAGTCCAAAAGCAGCTGCGGAGGCTGGCTTGCTCACAAAACAGGGGTTAGGTGGGGGGGTTGCAATTGGTCCCAGGGGCCGGATTCAGGACCTTGGGGGCCGCATCTGGCCCCGGGGCCTTAGGTTGAGCACCCCTGAGCTGGAGTAACAAAAAAAATCTAGACTCCTAGAAACCTGGGAAGTCAGAATATTCTAGTTTTAAAGACTGCATATTATAAAGCCTGCATGTTTTTTCCAAGTTGTTTGTGATTGCGAAACAAGTTCAACTGCCAGGGTAGTTATGGCCTTGATTGACTGCAGCTAGCTACTTGTTTTGAAATAACTATAGCCAACTAATGTTCAACCTTCAAATTTAAAATCATTTTCCTTGATATGTTTTTCTATACAGTGGACGCTCGTATAACAAACGGTTTGCATAACATAAAATCTGTACAACATCAAAAACTACGGAGATAGGGCAAATTTGCTTAACAGAATCACCTATGGGGCAAATCCATGCAACATAAAAATGGTTGCAATTAGAGATTGCTCTGTTTTCAATGCATTCCTCTGGGAAATTTGTATAAAGGAAAATTTGCTGAACAGAATTTCATGTGGAACGAATTAATTCCTTTATACAAGGTGCCACTGTACACCCTTCATTATTTTAAAACTTTACACCAGTGGTTCCCAACCTTGGATCCCCAGATGTTCCTGGACTGTAATTCCCAGAAATCCGCTCCAGCAGAACTAGTGGTGAAGACATCTGGGTAGAGATGGGCACAAAACAAATTTTAAATTCATTTTGTTATTTGTTATTCATTTCGTTTGGGAACAAGACGAATAACGAACAGACCCAACAAAGAAAAATGAAACAAAACAAAACGGAAATTGCTATTTCATTATCTTTGTTTTTCGTTTTCCCATAGGAATGCATTGGAGCAATGCATTCCTATGGGAAAATGCTGGCAGTCCCCGTCCCCCCAGCGTAGGGGAAACCACAGGCTATTTTTTTTCCCTGCCGAAGTCACCGCCGATCAGCTGTAGTATGGGGCTTTGACAGGAACTTTACAACCTGGGAAGAACTGGAGCCAACCGGTTTGTGCCCATCTCAATTCAGCACTTCATGAATCAGTAGACATTTCATCTTACCGCAATCATAGTTCATCAATAGGATTCTAGCAAATCCATATTTAAAGCACAAGACATTATGTTATGCTATGCTAACCATTGGTGGCAACTTTCTATTGAATCCACCCACGGGTGTTCTGAATTTAGACTCATCATGCAAATGGGCTTTGTTTTCCAGGGGTTTGGACTAGAGATGGGCACGACTCAAAAATGGTGTTTCGTTTGTCGTTTGTCATTTACGGGGTCCGTTTCGGTTCGTTTTCATTTTTCGTGATTTTTTTGCAAAAAAAAATCGTTTTCATTTCGTTACGTAATGAAATGAAAAAATGAAAACGAAAACAAAAACAAAAAATTGCTGTTTCGTTAGCATTCATTACAGTTCAATGTATTTGCCGCAACGAAAACGAAACGCACGACAAAATTTCTGTTGTTTCGGTTTGTTTGGTTTCATTTTGGAGACAAAATTCATTTTTCGTTTAGTTACGTAACGAAATGAAAAAGCAAAAACAAAAACAAAAAATTGCTCGTTTTGTGCCCATCTCTAGTTTGGACTATGGCAGGGGTGTCCAAACTTTTTGCAAGGAGGGCCAGATTTGGTGAGGTGAAAACGGTTGGGGGCCAACCATTCAGCCGCATTTGGCCCCCGGGCCAGACTTTGGACAAGTCTCTATAACATGCAAGGAGGAAGGGAAGATGCAGCAGCAATGAAGCCAGGGGGCATGTAGGGTGGGCAGGTGGCTGGGGAGGGGGTGGTAGACAGAGGCAGGGAGGGCAGGCAAAACATAAAACTGCAAGCTGATGCCTCCATCCGGTATGGGGAATGGCCAGCTGGCGGGCATGTGTGACAGGCTGAGCCGGCAGGGGGAAGAGGCCACGGGCCACTCAAAATTTGTAAACGGGCCACATTTGGCCCCTGGGCCTGACTTTGGACATGCCTGGACTATGGGTTTCCCCAGTCCTACTTAGATAAACAGAGCATTGAACCTGGGGTTGTTTGGGGTGCAAAAACACATGCAGTACCCATAGAATCATAGAATAGTAATGTTGGGAGGGGGCTACTAAGCCATCAAGTCCAACCTCCCTGCTCCATGCAGGAATACTTATAAAGGATCTCTGCCAGGTGATTGTCTAAATTTCTCTTGAAGGCCTCCAGTGTCGAAGCACTCACCACCTCTTGAGGTCATGGGTTCCACTGCCGTACTGCTCTAATAGCCGGGGAGATTTTCCTGATATTCAGCCAAAAGCTAGCTTCCTGTAACTTGTGCCTGTTGTTGTGTGTCCTGCATTTTGGGATGATCGAGAGCGGATCCCGCTCCTCCTCTGTATGACAGCTCTTCAAATATTTGAAAGTTGCCATCATATCATCCCCTCAGTCTCCCACACACACCCCAGCTGAACATGTCCATGAATGACAATTTTTTTTCCTCAGGGAAAGAGTGGTTCCCCTGCATAGGCTGTATTTCTGGCCAGCATTCCTTGCTAAAATTGGCCTCCTTGGCCACAGTGTTGCCCTCCTCACAGACATGCCCAGTGAAGACATAAGAAAGGGCTCTATCACATTGTATGCAAAAAGCACATTTTTTATTTTTTTAAAAAATTTGCATCTGGTCCCCACCGTGATGCACTTCGAAAAAAATGCAGGCCTCTGCCATGCCTCCTGAAGCGCAACCCACTGATCCGTGTGCCTCCGATAGTAATTTTTAGATCCACATTTTCAGAGAATTGAAGTGCGCCTCAAAAGTAAGTGGGGGGGCGCTGTTAGTGCACATTTTTTGTTATTCTGCTCAACTTATTGATATCTTCTTAAATTGATTTGTTCTTTAAAATAAAAAGCGGATTACTGATACAGGAAAAAAAACAGTTTGTCATGTCCTCCAGCAGTAAAACTAGAAACCCGGCATGCCTTTAATCAAAGTGTATCTATCAATCAATCAATCAATCAATCAATCAATC
Source organism: Phrynocephalus guinanensis (assembly GCA_037367245.1). Taxonomy (NCBI): domain Eukaryota; kingdom Metazoa; phylum Chordata; class Lepidosauria; order Squamata; family Agamidae; genus Phrynocephalus; species Phrynocephalus guinanensis. The sequence continues at coordinate 4,640,159 of CM074739.1, forward strand.
AATCAATCAATCATCATCATCATGGTGATGGAGAAAATAGCTTTTCGAAACAGCAATTTGATATGCTTTTGGCCCATGGGGATGCTTGAACAGAGCATAAAAAATGCTATTGTGGGGACGGAAAGTGCGCATCAAATGCCACGTGACTAGTCTTGGGGCGCTTTTACATGACCCCTAAGATCCGCTGGCCACTTAAATTCGGACCAGAGATCTTAGGGGCTTGTCACTCTTCCTGCTTCCCCACCCCTCCGCACTTCCTGGCTGCTGGCTGCGTGAGGGGAGGGAGAAAAAAAGGAAGAAAAGATCGTGCCTCACCTCTGTTCTGGCTCTCCTTCTGGCTCTCGCTCTTGCCGGCAAGATTCCTGTGTCTGTAAAGTAGCTCTTAAAGGGGCGGGAGCCAAAAAAACAACAAACAGAAGGGAGGAGAGCCCCGCACTCACTATCTTTACACCGCATCAAGGAATTTTCAGGACGGAAGAGCAGGTACTTGAAAGGTGCGCTAGGATGCACTAAAGTGGGCGTGGTTGCACCTAATTTCCTGTAAACTCCGGAGCTGGTGGGTAAACATTTTAAAGCTCCGGAGCTGGGAGCCATTTGCCCCGGAGTTTAGGGGTCGTGTATAAACGCCCTTGGAGAAAGTACACATTAAATCAACATGCACATTTAGTGTGTGTGTGAAAGAAAAGTGGCTTTTCTCAGTCACTATTCCACAGGCTAAGACAGTTGAGCGAAATGGGCGCTTGCTCCTTTTGAAGAGAAGGAAGATAGATAGTCCATCTCTTTCTACGTTTAAATGGCTTTGAAGCCATGTTAATTTTAATGCAGTAACTCATTTTAATGGTATTTGCCAGCTCTGATTTATTGTTCTGTCTTTTTTTAAAAAAAAAAAAGCCACATCTGCAGTGCTTTTAAATCTGCGTTCTAAGCCATCTTTGTTCCTGTAAAGGAGAAAGGCTGGATCTGTTTTAATTAACCAAGTAAGTAACATTTAAGTACTTCAGCCATGTAGAGGGGAAATACTGTTGAGGCTGAACATGAATATGGACCAAATGGCTCATTAATGTCCCTTTCGTAAGGCACTGTGCTCACAACTAAAGATGGGCACAAAAATAAAAAATGAAATGAAAGAAACTGTGTTGGCCCAAACTGAACCGAACTGCTTTTTTTCCGAATTGGAAACCGAACCAGGGGAGTTTCCTTGGAGACTTCCCTGGAATTTCCCCAAATCTGGAGAAGTTTGGGGTTCAGGGGTCTGAATTATTAAGCTCCAAATTGGGTCCCCCAAGTAATTTTAAAAGTGTTTTTTTAGAGCAGGGGGGGGTCAGTTGGATAGTAAGGGGAAAGGTGGCAAAGCAGTAATTTCTCACCCTGCTTGAACCGGAGAATTAATTGCTTCCTCCTGTGTAGTGGAGTGGTAACTTAATGCTTAATATATTTTCTGGGTTGAAATTCCACTCAGCAAGTATGACATAGTGGAAGCAGTAGTACAGGGGAAACTATTTAAATTCTCCAATCTGATTTAACAATTAAACATAACATAAGAACATAAGAACAGCCCTGCCAGAACAGGCCACAGCCCGTCCGGTCCAGCATTCTGTCTCACCATTTGCTTCAGGGTATTCCCAAGCAGATGTCTTCACCTGCTTGCGATTCCCTGCAAATGGCATTGAGAGATATCCTGCCTCTCTCTCCAACCCAGAGTTTGTCCTTAGGCACCCATCATGATAGCCACTGATACCCTTTCTTGATACCTTTCTCCAATCCTTTCATGATAGCCACTGATACTTTTCTCCAATCCTTTCTTAAAGCTGTCAAGGCCGACAGCTGTCACCACTTCTTCTGACAGGGAGTTCCACAGACCAGTGATCCTCTGGGTGAAAAAGGACTTTCTCTTATTTATTTGAGATCTAGCACCCAGAAGTTTCCTGGAGTGCCTTAGTGTTGTGCGATAGGCAAAAAAAAAAAAAATCCTTATCTACTTTGTCCACACCGTGTATGATTTTATCAACAGTCCAAAAGAAAAGCAAATAACCTCTAACCTAACCACTGAATGAGAATGGGATAAGTGAAAACTCACCAATACCGAATTTGGGTACTGGTCAAAAATTCCCATCCGGGCCATATGTGACCAGCTACTCTCATTCTCGATCTTAAGTGTTGGAGGGAGGGAGAGGTCCCCTTTGCAGAAGAGGCCTTAAGCTGTCCCTCAGTGCAGTCATACCTGGGTTTTCTGAACATTTAAATTTCCTGTGTATTTTTTCCCGGGCGGACACGTGGTTTTTAATGAACAGTTGGTGTCCTCTCCTCTGCGTTGCACTTTCCTATTCTGGTTCGGTCCTAACCTGTATACTACACATTTTATCCTACTTTCCGGCTCCAATTTCCAAGCCTCCATGGCAAAAACTGTTTTTACTGCGTATTTTCTGTGTCCTATTGTGGCAACAGAAGCAAATAAGTAAGCATTTTTGAGCAAAGTTTCTAAGTCCAGCCCCTGGCGGTGGTTTAGGAAACTTCACTGAAACTGCTGTTCGAGGGGCGTGGTTGGCTGGGAGCAGAATTTGCTTCTCTTCCTGGTTAGCACGCGATCTTTTACTGAGTAGTTTGCTGACGGGAAACTATGCAGGAAACGCAGGTCTGACCATGGTCCCTGGGAACCTCTTAAGAAGCTGCCAGTTGTAGTTTGCTCCACTGATGGGGCATTCCAAAACCACAGCCTTTGCAGAGAAATCCTTTTACTCCTGTTGGCGAGAGCTTTTGTGAAGATTGTTTCATTGTTTTGCATTAAAACACACGCAAACAATCTTATCGTCATGCTGCGGAGTGGAATGCAATGAAAGTGAAGTACTGTTTGAAAGCCTGAGAAGGACACCAGGTGCAATGCAGGTTGTATAACTACGGCTGAAAGCTGGCAGGAAGGGATTTACTTTCTCATTAGGGCTCCTGTGTTGAGTCCCCACCCACAGCCAGCAGGATGCGAGGCCAGGCATGGCTAACGGCCTATCACACAAAAGCAGGAAATGCATCAATGAAAAAGAAGACAAAAGGAGCCACTTTGCATAAAATGTGCATTCGCTGATGTTTATGCACAACTGCCTACGTACAACTGCATATTAAAATTTAATTGCTGCAATCTGATTTGGAATAGGATATATTGCTATATCATAACATACCAGGGTATACTGTGACTTCTATGCCTCTTCCATCAACCGTTTGGATGATCGTGGTGGGCGGGCCGTTCAAAACAGCCTCTTCTTTAACTTTCTTTTTCTTAAAATTAGTAGACAAGGACTTGAAATCTTTGCTAATAAAGAATGTCTTCGGACATTTTTAAAAAGTATTCTCTGCTAGAAAATGTAATGCAAAAGGAGACATTAGAGCCACCTTTGAAAAACACCTAGTGGAAGTTAATGTAGACATACATGTGTGTGTGTCTCCCCTTCCTTCCTTCCTTCCTTCCTTCCTTCCTTCCTTCCTTCTGAACGTGGGGCCTCCTTGGATCAGCTGCCATCCTTCCTTCCTTCCGTTTCCTTCACCACTGAGTCTTTTGGGAGAAAACCTACCTACCTACCTACCTAGAAGAAGCTTCTGAATGTGGGGCCTCTGATACTTGGATCAGCTGCCATGGCAGAAGGAGCACGCTGGATAACTCAGCGAGAGATGTAACAGGCTACAGAGACAAAGGCCGTTGGTTGGGTTCACCACTGAGTCTGCTGGGAGAAAAGCCATCCTGTGTAGCTTTGGGGAAGCTGCACCGTCCCAGGAGGCCCTTAGAAGAAAAGGAATGGTCAACCACTTTTATGTATTCCCTGCATAGAAACCCCTGCAAAGGATTTCCATAAGTCAGAATTAGGTGGATGGTGCATAATTGTAATTATAATGGTGGAAGGAGTCCAGTGGGCCAAGCAAATGGAGAGTTTAATTCCCTCCTGCACCAGGTCTCAAGGAATGGATGGAACCCACCCACTCTCCAAAACCGCCTTTTAGTAGTAGGGGAACCACTGGCCGGTTTTTAAGAAACTGATGTGTGATCTGTGGCGGCCTTTCAGAAGGAGAAACAGAACGAAAAAGCCTGCAATCAGCTATAATTAGCTCTTACAATGCTAAAGTATAATTTGCACTGAATTATTCATAAACTCCAGTCTCGGTTCCACCACAGTCAAGTTAATTTCCTGCTTCCCTCCATCTGAAAATGTGAGGAGAAAGGAGGTTTCAGTGATGATGGGGACCATGAAGGGTGCCAAGCGCCACCCCCGGTACCCATGAGCACAGACATTGACTACACTCCCCAATCCATACCCGGTCACCGTACCACTGCTTCGTAGGAGCTCACGCTAGACTCCATTGTGGAGTGGCCAGTGAGCTCTGATTTTGGTTGCTTTAATGAGAGACACCTCTTCTGTTACTATATGAAAAGAACTATTTATTTAACTAGAAGGGAAGGGTACACAGGAGGTTTCTAACTATAACTATTCCAACAGCCATCTTGCTAAGCCAGGAACATTCTTGTCTCCTCCTCTCTAAGAATACAAGGCACACAAACTAACTAGACTTCTACCAGAACATTCCAGGTGGTGTGATCTCAACAACCAATAGGCTTCACTCTTCAGATTAAATCCAGCCCATAATACTCTACGTTCACATTAACCCTGTAATGGCTGAAATGCAAATCTTGCCAAATCTTCCAACACTTCCTCCATGTTCCAAGACACCCAATGACCCAACAAACAAGAGTTAGGAAACCACTGCTCAGTGATGGCTGCCTGGCCAAAAATGGGAAGACCACAAATGTGGTACAGCTTAACCTCTAAATCAGTGCTTCCCAACCTTGAATCCTCAGGCCTTCTTGGACTGCAACTACCAGAAATCCTGGCCATCACTGCTCGTGGTGAAAACTTCTAGGAGTTTTAGTCAAAGAACATCTGGGAACCAGCGCCCTAAATATTTAAATCTGTTGTTGAATTGCCTGTACCATCACAACGTTCAACAGCAAAACCACCAAGTGAATGACACACATTTCCTCTATGGCAGTGGTGGCAAACCTTCGGCACTCCAGATGTTTTGGACCACAACTCCCACAGTCCTTTGTCATTGGCAATAAAGACTTGGAATTTTGGGAGTTGTGGTCCAAACCATCTGGACTGCCATAGGTTCGCCACCACTGCTCTATGGGCTTGTGCAACCGAAAACAAGGCAAATGCCTCCTTTATTTGGGTATGTTTGGACACGACATTAAATAACTGAAGGCGATGGTAGATATGTGTTCATTACTAAGTCCATCCTGCATGACTGTCTTCTCCAGGAGCAGCGCGAAAGACAGGCTCCACGTTTGCAGATTAGGCGTCTGCCTAATTGTCGAGCTAATTGCATCGAGGGGGAGGGGGAGCAAATAAGCAAACAGCTGGAGATTAAGAAGAGCTACCCAAATGAAGAACGTCTTGCAGAGCTAAAAGGCACAATTAGGATAAATTTCTTCCGCACACCGGCTGCATATCTTAGGCCCGCATACACTTTCCCTACCTTCTCTGTATCGCTTACCACTGGATTTGTTCAAAGCACCCCAGTGAGAAGGATCAGTCCCGCCTCAGTGATGACAGCAGGAAGGCAACCTCTTCCTTCCGTGATTCACAAAAAAAAAAAATATGTGTCATGACACTATGTCAAGGAGAAGAGGAAGACCTGACTCAGGTGGTGATGCATCAGACCATTCGAGGCAATCAGCTCATTGGGAGGGAGGGCATCGACCCACTAAGTTCAAACATTAAAGGAGCTATCCAAGGTGCTAAACCTATTTATGCAGGGTTGAGTTCTCAGAACTTTTCATAGTTCCAGTAAAGTTTGGACTAAAACCCTAAATGGATCCAGTGACCTGTCAACTGCAGAGTGTTGGCCTGCATAGGCTTCATGGTGTGTCAAAGAGGTTTTTCTGTAGCAATAGTAGCAGGTACTGCCTTCCTCCTGGCAGGATGATTAAGGTTGCTGCAAGTTATAATGATCACCACTAATTTTGATGCTTATCAAAGGTGTTCAGACAAAATTGTGGAGCACACGGTGCCAGAATGCCTATAGTTACAGTGGATGGACATGGGAGAAAATTTCACCATTTGGCTTTTATTTTAATGGGTTATTCTAATCCAAATATCTGGAACCAAGAAAGGGCACAACTGGTGGTCAGAAATATTTACATTTACATCACATTGCATTGAGTTCTATAGAGCAAAGCTGAAAGTCTTCTAGAGACACTCTTTCATCAATGCATGCACTGGTCTAAACAGTGTTTCCTCCTGAAAAAGGCAGGAAATGGATATAATGCATAAATAAAATGCACATACAAATGTACAAAAATAAATCAAGCCATACTGCTTTTTTCCACTCAGAACTGTTGGAGTTTTTACAACCTCACAGGCTGCCTGTGCTTTGAGTGACTGGGAGGGACCTTTCTGGGCTAGGATGGCTGTCAATCTACCTGGCACTAACCAATCATTGCCTCCTACTTCTGGATTCAAAAAGAGTCCCACCTCTCTTCTGAGTGTCTCTTTCCCTCTCTTTTTAGTCTGTTGAGGTCCATTTGTTAGGTTACTGTTGATCTGTTCAAAATTGTAAGTAAAGAAATGTTTTGTATTCTTTCTTCTACAAAGCTCTCAGAGTGAGTTATTAAGATTTTAAGTGCTAGTTAATGAGAAAGGGGTGGACTATCATCTAGCTATTCTGTAAGTTGAACTGTACTGCATAGCAAAAGGAATTTCACCAGAAACGCAAAACTCTGCATGAAGAACAACCTCAGGTGCATAGGAACTAGATAGAACATGAACTGGTTATTAAAATATTTTGCCGGCTGAAGGAGGAGGAGGGGAGGGAAGATATTTTTGAAGAAAAAGCACAGAAAGGTAGCACTTTCCTTTAACTCCTAGATAGAGATGGGCACAAAATGAACAATTTTTCGTTTCCATTTTTGTTTTTCGTTTCGTTATGTAATGAAACGACAAATGAATTTTGTCTCTAAAATGAAACGAAATGAACAGAAACACCAGAAATTTTGTCGTCCGTTTCGTTTTCATTATGGCAACACATTGAACTGCTTTAAATGCTAAAAAAAATCACAAAAATTGAAATAAATGGTAACGAAATGGTAATGAAACAAACAAAAACAAAAACAATTTTTTTTGCAAAAATTCACGAAAAACGGAAACGAACTGAAACGGACCCCCTAAATGACAAACGACAAACGAAACACCATTTTTTTTAATTCATGCCCATCTCTACTGCTAGATACCAGAATATGGAGTTCCATGGATCCCTGACTGAGCAAGGTTCATCTCATCTTCTCGATTTCCGAATGGCATTGCATTGTGTCAGCTCTTTGGAAAACATGGCACTCACATCTGGATATTGCTTTTAACTGCCATTATTAAAAGTTGTGAACACTTAGACCTCTCAACCCAACCTCTGTCTGGTCTGCTTGCACAAGGTTACAAGCTAGCACACATCCAGCATATAATATCTGCCCTGCATCCACTCTTCCAGAAACTGGGGGTGTACTAGCATGCATCTCTCTCTCCTCTCCTGCATCTTCCAGCTGCAATCCCTGCAGAACTGATGCTATATGGAGTGGACTGGAGTATAAGGTTGAAAGAAAAAGAATGTTGCACTCTGTTCACTTTGTTTGTATGTGATGCAGTGTTATTTATATATTCAATAAAATATTCATAATTTTTAAGTCTTTTCCGTCTGCTCTGGGGCATTGCAGGACGCCCCGAAGCGGAGGAAAGTCAAATCACGCCAAATCACGGTAAAAAATAAAAAATGAAAAAATGAAACAACAAAATGAACTTTTTCCGAAAAAAAATCGTGAAAAACGGTAATGACCCGAAATGGAAACGCAACAAAAAACGAAAAAACGAAATGACATTTTTCCTATCATGCCCATCTCCAATATAAAGTAACTAAGGAAGGGATGGAAGTTACTTCCAAAAAAAACTTAGCGAAAGGTGGTCCAAAACAAAGAGTAGACAAATATCGCTGCCTGCGAGTATAGTTCTGAAGACACTGTAGCATAAACTGGATAGGAAGGAAAGCGTTCAATTCATGGAACGCTGGGCTTCTAAAACCTCATCAGAGCAGCCAACACCTGCATCCCAAATGTGCTTGCAGCCTGACACAGCTATCAAATGCTGTGCCTTTGTGTGTAAGGGAAAAACAGAGATACAGTGGTACATTGCATAAAGGAATTAATTCGTTCCAAATGAAATTATGCTAAGCAAATTTTCCTTTATACAAATTTCCCATAGAAATGCATTGAAGACAGAGTAACCCCTAATTATGTTGTACGGATTTGCCCCATAGACAATTCTGTTAAGCAAATCCCCCCTATCTTCAGAATTTTTTTATGTTGTACAGATTTTATGTTATGCGAACTTTTTGTTATACAAGGGTCCAGTGTATGTAAATATAGATGCACACACACACATACACACATAACACACCCCAGGGGTGAAGTATTCTGTGCAAAAAAACCAAAACAGCTTGTTGCCACTCGGGTGTGCTGAGAACTCCAAATATAGATAGATAGATAGATAGATAGATAGATAGATAGATAGATAGATAGATAGATAGATAGATAGATAGATAGATAGATAGATAGTGTCAAGCCCCGCAGATAGATAGATAGATATAAAACAAAATAAACCTCCTTGTAATCACCAAGGCGACAGCAAAGAAAGCTTTGAAGCCTCCAGTGTGTTGGTAACATCCTTCTTTTCTTGTTGTAGTTATACATTTTCCATTGTGGGGGGGAATCCAGCTGTTGCTATGGCAGCATTGTCAGATGTTACCAGATCTGCTGAGCTTTGATGCCAACTTGAATAGAATCCCTCCTCCATCCTTATAGAAGTCGTCATCATCATGGCACACAAACGATGGTGCAGGAGACAAGATTTCAGATGCTGTGCAGGGGGCAAGAGTCTCTGTCCTGAAATTTTAGGCTTTTCGCCTCCTTTTCAGGTGCCTGACCTGTCCTGAAACCTTGGGTTGTGAGGATGAGCAAAGCTATGCTTTCCTTGGTTTGTTCCCGCTTCACTGTTTGGCTTCTCCCTGGGGCAACGGGAAGAAAAAGACCTTCCCCTGGAGATCTGGTGTCATCCTCTCTTCCAGTCCAGTGTCACTCAGTTCCGCCTTCACCCTACTGGGTCTTCCTCTGGTCTGCCTTCAAAGCCTCAGGGCAGAAACAGACCAGACACCAGCTTCACCCTCAGAAGCTGATAAAATGTTTTCTCTCCTTTGGTGCACTTTCCACACACACCCTCAAGCTTTGGGACTTGCACCGTCAGCTTGCACATGAAGCCTGTTTTTAAATCTATGTGTACCTGTTTTTAAATCTATGTGAAATGTTTTAAATGAGTTTTATATAGCAACCACAAAATTTCGTTGTTCCTGCAAGGGGGCAATGACAATAAAGATTCCTATTCCTATTCCTATGCCTTGCTCCCATTGACCACTCCCTGAACGTCCCAGCATGTGGGGTTGTGGGGCCTTATGGGGAAAAAACAGATGCCCTTTAACTCTTAAGACAGCTCTGCTTCTAGTTACAAAGCTGGCATTCCATCTGTTTCTGCTCCCTGAGTGAAACCCCTTATTTTATGGAGAAGCAGGGAAAGAGGCAATGTGTAAAATATGCAGGTGGGTCTAAGGAGCAGGGAGACCTTTGTAAATTACTTCATCAAATAAATGATGAAGGACTTAAGATGTTCACAACAAGGGCACAGCCACAACTAACGGCAACCACAGAAATGGAGAACGTATTTCAAAACCTGAGAGATCCCAGACAGAGCCTTCAAAGCCTGGACAGTCGGGGAGGAAGAAATAACACATCTGGCCACTGGCCACCTGCCCCCCAGGTAACAGCACCATGGGAAGGCTTCCCCCCCATCCACCAGTCACAGAATGTACTGCCACTCAAAACCCATCTCTCCTCCTCCTTTCAGAAGAAAATCTCAGCTCCGAAGGCCAGCAGGAATGAGGTGTGCAGCCTAGTTTCAGCAGCCTCTGTGGGGACTTTGACATTTCAGGAAGGACAATCTCCTAGACCAGTGGGAGAGATCTCCAAGATTTCTGGGTGATCACCCATCCATGTACTACAGGGGGGGATATGACTGAGACGTACAAAATTATGCAGGGCATGAGTCAAGTGGATAGAGGGAAGCTCTTCTCCCTCTCACAAAATACCAGAACCAGGGGACATCCACTCAAACTGTGGGTTGGGAGAATGAGAACAGACAAAAAAAATTAAGCCAGTGCGTTGTTAGTCTGTGGAACTCCCTGCCACAGGATGTGGTAATGGCACCTGGCCTGGATGCCTTCAAAAGGGGATAGGACATATTCCTGGAGGAAAAGTCCATCACAGGTTACAAACCATGATGGAGATGTGTAATCTCCAGGCTTAAAACCAGGGGACTTCAAAGGCCAGATGCAGGGGGGTGGTATCAGGAGACAGATATCTAGTCTGGTGCGCTCCCAGAGGCATTTGGTGGGGCCACCGTGAGATACAGGAAGCTGGACTAGATGGGCCTTTGGCCTGATCCAGCAGGGCTCTTCTTATGTTCTTATGTAGACAGGCCTGACCCTGCTTAGCTTTTTAAATCGAACAAGATCGGGTGTGTTCAAGACTGAAATAGTGTTCCCTCCTGCCATCTGTTGCAACACACATACACGCACACACACACACACGCACGCACGCACGCGCGTGCGCGCACACACACACACACACACACACACACACACACACACACACAGAGAGAGAGAGAGAGAGAGAGAGAGAGAGAGACTCAAGCAGAGGATTTGCACACTTCTCTGCACTTTAGCTCAAGTGCATGGAAACAAGGGACATTCTTTTTTTTATTTTTGGCCAAGGTTCTCTCCTTCAGAAAAGACACTGCCTTTGAGTTATGCCTACTTTATCATCCTAATATGAACCCTTGAAGACACTTAGATTCTCTCCAAACATAATATTAAAGTCATTACCCCACAAAACGTATGCAACTCAGACCCTGTCTGGAGAACAACCATACGTCAGTTTTCATTGTCTTTAATTCTAATGATTTCCCCCAAATGACCCCTGAAATGAAAACTGGTGATGAGAATCTTCTGAAAGAAATCTTTATTTCCAGCCCTGCGTAGAACTCCATTATTGCTGCATGGGAGTGCAGCAATGATCTTGTGCTAGTAGAGCTAATCCAGATTCTAGAAGGCAATTCTAAAAATGGGGGTAGTCAACCCCCTCCCAAAACCATATAAATTCTCCATCGTCTTGTTTTCACAAAAAAAGGATGAAGAGCAGCAATATTCTTCTCCTTATCAGTGATGGATGGTGAGCTTTCTTTAAGAATCTGAAGAACTAAGTGAGTTGTTTGCAACTTTAACCATCACCTCTCTGTGGGTATTTTGTTGCTCAAAAGGCTAATAGAGAAGTTTTACATTAGAGGGACCTGGTGGGTGGAGAAGAGCTTCATGCCATCTGCTGAGGCTTTAAAACTCCTTGTTGAGGGTGGTATCAGAAAAGCCCAAGGAGTTTTGGAAGTATTCCTTCCACCGCTTTGAGCACATGGATATCTAGATTCAGTCACCAGTGTCATGAGTTAAGATACCTCAGGAACCAGGGTGTAAGATCACCCTGGGAGGTTTGGGTAGGGATTGTTCAGTGTTACCAAACTGTGTGAACTGAGTACCTAAACTGCAACAACGGTTGCCTTCTTGCGTGAATTTTTGAAAATTAAGAGCATAGGATGGGTCGCTCGCATCTCTGTGAACCACCAGCTTGTCTTGCTGTGCTTGCTGGCTACACTGGTCTTCATCTGTCGGGCATCCTGTGATGAGGGTTCCTACATGGCAAGGGGTTGGACTAGATGGCCCTTGAGGTCTCTTCCAACTTTATGATTTTATGATTCTATGGGCATGAACCACCAGTTTTGCAGTTTGTGCTGGTTCATTTCTTGGCTGAACAGACATCCAATGTTTCCCAGCAGGGAGGAGCCAAATACCTGTTTAACCCAAAAAACAAAAACAAAAACAAACTGGGACAAACCCCCGAATCAGCAATTCATGCCCACCTCTGTTCTTCATTTCACAAAGGGGAGATATTTTGCCCAATTGCAAAACTCGAGTATTGAGGAAAACAGCTGCTTGTCTCCTTCTCATAAAAGAAGCAAAAACTATCATGAAGGTGAACAAACTGTCAATGGGGTGTCCTGTCAGGGCCAAGTAATTTCGCAAGCTCTCTTTGCATCCTTATCAGGGACTCTATGAGGACAAACAATGAGAAAAGTCAGCGCAACCACAGGGATGAAGAGAATCAAATCCACCAACCTGGAGTAGAGCTTAGAAAATTTATTTGGCCTGTAATTCCCAGAATCACTCCTCTAGGATGGGGAAGTTTCCCCAAATCTGAATATTTATCAGATAATTTCTAAAATGTCTATAAGAAATTATCTTCCTTCTTTCTAACTGGTGCCCACAGCAAAATATGTGACAATCTGTCTTCCTGTAGCTTGAGGCCATTATTATATGTTCTTCCCTCTGGGACAGAGATGGGCACGAAACAATTTTTTTGTTGTTTTGTTTTTTGTTTTCCCTACAGAACATTTTCTGAATGAAATATTTAAAGAAAAATGAAACAAAATGAACTGGAAATTTTCGGTTTGTTGTGATTCCTTTTTCGTTAATGGCGTCGTTGCCGCGCGGTGTAAAATAAAAGTATGAAACATGATTTTAAAACCAACTTTAAATCAAATAAAAACGATTAAATATTTACTAAATATGGCTGATAATCTGTACAAAGTTGATGCCCAGTGCTTAAAACATGTAATTCTGTGATTTGCTCTGATTGATATGGGAGCCTTGCTTCTATGGGGTTGGAGTCATTCCCCTGGCTCTGGGGGATGTGGAGCCTAATACACATTCTCTGCCTGTGTGGGTGGCTTGCTTCTTTGGGGGTAAAGTTTTTCTCTCTCTCTCTCTGTCAAAAATCCATATGAGAGAAAAGCATTTTAAGAAAAGGAAAACCCAAAAAGAAACAAAAAAACGAAATGAATTTTTACTTTAAAAATTGTCAAAATGAAATAAGGAAAAATGAACTGAAAAATGAAACAAAACACATTTTTCCCCCGTTTTGTGCCCATATCTACTCTGGGATGATCGAGAATGGATCCTGCCCCTCTGCTATAGGGACTCCCTTTCAAGGATATGAAATGTGCTCTCCTATCTTTCTCCAGTCTCCATTTCTCAAGACTTAAACAGGACCAGTTCTTTCAGTCTTTCCTCCGTGGGGGCGGGGGGGTTGTTTCCAGTCCCCTTGTTGCCCTCCTCTGAATTTGCTCTCAGTTTTTTGCCATCTGGTTTTAAGTGTGGTGTCCAGAACTGGACACGGTATTGGGGGGGTTAACCAGAGCGGAGCAGAAGGGAAATGAATACCCTCAATGGGATTTGGAGATGATGCACGTTCCGTTAGATGCACTTGCTGAGAGCAGCAGGGGCTGACCTTTGGCACCAAGCCAGAGTTACCCACATCCAGGGGCTTTTGTTGATTTCCGCATCCTTTTTTGCAGGACGTGCATCGGCAGCAAATTTTCCTGCAGGCAGCAATGGGTCGCCACTCCCCCTCCGCATAACTGTACCATCTGCCCTGTGCCTGCAGAAGCTGGGATCTGTAATATTCCACTCCTGCTGCCTTTGCGAGTTTCCCCCCTCCTTTCTCGGCTGCCCAAGCACCAGCCTTTCCACAGCCTTCAGAGCCAAATTTCTCTTTGCGAACAGTGGCAGCAAAGGGTGCGAACTTTGGATGGCATACAGCTGATCCCAGATCGGAGTTTGGAAAATTTGCTAAATTGGATTAAGAACTCCAGAATCACCAGGATGGCATCACCAGTAGACATTCTGGTTGTAGAACTCTGGAGATTGCAGTTTGGTTCCATTCAGCTTCACAGCTCTTTCACCGGTGCCCCGGTAGCCCTTTTCCCGACCCCCTTTGGTGGGCACCCATTCAGAGCGTGTGGCATGGGGTACACACCATGCAACTGAGTGGGGACCCACTAGAGGAGATTGGAAGCCAGGATGACCTTGGAAGAGCTGTGAAAGACAACTGCTGTTCATGCCCAAATCTAGTCCAAAGTATTAACTTTCCCAACCTCTGGGTTCATTTCTCAATTGCCTTACTCTAACAAAGGCAAACCTCTAAATCGGTGGTTGTCAACCTGTGGGTCCCCAGATGTTCCTGGACTGCAACTCCCAGAAACCCCTTTCCGGCACAGCGAGTGGTGGAGGCTTCTGGGAGTTGCAGTCCAAGAACATCTGGGGACCCACAGGTTGAGAACCACTGCTCTAGATGTTTTGGATCACAACTCCCATCATCGCTGGCAACCGGCCATGATAGATGGAGCCTGAGACAATTATGTTCTCAAATATTAGGGGGTGACTTTGCTAAATCTTTCAGGGCTCTAATTGAGTGTCACAGTTCCAATACGGTGGAACCTCATATAACAAGCGGTTTGTTTAACAGAAAATCCGCTTAAAGGGAAAAATTCCAGAGATAGGGGAGAATCGCCTATGGGGCAAATCTGAAAAACAGAAAAAACTGTCACAATTAGGGAATAATCCATTTTCAATGCATTCCTATGGGAAATTTGAACAAAGGAAAATTTGCTTCACATAATTTAATTTGGAACAAATTAATTCCTTTATACAAGGTACCACTGTATTTCCCAACAGTCTGGCTCATGATGATGAAAGTCTTCCAGAGGTCTTTGAACTGCAACAGCCTGCATTCCGTGCTATTGGTTCTACTGCAAGTCTTTTTTTTATTATTTTAAGAGCTTGTAGGGAACCCTTCTCTTGGTCCAATAACCTTCCCAAGCTAGTTTGGTGAGGAGACAAGGCAGGGCCTTCTCTGTGGCTGCTCCTAGATTTTGGAATGCTCAGTTTCCAGATTCCAGGTTGGCCCCCTGTCTCTTGTCCTTCTGTTTCCAAGCCAAGACCACCCTCTCTACATATGCAAAGCTATATATTATTTCATGTACAGTAGGACCCCCGTATCCACTGATTCATTATCCACTTATTCAGTTATCCACGGTTGGCGGGGGGGGGGGAATTAAACAATTCAGCAGCCACAAAGCAAGCTGTAAAGCAAGCTGTTGTCACAAACAGCAGCTGTGAAGCAAATTATTGTCACAAATAGCATCTGTAAAGCAAGCTATTGTCACAAACAGTGGCCATAAAGCAAGCTACTGTCTCAAAACAGCAGTCATAAAGCAAGCTACTGTCAGGAAACAGCTGTTTGGAGGGGGGTGGGCAGGCGTTCTCTCTTATCCATGGTTTTCATTATCCACGAGAAGGCCTGGAACCAATCCCCAGGGGATACCGGGGTCCTACTGTACAGTCAAATAATAAAAAGAGGCTGATGCCACTGAAAATAAGGATGTGCACACTGTCTTTGCGCAACAGTGTGAACGCCAACCGATTCAGGGATGGCTGTGCATTTCTGTTGTGACCAGGGACTTGTGGCGTGGCATCCAGCATGGGCCACTTCTTGTTCCACCCAGCCTTCTTAGGATTTTGAATATTGCCATTAGAGATGGGCACGAATCAAAAAAATTGCATTTCGTTTGTCGTTTGTCGTTTGGAGGGTCCGTTTCAGTTCGTTTCCGTTTTTCGTGAATTTTTGAAAAAAATTCGTTTTCATTTTCGTTCATTTGTTACTGTTTCGTTACTATTTATTTTAATTGTTTGTGATTTTTAAAGGATTTTAAGCAATTCACTCCTATTGCAGTAACGGAAACGAAACGCACAACAAAATTTCTGGTGTTTCTGTTCGTTTCGTTACATTTCAGAGACAAAATTCATTTGTCGTTTCGTTACATAACAAAACGGAAAAACAAAAACGGAAACGAAAAATTGTTCGTTTCGTGCCCATCTCTAATTGCCATCTGATTACAAGTTAATAAAACAATAAGAGAGAGAGTGGAATCAATACATTACAGAGAATACACTGAGCCGGCACTAAAATAGGGAACTGAAATCTTCCTCTCCCTCCGAAGGAAGTCGGTGAACTCTCCCGCGTACTGGCATCTCCTAGGGTTTCTCTGACAAGGGAATCATTGAGTCCTGAAAATGGTGGTGGTGGTGGTGGTAGTAGTAGTCGTGGGCTAGGATAGCTATGTTGTGAGGGGGAAGAGAGAGAGAAGGTGGAATGTGGAAGAGTCCATAACTGAGCATCAGAGCAGATCCAGAATGTCTTTTTTCACTGGGTCCACTCAAAGAGAGGTGTTATAATAAACAAAAAAGATATCCTGATCGCTTAGGCTGCTATCTCACCTGGGGGGGGGGGGAATCCGGATATTGCGAAAGTCCGGCTTTTCTTCTTTCTTTTTCAAATGACTGAAGATGTGGGATCTCTGTTCCCACGTACAAGGATTTTTTTAAAAAAGGCGCAGACCAACCCCAGGGCCAGCAGGTGGTGCTAGAAAAAACAAATAAATAAAAAACAGAGCTGACAGCCCGAAGGCCAGCTGATCAGTGCTAGGGGGAGGGGAAATTTAAAAATCATTTTAAATAAAGCACCCACGAGCCCCAGAATGAGCTGGTTGGCGCTAGGGGAAAAAATAAAATTAAAAAAAAAGCGCTGACAGCCTGAAGGCCAGCTGATCAGTGCTGGGGGGGATGGGAAAATAAAAAAAAATTAAAAGTGCTGACGAGCCCCAGGACAAGCTGGTCGGGTCGGGGGGGGTGGGGCAGAAAACTGGATCAGATGCAAGCTCCCACGGACTTGGCTCGCATATTTTACTGGAGCAAAAAATTCCCAACTTATCCGGTAGGTTTGGAAAATCACTAAAGGGGGCACAACCAGGGGGACAAGATTTTTGGAAATGCTTTATCTTGAAATTTAATCAGTAGTTTAAAGGATGTGTGATAGTCTAAGCCTAACAGAGAAAGCTGACTTTGCTGCAGTTGTTTTTTGGTTGCTTTTCATAGTGCATTCCTGCCCATGATCTGTTGTTATTTTGGAACTTTCCACTCGGAGCTATAAAACAGTAACCTGCTATTTTATTGCTTGCTGAGACCCACTTTATACATGTACTCTGTGTGAGTTAGTGATTCTCCACTTTTCAAAAGCAATAAAGTCCTTCTGAATGGGGGCTAGCTTTCCCCGAGAGTTGCACTCAACCAATTAATAGCCATATGCATTTTCGTCTAATCACAAGCGCGCGCACACCCACCCACCAGAGATCTGAAAGTACACAAATAATGCCATACACTTGGTCACA